>OZ026516.1:47627371-48227371 GCA_964019695.1 Loripinus fragilis | reverse complement strand
ATGACCATACTAATGTAAGACAATGATGTTTTAAAACCAATAAAGTAATGTATGTTCTTAAACAAAAATGCAAGAAACCCATGTTTTTTTTCTTCTCTTGCGTGCAATTGTGTTAAGGTAACAGCAACCGTTTTCAAAATAGAAGAAATCAGCAAAATGACAAAATTTAACATAAAATTTCTATGATGTGTGAAATGTTAAAGTACAAGTGTAAACAAAGTGAATAGTTTGACCACGGTGAGGGGCGGGGGAGCACTTCAGTAATTTTTTTGATATTTTCTATATGTTGATAATGTGTAGCAAAAACAGAGTTTTTACCCATATCTTTAAATTGTTATTTGTCCAATGAGAAAAACACTTTTGTGGAAAATTCGAGAGTTGAACCTACTATCTTTTTCATGGAAAAAATCATTTTCTTTGAAACTTTTATCCGGCCATTTTATGGGCAATCCTTCATTAAGACTGTCCGATGTCCTTTAAAAGCAGGCATGCATTTTGTGTGCAATTGTATCAAATTTAAGGAATATGTATTAAACCACTTTCAAAATCTAAGAAATGGAGGAAAAGGCACATTTCAAGATATTTTTTCTCCCATAGTGGATAAACCACTCGGTTATAAACCAGGGGTTGTTGGTTTGATTCTTGGCTTCTCCAGTCTTACCATGACCGTTATTGCTTAACTGTTGGTTGAACGTTGAACAGAATCACACTGTTTCATATTGGCGATCGATAACACTATAATTGCATTCTACTCTACTACCGTTATGACAATCGAAAACCCTATTTTCGGCGATCGAAAATGTAGTTTTGATAAATTCGTGTCTTGGAGGTCGCCCTAACCCGTTGTGGTAAGTCTTGACATAGCTGAAAAAAGCCATGAAGAACGGAATTTTTGTGTTTAATGAGTTGTGCATGTGTTTTTTGGCAGGCCTGTTAGGGAGTATGTTAGGGGGGCTACATCTAGAATATTGAAGTTTGACGCAAAAGATAAATAAAATAAATAAATAATACTCAGTGTCTCTGAGTCTGGTACCGGGCATTCTTTGAGTTCGGTATCGGGCACCTAGACACAGAGTCTCAGAGTCAGATGCCAGACCCCGAGCCCCACCTATAAGGAGTGACCCAGGGTCTGGTAGTATGTGCATTGTCCAGCACATTGTTGAATAACTGGCTCAACCCACGGACTTGTCGTATTTTTTTGTCTTTGCCACATTGCACTTTCAATAGTTGGCAAAAAGCGATTGCAGGCACATTGTTTAATTGCTATCCACGGCCTCCAATCTCTGCCTCCTTCTCCAAAAAGAGCAGAACGTAAAGGGAGGCGAAGGCCCTTCCGGGAAGCAGGCAGTGGGCATAAACAATGGAACACGGTAAGTTGTGTTGACACATTTTCAATCATAAGTAAATTTTCAGCGCAAAACTCGAAAATCTAAGAATGCTATGCTTCGGGCAATTGTTCAAGCTATCCGTAGAGCATGCTGTTTGCACATTTGAACTTAGTTTTGTAAGCGTGAGAGCTTTTCTCCCGTTGCACAGTTGTCCAAGAAACGGTGGTTCCCGCATGGTTTTGCCTTCTAACCAAACAAATAGTAGCGTTTGGACCCTTATTCATACTACCGAGGCCCCTCCACACCCATGTTGTCCCAAATGCAATTTTTCGAGATATTTCAATGATAATTGAGTAATTTAGAGCCAAATTTCTTTAGGAGCAGGAGGCGAAGGGCAGGAGGAGGAGGCTGGGAGAGGAGGAGCAGGCGGCGATGATATCAAAATTTGCATTGATTTTGCTTATTTTTAATATTATACTTATCCAATCTATATCAAACTTGCATGTATGATACGAATGATTAAACGCTATTGTTAACTGAATTATTCTAATCACAAACATTGCTATATACCTCTCTTATAATATATATACCTCTATCAAGCTCATGACGTTCTGGGTTAAACAAACAACACAATGGGAGAATAAGCGTAATCATTCGTATCATACATGCAAGTTTGATATAGATTGGATAAGTATGCATTGTATTATTAAAAATAAGCAAAATCGATGCAAATTTTGATATCATCGCCGCCTGCTCCTCCTCTCCCAGCCTCCTTCTCCTGCCCTTCGCCTCCTGCTCCTAAAGAAATTTGGCTCTAAATCACTCAATTATCATTGAAATATCTCGAAAAATTGCATTTGGGACAACATGGGTGTGGAGGGGCCTCGGTAGTTTAAATAAGGGTCCAAACGCTACTATTTGTTTGGTTAAAAGGCAAAACCATGCGGGAACCACCGTTTCTTGGACAACTGTGCAACGGGAGAAAAGCTCTCACGCTTACAAAACTAAGTTCAAATGTGCAAACAGCATGCTCTACGGATAGCTTGAACAATTGCCCGAAGCATAGCATTCTTAGATTTTCGAGTTTTGCGCTGAAAATTTACTTATGATTGAAAATGTGTCAACACAACTTACCGTGTTCCATTGTTTATGCCCACTGCCTGCTTCCCGGAAGGGCCTTCGCCTCCCTTTACGTTCTGCTCTTTTTTGAGAAGGAGGCAGAGATTGGAGGCCGTGCTATCGTACCCGACAAAGATAATCCTAAAGCTGTGATACGATTTTCGCGAACAGTACAATTATACACAATTAACGACCAATCATCCTTGAAGCTGTGCAATTTTTCGAGTGAAACGCGCAGTCTTTGAAAGCTGCAAAGGGCAGAGTTTCTAACAAGACAAGCTCTACGATATCATGAAGTATCTTAACACTGTATTAGCGGCGGCATGAACATGAAATCCAGATGGATATGAAAGGAAAAACCAGGTATATTTGATCGTCCGTCTGTCTGCCACTCCGTCCGTCCGTCTGCCAGGAACCTAGATCAGATTGCGTGATTGAAATATTTTTCTTTATTCCCAACCAATGAAATTGTTCTTTTGAGCACCCAAAAGCTGGATAAGAATTTATTCACAGCATACCGAACAGCATGATTTCAGTAATGCTTCAGTTTGTTGCATATACCTAAATCATTGTACTTTTAATAATATGTTCCGCCCGTCAATGAGACAGTTCTTTCGAGCACCCAAAAGCTATGTCAAAGCTACATACATTATTCCGTTATTGTGGCGGTGTGCCGCGGTCCCTGCGCACGAGGCATGGCTATATAGCACACATGGCACACCCAGTTTTATGCACCCACTTTGGCTTCAAAAAAGGAATTCGGGCTGTATCCTGCCCTTATCCTACGCCTATCTGCGTTAAGTAAAGGTGTGGGGCATTAATTAGTTTGAATTTTTGAAATGCTCTAAAACAGGTTTCAATCTTGTGGGGATTGACGTGACAATTTGTCTGCACAGTGTCACCCCCACTGTTCCTGAAAGTGTAATGTTTTTATTCCGCTTGGAAGGGCAAGGAGTTTTGTTATCGTTTGTTTAAGTTTGCCGCTCCCCTTAATGGTGAGCTATGTCAAGGCTAAGCATAAGACTCAAGAGTTGCTACTGTCGACCCGCCAGAGGAATGCCGTACTGGTGGGATGGGCCGATTTTTAGACAATACATAAACTTGTATTTGCCAAAATTAACTATTGGCTTAGCAGACCCATATAACAGTATGCTAGCGATCGAGTCTTGCAACCATTATAGATCCAGTTTTAGTGTCTCTGCAGTTTGATCTTGGTCAAGACTGTTTGCATGTATGCAAAGTAAGTCATTTCTGTTTCCGCCTTATAATTTGTTAGTTACCTGAAAATTGGTAAAATATCTTAATAAACAGTGCAGACACTGATGAAATGCCACTGTTTGGGTCTTCACTGTTTGCCTAAGTACCTGTTTCCAGTACCCGGAATGAAAAGGTCAAGTATCCCTATAGTAGATATGTGTGTTTATCACTGTATTTTTACACATGAATGATGATGTGGTCAATGATCAAACAGAGCTCATATTGTTCAGGCTTCCGTTTATTTTGGTTGGATCCATTTAATGGTCCATTTTGAGAGATAGTCAACCTTTCCCATGTGTGGAACACCTCCATTCAGTATAGTGAGAAGGTAATTATTTTAGCCTACATCTATTTTTATAATGCATAAATATGACACCAATTTAAAATATCATGGGTTTTTTACTTCTTATATTTTATTATTGTTTTTAGTGATTAAAGGCTTGCAGTCAATGGCATCTTTGGTAGAATATAAAATTATAAAATATTTAAAATAATATTATTGTAATTTGGAATAAATATATATTAAAACAAGCAAATAATCACCTTGGAATTACAAAACTTGGTAAATTAATTTCAACAAGGGAGCTAATTCAAAAACGGCAAGGGAGGGCAATTGCATAAATTTTTACCGATATTTTTCTTTAATACTTGAGTTCTTACTTGAAAGTATGTGCATGAATTACTGGTTAACCGCTTTCATGGCTTTTGCCTCATAATTATTTGTAATGGATGATTTGCAGTATTAGGGAAGAATTTTTAAATCATTTGTTATGTATTTGAAAAGAGGGAAGTTCACCCTCTATAAAATAATAAAAAATATATATAGATATGATAGATCTAGTATATGATTTCTAAATTGGGCATTTTCAGAGTTCCTGGACATAGAACCACAAAAAGCATAAACCCACCCGGCCAGTACTGGTACACCACAAAAATACTCTTTTAAAAAAGCTGCCATACTTGTTAGGGATCCCTCATTATATAAATCAGGAGTAATATAAAATAATTTAATTTTTGGATAATTAAGGAGTTAAAACCTATATTACAGTGTTACAAATAATTAGAAAAATAAACTGTTGTTTTTAGCATAAATCAAAGAAATTATTTTAAAATAGTTATAGAAATTATAATGTTTTCGTTTCAAATTGACGATTTCTCCCGAATATTAAGGGAGGTATCTCCATGACAACTGCATTTTAGCCTTTTTACCATAGATAACCTAAAAAACACACGGGTTTGAATTTTGAAATAAGAAAACAAAGGCTGTTGCCATATAATAGACCCAGTTTCATAATAATAACAGGACCATCATGAGAGAAAATTTAACTTCAACTTTCATAATGGAACCCTATGGGAATTTCATCTCAAATGATGATTTTTAATCCATCGATAGCATTCTTCTACAAAATCGTTTACCAGTGGAAGGGGTCATTTGACTTATTTTAGGACATAATCAATTGGGAAAAGCAAAAAATGTTCATTTTTGTAACATGCGATGTATCACCTTTTGCAGGTTTTGATGGTTCTTAGCAAGAGCTGTACTTAACTCTTGAGAGTCTGAGGTAGAATATAGAAAATGCTTTTCGAATTTTATGATATCTATAACCTTGTTTTAATAACTTAGCAGTTAAAAATAAGTTTCTGTTGTTGAAGTCATCAACATTAGAACACACTCTAGCAAAACGAATAAGTTGAGAAATATATACACCATATAGACAGGTGTTCTCAGAGATATTTTTTTCGAAGTGTGGGCACTTTAGGGGCATAAGGTGCCACTAGGCTTAATAATATAAGCAAACACTCCTGAACTGATTTTGCCCTGTTGCCCAAATGGGAAACCCCAAATAGGGGTTCAAGGGTCATCAAGTGCATTATATGGTGGTGAATTTAATTTGCAATTTTTGTATTTATATTTATTTCGCAAAATAAACGGCAAATTGGTTTATCAAACTCAGGAAACATTCCTTGGATAAATGAGTCCAATATAAAAAGCATACTGACCCTACACAAGGTCACAAAGGGGTCAAAAGGTCGATAAGTGTATATAAGATTCGTGATTTTACACATATAAAATAATGATTTGGACTGACACTGATGGAATTCGTTGTACCTTGTCTGATCTATATCAGTGACTTTATTTTGATTGGTATATCATTTGTTTCAATTCTTATGACCTCATAAAAGGTCATTATGAGGGTCAAGGGTCATCAAGCACAATTTCAGAATCAAGTGTTATAATGAATTTATGTTTACATTTTTATTAGATAAAACCTACCTGGGCATTTAAACAGCAACCAGTTTTAAAATGACATTTTCTTATTTTAGAGGCTAATGGCCTCATTCGTATTATTGGGTTCACAGGTCACAAGGTGCATTTTATGTGTGACCAGGTCCCTACTTTTTAAAGCAACCTATTCAATTTTAGCATATATAGTTTTAACAGGAATTTGACCGTTAAATGTTTCGAATGCCATTTATAGATATACAATTGACAACCGATATCTTTCATCTCTTATAATAGTAAGTTAATAATAAGTGTCCTTCTGTACAACTCATCCTCATTATCTGACTTTCCACAACATTCAGTGGTATAGCCACATGTAATAGAACCACACTCGCAAGACAGAATTGATATTACTAGTATTAGATCTACATTTGCACCGTCTTGCTGCACACACTTTGCAGCTGCATTGCAACAACTGCGTACATATTTTAGGTATACTAGTAGGTTCTTACAGCAACATCTTAGGTTTCAATTAGTTGCTGCATGGGTCTCTCAACCGGATCAATGTGCTCTGGGGACCGAACTGTGACATTCAACTATACAGTTGTCTGATATGTGGAGTTATAATGCATCAGATATATGGGTCTTTTCCCTTATTAAACAATAACACCTGCATTTGGTCAATATTTGTTTGTTTGTTTTGTTGCTTTACGTCCCAAGTCAACAGCTATGGTCATTGCGGGACGGTCAGTTCATCTAATCACACTTTTTCCTGGGCAAACTTGAACAAGCAGTTAACCAGTACTTCGTGCTCATACTTTCGCTTGTAACTGACAACAGCCCTTCTTGAATGATTCAGCGGAAGGGAGGAGAATGACCGTAGAAATTATTTCATGATCAATCTCAAAATATTGGTCAATATTTGTGATCCGATTTATGGGTTAAGTATTTTGAAGACTACCTTTTCATTTGTTAGCTGCCCATACCCTAAACCTGTCGGATACTGCTTCCTTGCGTAATATCTGGGTTACATGATACATGTGTAACATATACTCATACTCTGAAATATGGGTGGTAGTTTTATTCAGAACCGACTTAGATTCTTGGCTTCCTGATGGTTCATAGACACTTTTCTTTAGAAGATAGACTATTTCGCTGGTTGATTATAAGGGAAAAATTCAAAGCGGTTCACGTGAATTCAATTGTGGAACAAACTGTAATTCCCCTGGTATTTGAGGTTCGATTGTCTCGTTATGACCCAGATGCTTCCCCATAGCAAGGAGCAAATCAGTGTAACACTCCCATAATGCTTGCAATGTATAAATTTCTAGATTTTCAAAGCCAAGCCTAATTTCAAAAGCAATTTTCTGGAGACACAATTTGTGGGGCGAAACAACTTCTGATTCTCTATGTTTTCCAAAACACCTATAGATACATTTTTACATGTAGGATAGTACATGCAATCTTCTACGGCAAAATCATACATTGTTGCTAGCCTAAGTAAGTAAGGGTGTAAAGATTAAGAAACGGTACGATCAAGTACCACACCTGACCCAGGATACCAATGGGAAAGTGACAAACTCACAGTTATACACCACAAACGAGAGCCAAAAGGTCAGCCCTTTCCTAGCAGGTGACCACAAGGCACAAATAAACAGATGCGCACAAAGGCATAACAAACACAAGACAGAAAAAACATAAAAGATTCACAAAAGAAATACCGCCTTGGAACGGTCTGTAAAATGTTTTACTGGAGGGCTTGACCCGCACCTGTAACTCATATTATGACTATGACATAATCTATTCTAACTAAGGTAATGTCAGTATTTGGTTTAAGTCCTCCCTTGAAGTGTGAAAGCAAAGATGCAAAATGATTTATCTAGAGGTGGTAATAATCGACTAGACGGCCTAGAATCGCAAGACGTGGACGTCTCTTCTGAAGCATCTGTATGCCTCTCTGTACTTAGCTCGTACTAGCTATGTGGAATTCAGACATGAAACTTGAAAAAAAAACAAGGTCTGTGATATTAACCCTCTTTTCCTGCGCAATTAAGGTGTTTGAGGTCTACCAATCTTAATATGTCAATTACATCTATTTTGCTGTAGTCACAGCACTCCCATCGGTCAGATGCTGCTTGTAGCAGCTTGTCACACCCATCCTCGCCAAGAGCAGACACCTTTTTGCTTTTAACCGATGTTTGGCAAATGATGCACACCTGTTCATCAAACGAGCTGCCTGCCTGTTGCACGTCGTTTCAAATAAGAAAAAAGTAATCTTGCTTTTGTGGGTCGAACCTCAGACTTTGAAGGTTCCGACTTAAAGACTTATCTATAGATGAGAAGGTTGGGGCCTGATGCTGCGTTTGTTGTCGGTTCCCCCAGGGTTGAATTGTTGAATTTATTTTGCTCAAGTATTCAGGGGATGGTTCATGGATAAGTATGGGGGCCTTTCATGCAAACCAAACATCTATGTGTTTTAATTCACTAAATAATTAATGACGAAATTTGTACCGTAAAACCAGTTTAAGCCCTCAAGCAATTTTCTTACTGACCGTTCCAAGGCGGTGTTTCTTTTGTGAATCCTTTTCGTTATTTGTTATTTTTGTTTGTCTTTGCCAATACTAGATGTCTGTTTGTTGCAACCTTGTGGTCATCTGTTGGGGAACAGCATACCTCTTGGCTTTATTGAATGTGCTGTTGTCTTGTGTTTTTGTCATTTTCCTATTCGGTGTCCTGGGTCAGGTGTGTACTTGATTGTATTGATTCCTGATCTTTGTCATCTTCCTTACTTTTAATAAAAGATGATATTGACTGATTTTAATTGATCAAGCTGTATTTGTGATGTCACAGAAAGTCACACAAAAAGTTTAAATTACTAATTAGTTTCGTTTTCTGTGTGTAAAAGATGCATTTGGTGCTCGGTGTTAATCAACATCAGATGCGCAGCCGACGTCAATAAATACAGTGCACCAAGTGCAGACTGATCAGTGCACAGTATTGCGTTTCCAAGACAGCTTCATATTTCATTCAAAAAATGTAAGATTGAATTACAAATACTTTTATTATGTGCTTTTTGCGAAAAAGTGGTAACTATAACAAATGTACATAACCAATCCAAGTACTATGCAGTACATGTACATACATACAGGCGAACAGACAGCTGTGGTTGTGATCGCAGATGATAAAATTTTAACGATTTATCTAACTAGACATCAGTATTTCAGTTATTTGAAATTATTTGCAGCAAATTGTCAGTGTCTTTGATGCTTAAGTATTGTGTATAATGCGTTATACATCATTTTGCACCTATTGACCTTTGACCTCATTTATTGACCTTAATAATGATCTTTGGTTTGGGCAACAGGCAAAAAATGAAAGAGGACATATTCCTTAGTAACTTAGGCACTGTTGCCCTTCATGCCGCAAAAGTGCCCACAAACGTGTTTTCTAGCACTCTTATTTGCATTTTAACGCTAGACTAATAGGAAGGAGAGCGAGGAACATCTCCATCAAGAAAGGGGAAATTTACTATTTCAAAATTAAAATCATCCCGTTTATCATAAATTTTAGAAAAAAACTATGCCAATTGTTATTGACAAGTTCAAGTCCAAAAACGGAGCTTCAGTATCAGAAGAATTCGCCTTATTCAACTGCAGTTCAGTGGGATATATCTGACCTACCATTTGTTCAAAATAAGGATTATCAATATTAAGTAAGTTATCTAAATATCTGGAGGTTGAGTTAAAAGCTTCAATTATATCAGTTTGATTATTGTCAGACAGAGACAACATAAAGTCTCTCTCATAACAAAACAAAAACAAATCTGAAACAAGAGGAGCACAATTAGTACCCATTGGAATACCTACAATTTGTCTATATAATTTCGAGCCAAATCTTACAAATATATTGTCCAAAAGATAATGGAGCGCATCACACATTTTCTGACATGACCACAATTTATATCTTTTAGGTTGTTTAGAAGTAAAAAGGGCATTTTTATCATTACAAGCCAAATAAAGTGGGCCCTCTCTGTTAAATGCTTGCTCAATAAATTCAGTTAGTTTTTCTTTGATTTAATTATGAGGCAATGTAGTATAGAGAGTAGAGAAATCATATGTAGACAAACAAGATGCTAGAAAACCTCAAGACTTCAATTTATTAAGAATTTCACCTGAATTTTTAATAGACCAAAATAATTTTTTACCATTTCTTTCAAAAACAAATGTGCAATATTTAATGACGTTGTTTTTAATCGCAGCGAGGCAAGAAGTCAAAAGAATAGACAACTCAGTAGAAACTAGGTCAGAGGTCAAGTTCAAGGTCACAGTGACTTAATTATGGTAAGCGACACTTCCCCATCCCAAGATGCATCCACACAACAAATTTGAGATTCATACCTCAAATAATATAAGAGATATGCTCTGGACATGATTATTCTAAAACTAGGTCAGAGGTCAAGGTCACAGTGACCCAAAGATGGTACATGACACTCCGCTATCCCAAGATGCATCCACACACCAAATTTGGAATTCCTCACTCAAAGAATATAAGAGATATGATCGCGACACAATAATTATTTAAACTAGGTCAGAGGTCAAGGTCACATTGACCTAAAAATGGTATGTGACACCCCGTCATCCCAAGATGTATTTACACACCAAAGTTGGAATTCCTATCTAAGAATATAGGAGATATGCACCAGACTCAATGCAGTTTCTAGAAACTAGGTTAGAGGTCAAGTTCAAGATCTCAGTGACCCAATTATTGTATGCGACACTTCGTCAGTCCAAGATGCATCCAAACACCAAATTTAAATGATAAAAGAGATATGTTAAGGACACGATTCTTTTAAAAACTAGGTCAGAGGTCAAGTTCAAGGTCACAGTGACCCAATTATGAAACACGACACTTTTTCATCCCAAGATGCATCCACACACCAAATTTGAAATTCCTACCTCAAATAATATGAGATATGCTCCGGACACGATTATTCTAAAAACTAGGTCAGAGGTCAAGGCCACAGTGACCCGAAAATGGCATGTGACACTCCGCCATCCCAAGACGTATCCACACACCAAATTTGGAATTCCTACCTCAAAGATTATAGGATATGCACCAGACTCAATGCAGTTTCTAGAAACTAGGTCAAAGGTCAAGTTCAAGGTCACAGTGACCCAATTATGGTACGCGACACTTTGTCATCCCAAGATGCATCCACACACCAAATTTGAGATTCCTACCTCAAATAATATAAGAGATATGCTCCGGACACGATTATTCTAAAAACTAGGTCAGAGGTCAAGGTCACAGTGACCTGAAATGGTACGTGACACTCCGCCATCCCAAGATGCATCCACACACCAAATTTGGAATTCCTACCTCAAAGAATATGAGAGATATGGACCGGACACGAAAGCGGGACGGAGGGACGGACAGTGCGATTACTATATGCCTCCCAAAGTTCCATAAAAACCTGAATTACAAAGGTTATCAAAATCAAAATTCCATTCATGAACAAAGGTTTGGAGTTCATTAATTTGAATAGTATCATTAAGGATAAATCAGTGATTTCCTCTTAATAATTTTGAAAACTCAAATCATTTATTATAAATATAACAAGCCTATTAGGTCTGCTATATTCAACTTTGATAAAATTGTAACCAATATGAATAGAGATTCCAATACTACGGACTCCCACCCAGGTAAACCGCATGTCTAGATCTCGGAGGGTGTTGGCTATCGGAGGTAAACAAAGGATTTTTGGGTTGGACATGGTCTGTATTGAGACGATATTATTTCATTTAGATTCGTTTTGAGGGATAAGAACAACATATAGGTCGATAGTATACAGAATGATGATAACTCTGAAAACATTACATGTTTCGTAACTTAATCTGTTCGAGTTTATATCGCATTTGAATTCGGAAATGCAGTAATTTGGACGAATATTTCGAATTCATCAGTTAATATTCATATCTATTATTTTATTTTTACTTGATTCACAGCCACCGCTGGAATGTGTAACCTCTCTTTGGAATGAATCAGTCAAATACAATTCAAAAATACTTGTAAAACACTTATTTATTTGCAATTTTATGACGGTGGTATCATGTTTATGGGTAGCTTTCCGTTCGGAGGTATGTTGGGTAGCTGTCGGAGGGAAGGCATGTGCATGTTAACATTGATTGCGGAGAAGGGCAAATTGATTATGCTCATTAAACAAGCTCTCGCATACGGAAACAAAATGGTAACACTCAAACACTTTCAAAAACAAGTGGTTCGATTGGGGGGGACATATCAAAGGAGAAACAAGCTGAAATAAACCAATTTGTTAGAGTTTTTGTTCAACATTGAATGGGTGTTTTTGTGCATTAGTCTGTTTGTTTGTTTTGGCCTACCATATCTATTTAGCCATTTGCATCACATTAAAGAAACGATCTGGCATTAAAATAACATGCCAAAGCATAATACTATGAAATGGGCACATACCTTTTTATGAAGGTGACGGATCAAGAAGCAGTGCAATTAGTATACCAGATTTTAGACGAGCACCTGTACGGTCTAATCAGTCGTCACTAGATAGGTGTTTTCACATTAACCCGCTTTAAAGAACGGCCTTTTGGTTAAAACAAGTGTAAATGACCAGGAAATGCCACAATCCCAGACATACACATGTCTCCAAGAGACAGGGACACTGGAACACAGACAAATAAGGATTACGCTCAAAAATCAGAATACAATAAGCAAAGCATTCAGCTCCCTTTATCTCAATGAGAGAAATGACACAACATAAGCGTTTAACATGAAGTGCTAAACACGAACCCCCAGCAAATACAAAAAATAGTGAGTATGATCAGGAAATAACACAATCACAAACTTCAGACAAACCCATGGCACCATGAGGAAGAGCCACACAACAATCACAAGACACTAGGAAGACAAACTAAGCACAGCAACCAGCTCTCTCTTTCCAATCTACTCACATTCTACTCTCTCTCTCTCTCTCTCTCTCTCTCTCTCTCTCTCTCTCTAACTTCTTCTCTACTCCCTCTTTCTCTATCCTCTCTTCTCTACCTGCACTCCTTCTCTACCCTCTCTTTTCTACTGGCACTCCTTCTCTTCTCGCACTCCTTCTCTACTCGCACTCCTTCTCTACTCGCACTCCTTCTCTACTCTCTCTTCTCTACTCTTTCTTCTCTACTCTCTCTTCTCAACTCTCTCTTTTCTACTCACACTCCTTCTCTACTCTCTCTTATCTCTCTTTCTCTACCAGCACTCCTTATCTACTCTCTCTTCTCTACTCTCTCTTCTCTACTCGCACTCCTTCTCTACTAGCACTCGTTCTCTACTCTATCTTCTCTACTAACACTCCTTCTCTTCTCGCAATCCTTCTCAACTCTCTCTTTCTCTACTCGATCTTCTTCTCTACTCTCTCCTTCTCTTCACGCACTCCTTCTCTACTAGCACTCCTCTACTCTCTCTTCTCTACTCGATCTTCTTCTCTACTCTCTCTTCTCTACTCGCACTCCTTCTCTACTCGCACTCCTTCTCTACTCGCGCCCCTTCTCTACTCTCTCTTCTCTACTCGCACTCTTTCTCTACTCTCTCTTCTCTACTCTCTCTTCTCTACTTTGTCCTCTTTACTAGCCCTCCTTCTCTACTCTCTCTTCTCTACTAGCAATCTTTCTCTACTCTCTCTTCTCTTCTTGCACTTCTTCTCTACTCTCTCTCTCTCTACTCTCTCTTCTCTTCTCGTACTCGTCTACTCTCTCCTTCTCTACTCGCACTCCTTCTCTACTCGCACTCTTTCTCTACGCTCTTTTCTCTACTCGCACTTCTCTACTCTCTCTTCTCTACTCTCTCTTATTTACTAGCCCTCCTTCTCTACTCTCTCTTCTGTACTCGCACTCGTTCTCTACTCGCACTCCTTCTCTACACTTTCTTTCTCTACTCGCACTCCTTCTCTACTCTTTCTTTCTTTACTCACACTCCTTCTCCTCTCTATCTTTCTCTACTCGCACTCCTTCTCTACTTTCTCTTTCTCTACTCGCACTCCTTCTCTACTTGTACTCCTTATCTACTCTCTTTTCTCTACACGCACTCCTTCTCTACTCTCTCTTCTCTACACGCACTCCTTCTCTCCTCTCTCTTTCTCTGCTCTCTCTTCTCTACTCGCACTCCTTCTCTACTCTTTCTTTCTCTACTCTCTCTGCTCTTTTTTTCTCTACTCCCTCTTTCTCTACTCGCACTCCTTCTCTACCCTCTCTTCTCTGCTCGCACTTCTCTACTCGCACTCTTCTCTACTTGCACTCCTTCTTTACTCTCTCTTCTCTCCTCGCACTCCCTTTCTACTCGCACTCCTTCTCTACTTGCACTCCTTCTCTACTCTCTCTTCTCTACTCGCACTCCTTCATTGCTCTCCCTTTCTCTACTTTCTCTTCTCTACTAGCACTCCTTCTCTTCTCTCTCTTTCTCTACACGCCCTCCTCTCTACTCGCACTCCTTCTCTACTCTCTCTTCTCAACTCACACTCCTTCTCTACTCTCTTTCTCTACTCGACCTCTTTCTCTACTCGCACTCCTTCTCTACTCGACCTCCTTCTCTACTCACAGTCCTTCTCTTCTCTCCCTTTCTCTACACGCACCCCTTCTCTACTCGCACTCCTTCTCTACTCTCTCTTCTCAACTCGCACTCCTTCTCTACTCTCTTTTTCCACTCGCACACTTTCTCTACTCGCACTCCTTCTCTACTCGCACTCCTTCTCTACTCACAGTCCTTCTCTACTCTACCTTCTCTACTCGCACTCCTTCTCTACTCGCACTCCTTCTCTACTCACACTCCTCCACTAGCACTCCTTCTCTACTCGCACTACTTCTCTACTCGCACTCCCTCTACTCGCACTCCCTCTACTCGCTTTTCTCTACTATATCTTCCTCTACTCTCTCTTTCTCTACTCTCTCTTTCTCTATAGACTCTTTCTCTATAGACTCTCTCTTTCTCTTTCTCTCTCTGTCTCACTCTCTCTCTGTCTTTGTCGCTCTCTGTTTATGTCTCTGTATCTGTCTGTTTTTGTCTCTCTCTCTCTCTCCTCTCTCTCTCTCTCTCTCTCTCTCTCCAATGTTTTTTGTAATTATCTTAAAATATCACGAGCAGTACGAGAATATAATGAAATGAATGTTCGACTAACATGTTCAGTCCTCCTCTGTCAAATTCCAAGTACGTCATCCGATGGTAAAGCCCCGTTCTCACTGTCCCGGTTTAAGGTGCCGGTTCACCCCGGTTTGATAATCCGGGATGAACCGTCATGAACCGTGTCACAACCGTGGCGGCACCGTGGACAACCTTGGAGATCCGGGATGAACCGCGTTGAACCGTGTTAAACCGGCTCATGTCCCCGGTTGTTTTAAAATGTTTAAAACAACCGGGACTCACCGGGAGTAACCGGGAAGGCTGTCAAATACCGTGATAAACCGGGAAGACGCCGGGAGCAACCGTGTCTCCACCGGGACGGCGTCGGGGCGATACCGGCGTAATCCGGGATCATCCGTGTCTCCACCGTGATAAACCGTGCGGTTCCACTGCCTATGTGTATGTAATAAAATGCAGAATAGAAATGAAAAGTCACTCCTGCTGCACCTAAAATGAAAGTGGATTCATCCAAATGATAAGGATGGAAAAGTCCATTCGTCACAAGTTGGTTAAATTGTCAGCAGTATAAATGTGCTCATTAACAAAGCTTATGAGTAATGCACTAATAGTTACTGAAGAGTCAAGCATATATAAGCCACGACATGAGATCTCCAACAATGTGGTAGTTGCCATTAGCAAAGCCTCAGATCAGCATGCGCCTAGGCGCAGTCTGATCAGAGCCTTTGCTAGTCGCTTGATTATTCTATGACTGTTAAGCTACTGACCGAACAACTTTACAGCTTGATTGGGGACTGCACAGGCTTGTCTGAGTCTACACTTCTCAAAATATCACATTGTTGGAAACCACATGCCCCGCTCAAAGCGTTTATATATTTTTTACGAAAAAGCAAGACAATCTGGGCCTAAGTTAAGTATTGAATTTCCAGGATGCGAAAAATAACGTTTCTAAACTGATTAAAACCAAAATAGTTTCATTTTTTCTGTAGATCACAATGATATCTTTGACCATGAGTACTGCATCGGTCTTGGCAATTTATTAAGCATTTAATGTACATGTTGAAGTATCAAGACTTAAATTAAGTCTTCATTAACTTTAAGGAGGCATTGAAATTCTGGGCCCAGATCAACAACATTTAAACCTAGTCTTAAGAAAACAGGGCCCGGAATTACAATGCCTCCTTAAGTTAAGTAGACTTTTACGAACTTAACTCCAATTTTTCTTAAAGTTAAGATTCTATCTTAAATGTGCATTTATAATGCACCGTTTTTGTGAACATAACTTAAGTATAAATCCTCGGCTAAAATCGTTAATTTGACGGAAAGGCTTACGAGGACATACGAAAAATATAGAGTTTTAATGACTGTAAGCGACCCAAGTGTTTCGCGCGTCCTGTCAAATTAATCAGCGGACTCGAAAATACTACAAAATAGAGTAATTCCTGCTCATAAAACCTTCCCCTCGACGCAGAATTACTTGAGTTGATATTTTCCATTTCAAAAAAGAGTGTGGGCGTCATTTTAGAGGAGACGGGGAGGGAGGGCAGGTGGGAGTGATCTGCGGCAGGGGGGGGGGGAGGGGGATACACACGAACTCGTTCGCGGTGATCATGTGTTTGTGTGTTTGTGGAAGCAGTTTGCATGCATCTAGCTCGTTGTAGACTATTTATGGGCTAACCAATGATACTGTGTTGCTTATCCTATCCGTATAATTTAACATAAATGATGCATGATCAGCTATCCAGTGGGGGTTAAGTTTTTTTCCTTTTTTCTGAACCATCACACGCCGCGTGCATATTTTAAGTTGAGGTGGATTTGGCAGGTAGCAATCCATGGTTGCTCGCCTATGCGATAAGTACCATAATATCATGCTGGCTCGGTTGCAGTTAAGTTTGCTCAAACAAATGTTTGAAGTTAAGGTAAACAGTACAATATCAGTTTTGTTTGTTTGTTTGATTTTATTATTTACGTCCCATCAACAATATTTCAGTTATAAGGGGACGGGGCTTCCTGTGAGCTATGATTAATGTTCTTGCTCAATGACACAACGCAGTTACGTCGGTGATGATCGAATCCACGGCCCCTCGGTCTCGAGTCAAGCACTCTACCACTGAGCCACTGCGCTCCCAAGCAAAATTAGTAATTGGGAGACTTCGATGTCTACGTAAATCGAGATTTCCGTCCAAATTGAGCTGTGCAACACTGATGTCATGCTATAAGCTACAAATATCTCTGCCAAAGTGGCACCCGGTTACCCATCAATTCCGCGAGCCCTGTTTAGTCATAACTAATGACTTACATAGCGTACATGTACTCATTTTGGACACATAAATTCCCAATGGCAAGCCAGATATTGGCTGATTATCAGATACTTAGATTTAAAGGCGCCAATTGAGCCAGAGCGCGCTACAATGCATACGTGATAATTCCAAATGAAAAAAAACCCCACACTCCCATATATGGTAAAACAAAATATGTTTCAATAATAAGCCTTAGTTGACCTTGACCTATTTTAATTTAATCAATGAGATCAGGTTAGCGCTACAGGACCTTCAGATCCTCTAGTTTGTTCATATGCTTAAGGTGGAGTGTGTGTGTGTGTGTGGGGGGGGGGGGGTGGTAGTTATAGAATACTCGCAGACTTCTTGATGTGGTGAACCCTTCAACCTTATTACTATATAATCATACCTGATAGGCAGCGATGCGCATTTTTTTTTAAATACAAAACAGCGTTTCTAGCAATTCAGTTCATTTGTAATCGCCGCATACAGTATGGGACAAAGCATTTCGGTAATTCGGTATTTTATATGTGCTAGCAACATTGTAGAGACTCCCTTTACATCCGAAGTTGGGAATAATACAAGATCCCATTGCACAAAACGCCTTGATACACGGTGCACTACCCTACTCATGACATTTTTGATACCCCAAGCGTATCTCCAATCACTAAACAGTAGGACCCTGTCGTTGTTTACCCCAGCCGCACAGAACTTGCATCAATGGAGTGAGTGTCATGCTATGTCTTTTGGCCGTAGACAATGTGTGGACGAACCCAGTTAACGGTGCCACGCGCGGATTCAGAGGGGACAGGGGTCCGGACCCCAGCCTCTGGAAAATCACAAATTCTATAGGTTTATATAGAAATATGCAATCGGACCCCCTCCACCTGGGAAAAGTTGGACCCCCTGGAAATGTTGAACCGTCCTTCTCCATGGAATATCGGAAAAAAGCCATGATCACTGGACTCCCTCTGCAAAGTAAGCTGGTTACTTACAAAAAAAAGAAAAACAAAAAAAACGTCAGAGCTTTTTTTCAGTCAGTCGGGCTTGGACCCCTCTCCCCACCGCCAAACCCGACGAAAATGCAATGCATCAACTCAATAGGGTACGCATTGCTTGCTGTCATTAAAGTAAGGGTGCAAAGATCAGGAATCGATACAATTAAGTAAAGCGATATTCAGCAACCCAAATGGTTCGGAAATGCTTATGAATTACATCTTTAAATAATTGATAAAAAAATAAAATTAAAAAAAAATAACATGACGGGGTTCGAACTCGCAACCTCTATGACAGTAGACAATCGATTTATCCACTATGCTACGAATTCTTCTTCTGATTTGTTTGTGCATATAACATTTTTATGTAATAAAATGCATGTATTATTCTAAAATATGGAATAAAATAACTTTGTTATTGGTAAATATTATTGCAAGTACAGAATGTCAACATAGTCAAAATAACGCTGCAGGACTCTACGTGTCTTTGTCTTTGCAGTCTCACCAAAGTCCGATTGTTCACATTTACGTACATCGATATGTCAAAAAGTTAAATCTTAACTTTAAGGTAGCCTCGCTGCTACCTTAAATATTTAAGTATTTTGTCGAGATAAGGAGATATTTAAGATAGGGAAATGGTTGTAATGCACTTTTCGTGAAATTTAAGTAAGTTCGTCAATTTAAGTCTACCTTAACTTTAAGGAGGCATTGTAATTCCGGGCCCAGGTCTGCTTCTGCTTATTTGTCAGAGGTTACTAGGCAATTTTGCTTTCGCTACACAGATCATGATTCCTCTAGTAACTCGTATATGGCTGTGCAGTCCAATTTGTGTCATAACAGTTATGCGATAGAAACAGAAGAAAACTGATGTTACTCCACGTTTTTATCCTGGTTTCATAGTGTAGAGTAGCACCGGGACGCAACCGTGGCCCTACCGGCATGTAACCGTGGCGCAAACGGCAGTTACCGGGACATCACCGTAAACAACCTGGGTAACACCGGGGTATACCGGCACGAACCGTGGCTCCACCGTGCTGCACCGTAAGTGCTCCGTGGTGAACCGGGGATCAACCGGCGTCTTGCTTTCTCGAGAACCGGGGCTATACCGGGGTAACATCGGCACAGTGAGAACGCAATTTATTTTTTATGAAATGTGTCCCGGTGCATCACGGTATACCGGCTGTCCTGCATCGGGATGAACCGTGGCTACACCGGCACAGTGAGAATGGGGCTTAAAGAACTGTAGGGAACATTTTTATCATGGAATTGAGAGAGGAGTTATCTGTATGCCTTAACAATGAAGCCCACTCACGAGTTAGGATGTATTTGTACAAGTCATTTTATTCTAGGGAAAGGGAAAATGCCAAATTGTGGTGAACAAAATTGTCAGAGAACAGGGAAATAAATAAAACATGAAAATTGGAGACACGTCAATATTTAAGAAGAACAAGGGAACAGGTGCCTCCTGGGAGGGCTTCTATTATAGATAATAGAACAAACATCACAGCTATAAAACTACTAAACTTAATCTGTTTAAAAAATATTGTACCCAAACTCTAAGCGAGTAACAGCTAGTTTACAATCCGATTGTCCATCTCTTTCTGAAAAGGACGTCACCCAGGTACATTAGTTGAACTAAAGATAATTCAAAGTCGTACTGCAAATAGTTGCAGAAAGATCTAATTAAACATTCGATTTTACAGAAATGGGAAGCTATCTGCTTTTATAAGTACAAATATCTAACATGTTACAAATGCATGTTGTTTTATGCATATGGAAATCGCTAGAAACAGTGTTTTTGATGCCATTTGTCGTCGGGCGACAAATGGCAATCGAAAAGTCGGACGACAAATGGCAATCGAAAACCCTGTTTCCAACAATTTTTGATCTATGTTCGTCGATAGTATTAACGTTTACGTTTGCCGCTTATCTGCTGTGAAACTTTTAAAAATATCTTAAAGATATACAACTCATCTTTATTGCTTCTTATAGAATGACAAATGAGCCGCGACATGTGATTTCCAACAATGTGGCATTTTGACATGAATAGACTCAGACAAGCCTGTGTAGCGTTCTTTTTAGCTTAGAAACTCCAAATTATGTTCGTTCAGTAGCTTAATATTCATATAATACTCAATCGATAAGCAAAGGCTCTGATCAGACTACGCGTATGCGCAGGCTGGTCTGAGCCTTTGCTGGTCGCTGCACATACCACATTGTTGGAAATCTAATGTCGCGGCTCAAATGATATTGTTTAAAAAGATGCCATTGTGGGGCTTGGGCTGCTGTTACCGGAATATGGGGACCTGGGCCCGGAATTACACTGCCTCCTTAAAGTTAAGGAAGACTTACTGGTTAAATATTGATTTTTCAGGATGCGAAAAATAACGTTTTAAACTGACTAAAATCAAAATAGTTTCATTTTTCTGTAGATCACAAAGATATCTTTGAGCACAACTACTGCATCTATCCGGGCAATTTATTTAGCATGTTGAAATAACAATACTTAACTTAAGTCTTTCTTAACTTTAAGGAGGCATTGTAATTCCGGGCACTATACTACTATGTAAAGTTTAACAACTTTAAAAGATAAAATTACAGAACGGATTACCGCTGAAACTGCAATATCTTCAATATTTTTACGGGTATTTGTTAGATGGATTATTTTGTCCACCTATACAAATATGCAGTGAAAATCCAGATAAGCTTACATGTATACTAATACTTTTAAGAATGAACTGACAACAGACCAAAAAGGTAAATTGCGTGTGGTATTTTATTTTACTGTCGCAATGGCGCAAAGAGTACAGCTATAAAACGCATGCAAACTGTACAGGGTTCATTATTATGGTTTTTATTTAGTTTGATTTTATTTTTAACACTCCCATGATTCCAGTCAACAATTTTTCAATTATGTCGGCGCATTCAACTAAGATTAAGATGCACGGATCCAGAGAGGGTGGCAGAGGGTCCTGACCCCCTCCCTGGAAAATAGGAAACCTTTGGGGCTCTTTAGCAATACTGGTCCAGATCCCCTGGAAAATCAAAAGCTACCAAGCCAGCATTCCATATTGGGTAATTATCGGCCCGCCAGCGTTTTTCTGTTCGGCTGATGATGGTCCGCTTTAGTGGTATTTTGATTCCTCACTCTATTCATCTAAAAAGGTGTGCCAGAGTTTAGTTGGACTTCGTCTGACAAAATTTCTGGATCCACGCATGATTTAGCGATAATAACAACATCGCATGAGATGTTTTGTTGTATAATTACGTGCATTTTTCTCACTAATGTTTTACAAAACCTAAGAAAGCGTATCAGTGCAAAGATACTAGATGGCGGTACAAGACACGGACATATCCTATCCCAGCCAGCACACAAAGTCGAGCAACCATCGGCCCGCCAGCGAAATGCCATTCAAATATTTTTGATGTTGAATAGCAAAAAAGGAAGAAAGGAAGGCGGGGGTGGGGGGTTGGGGGGTTTCGACTGGCTAGAGAGCCCCGTTGAAACCCATTCAATTTTTGTGGTGTTTTTGCATGTGTTGTTGTTGTTTTTGTACGGTTTGGGGGGGGGGGGGGTAAATTGTTGATATAGTTTGTTTCATTGAATAGAATCCTAAAGGGCGTTGCAACAGAAGGGTGTTTTAGTGGATTAGGTGAGTTGCATGTTTCAATGGATTTGATCAGGGTATTTCAGTGAACTGAGCGGTCTGAGTGCTTCCCTGTGCTGGGCGGTTTGGGTTTATCAGTTGCCTATGGAGTTTGGGAGTTTCAAGGGTTGGCTGCTTTGTGTATTTGAGTGTACTGTGTGCGTTTGGGTGTTCTGTGGCGATTCAGTAGACTGGTGGTTATGGGTGTTTCAATTGTCTGGGTGGCATACATGTATATATTTTTGGATCAGAGGTTTACTAAACATGCACACGTGTCATCTTAACCAACAGTTTTCTCGCATTTTGACAGGCCATTTACATAACAAAATGCGCCTCAATGTGAAACAGCATTTTGTAACCCTGTTCATGTTGTTAATATACTACGTTGCCAGGTAAGATAATGAGTATAGATATGGCACATGTTTTTGCCTTCTTTCAGGGACCATACCCTCGCCCCCACCCCACCCAACCATCATATCTCTCTCCTATATCAAGCATACTGGTTTCACCAAAAATGTATCAGTGCAGAATTTAAATAAATATGTTTTCCCAGCCTCACTAGACAAAAACATGCATAATGACACCGATTGAAGATGAGCGCTTTTCACAACACATCACAGCTGTAAAACCTCTCGAATTCCCTTCTGTATTTCGTCCCCCTGGTAGTCTTCCATTTGTAGCATTACATATTTTTTTGTATCATGGCATGCTTAAAATATATCAGATTCAGGCACTATGTATCAATCTCCGAAATCAAAACCACTGTCACTCCGATAGCAAGCATGTCAGCTGTCAAGTTTCCTCTGAACATTTTGCTAACCATCAAAACGATATCAACGTAAGCAAATTTCAAATATTGATGGTTTAATAGCATTTTGAGACACGACTCGTATAAATCATGCAGGAGAATGATATAGAATTGTGGCGGCACAAGCAAATCGTGTCAAAGGTTGATGGAAATCCAGCTATGATCAAACAAATAGCATTTTTTCATTGAAAATTTCACAATCGTCGTTTGAAAAGTCGCCCAGGGTCCTACGGACATGGGCCAAAAGCCTTTTACACATTCCGAGTCTTTATCATTCAATATAGAAGCAACATGTTTGCTGCTTTCGTCTCCAAGAAACTTTCTATAGGAAATAAAAACGGATAAATACAGACCCTGTCCATCCATAATCGCAATGTTTACCTCCGATAGCCAACACCCTCCGAGATCTAGACATGCGGTTCACCTGGGTGACTCCTGAGATTGTGGAAATTCTATTTATTTATACACCCTGCAGGGCATAAGATTACAGGTAATCTAAATGTCATTCCTGACGCTAGAGTTCGCAATATTTTTTTCTAAAGGCCAACAATATAGATTTCGCACTAGTATTGATTTCCCTATATGTCGTAGAGAGATCGCTGCTTCAATTAAGGACTTCAGTAACCGTTGGTGTAAACGAGATAATGCTGAACCTGATGCCTTGAAGGAATAGAAGATTAAGAGCGATTCTCTGTAAATATGAAGCGAGTTATATAGGGACCATTTCACGCTCAGACTCCGATTTTGATGAAACTTACTGACAGTGTTAGTGGTCATGTAAAAACAAGAAATCAAGTGCTAGTTCATTTAATTCAACCTCCGTTGCCATGGCAACAGCAACCGAAGATTTTGGCAGAAGCAAAAATGACATGAAAAATGACATTTTTACCATTAAAGTACTCTAAAAATGGCTTTTATCAATCACAAACATAAAATTATTTTGAACAAACAGACTTAATGTAACTGAATTAGCTAATGGTAGCAGCCTTACGAAAAAGCTTAGATATACTTATCTTTCACTGAAGGTGGGTGGGGTAAGTAGGGACGGAAAATTTCGCTTTTGGGGCATTTTTGCACGAACACGACAACTTTGCGCGGCTACTTTCACATACATTCATGTTAATATATAATAGGCCAGTGTATGAAATTTTGTAGTATGGAAGAAAATGTTTGTGAAGTTACCGTCTTCTTGTCGTTACCATGGTACAAATGGTTCCCTGTAGAAAAACTAAAAAAGATAATTATTGCATAAACAATTCATTTATTGCTATATTACAGTGATATAGTCTATTGTAAATAAAATATTTTCATTACTCATACATCTCTCTTATATATGACATTAAAGTCTGCTTCAGATAAGCTATTTTTAGACTTTTAAGGGCATCATAAGGGATAAAAATTATGAATTTTTAAAATCAAAACCAACAGATTTGGCTAATTTGCCCTTCCAGTACCCTCAAAATTGCTATAATTTATCACCAATGTGCACTATTTGTGAACATTTAGACTTAAATTAAAGAAATAAGATTAATGCATCCAATTTTTATTTTATGAAAAACATGTTTTAGAAGTAATCTGCTTCCATTCATAACCATGGCAACGAAAGCTTCACTGTAGGATAACTGTAAAATGACTTTACTGCACAATGATATTAATTTATTGTTATAAGAAATGTTAGTATCTATTACAAATCTCTTTATATAACTACTTAATCAAATTTCTTACAGATAACAATAAAAAATCCAATAGGAAAGCTGCCTTTGAATTTTTAATGTAATTTAGTGTAAAAATTCTGACAGACTATCTGACAGACTAGTTAAAACCCCAAACCCAAAAGATAGGCAAACTTGCCTTCTCACTTGTATTGAAATCGCCCATCGTCATCACAATTAATATGGTTTGTGTCAGAAAATGCACATTCTTATTTCAATAGATGTAAATAATTCAATACAGCAGCCTTATTTAATTGCTACAATATACTTATCTAGCATGAGAAGTGGGTGGGGTCAGTAAGACCCTTGAATTCTCTTTAATCAGTGCAGCAATCTCCCATAGATGCGTTTCACACATGGTCTAGGATTTTGTAAAAAAAATAATGACAATCTATGTTGTTTTGGTAAAATCAACCACATTCATGTTTGTTCAGCTGTTGGTTTTTCGGTTGTCATGGCAACAGCTTTCAAATATTTTGGCATAAAATCAATCTAAATTCCTTTAAAATTATATATATGTTCTACCCGGTCCAGAGCTATAATAAGAAAAACTTACAATTGTTTGTGTATTACAACCACTCTATGTAAATAACTACCCAATTATTTCATTGCTTTAAAACAGAAAAATGTGGATAGTATATGATTTTATTGGACAATGTGATATATTTGTTGCCATGGCAACGTTACTTTTTGTGACATGTTGTTGTTTTTCATAAATGTGTATTTCAATATGTCATTAATATATATATATATATATATATATATATATATATATATATATATATATATATATATATATATATATATATATATATATATATATATATATATATATATATATATATATATATATATATATGAAACCAACAAGCAAATATATATTTTATTACATTTTCTCAGATTTATGCTATGAAACTGATGAATACTAAAATATCTGTAAGTAAAACACATACTATATTTCTGTTGTAATAGCAAACATAAAATGGTTTTCAAACTTGTAGTTGTTGTTGTTGACTTATATTTTGATATTCAAAACAGTAATTTTGGTTATTTGTGAACATAGCTCTTTCATCACAGAACTCACGTACCTGTAATTGTTTAGCTGATTTGTAATACATATGGAGCTATCAGCTACTCTTAAAGCTGCATAGTCTGTAACTTGTGATCTTCTAATTTTGGAAATAAAGTTTATATATTTCAAGAATACAGTAAAATACTCAAATTCAGGTTAACATTTTACCATTTTCATAAATCTTAACAAATTATCACTATAAAAAAACAGCATTTATAAGTAAAATCAAATGTCTAGAATATTGGAGGGACGTAAATAATTCCGAACAAGAGAAAAATTACCTATGTTTATGAGATAATTCATTTTTCCATGCAGTTTTCAGCTGTACTGTAAATATTTATTGTGAAAACATAACTTAATTTTATTTTTACAAATGATTTAAAAAGAAAATATTTTTTTCGAAAAATTTTCATAGTTACCGACCTAGTATCTTTAACACCGAGACTATGGTTAAACAAAAGTTAAACACCCTCGTGCACTTTGTGACTTATTTACATACATTTATGCATGCAGAACCTGATAGATCATTCTTTTGCGTATTATCGTACACGTTTAAATGGTAACTAACAGTTGGTTCCCCATGCAGCTAATACCATAAATACCCTTTCTGCAAACCCTTTTGATTCTAAAACGTATCGTCATACTAGAGTACTAGAAAGACTGAAAATTATGGGAAAGTCTTAAGATTCTAGTCTGCAAATGGAATAAAATCTACATATTATATTGTCAAGCTTGTATGAGGATCTTGATGGGGGGTCTGGTATTCACTATTCATTAAAAATTTAGCCTTTTATTCATCTCATTAAAATGTTGGGTCATTCATTAGAATAAGACCCATAGTTCAATAAAATCTGATTATTTACTATTCATTAATTTTTTCTTCTATTCGTTAAAAATTAGGATCATTCATTATTTTAGGCACCCATTATTCAGTATTCATTTATTTTTTGCTCATTATTCACTATTCATTATAAAAAAGGGCCATTAATCACTAATCATTATACCCCATCCAGACCCTATTGTATCAGTATTGTTTTGTTTACAAACAGTCTTTGAATATGTAGTTTTAAATGCAAATGCAACCGTATTTCAGTAAAGCCAAGTCTTATAAGAGAGAGAGAGAGGGGGGGGGGAGACTGGAACAAGTTACTGAGCACCTGTTTTTTAACACTCGATGCAACCTCAAAATTGGGATTTCATTTCTTAATGCATGCTGTTGTCGATCGGATGAGATTAGTAATTCATCACGGATGCACACTGTCTTGAATAAATAGGTGGCAATCTGCTGTTTCATATCATGCAATAATTATAACTATGAGGAAGGTATAATAACTTTGATTATGACCAGCTGGCAAAAAGTTAAAAATTTGAGACCACCCTTTTTTTAGTTTGAAACAGCTTTTAAGTCTCTTATAACCCTACCAACACAAATATAATAATGCATAATTATAGTTATTGGTTGACTTAATCAAGCGGCATAAAGTCACTTGTCATCCAATAAAATGTGACATAATTAATGACGTCAAACTATTTCCAACAGTATATAGTGAATATACTGTCACAGTTGTCAATTTATCCAATCAGATACCGAGTTACAATGGCTAGCAAGTGCATTAGAATTTATATTTTCATTTATTTTGCTGTTAGACTTGAAATTATGTTATGGGGGATATATCGTTTGGTGCGGATCCCGTCTGCGTTGGCGTTAGTGTTGCCGTCAGAATCCTCTTTTTCGTTATCGTGCATTATCTTCTGAACCTGTCGATGGATGTTGACCAAACTTGCATATATACATTTTTTGGAGGAGTAGGGAAAGAGTTGATTAGATTTTGGTGACAATGACCTTATTTTCAAGGTCACAATGGCACTTTCAAATGTCCAAAATATGGTTTCATGCGTTATTTTCTGAACTAGTGGAGGGATTTTCACCAAACTTGCAAAGATATATTGTTGGGAGAATGAAAATAGTAGATTAGATTTTGGTGACCTTGATTTAATTTTCAAGGTCACACCAGCACTTTGAAATGTCATATTTTGACCAATATAGGATCTTTGGATGATATCTCTTGATTTGAACAATGTATTCTAGCTAAACTTAATGTATTATATCATTGTGACAAAATGTAGAGTTGATACGATTGTGGTGACCTCGAACTATTCAGAATTACACGAAAATTTACCAGAGTTTTTGGTTTTATAGTGAAAATACTACTTCTGAGACGACCCTTTTTAGCGGCTCAAAATGAACTGTTGTGATCCTAGGATGTCCGTCGTCAGTCAACATTTGCTTTAAATCATATCTCCTTAGAACCTCTGAGTGGAATGTCGCCAAGCTACACATGAATAATCTTTGGTGGTCTCCTTTTTAAGATGTTCAAAAAATTCTATTCCAGGCAGAAAGCTGGTTGCCACTGGTTGCCATAGCAACCAAAGGAAAACGATTAAAAAATATTGTCCAAACCTACTGGTCAGATTTGAAATTTTTTTTAGCACAAATGGTCCTTTGCTGACTCTCGTCCAAGGTTGTTCATATTATTTAATGTGATGGCCATGAAAGTAGGACTGTTTTTCCTATACATGTTTATAGAAAAAAGTTTGAGCAAATCTTCTTGTCAAAAATAGTAAGTGAGTACGTAAGGAAATACTCAATCATAAACTGCAGACAAACCCGTGGCATCGTGAGAAATACTAACAGAAGGATTTGAAAATGATTTGGCATAAATGATCATAGGGTGAGGCTCTATTTGGAAGATTTTTTTTTTAAAATTTGACGAGATTATCCTTTTTGGTTATAATGCAGGTAATAGATAGAAAAGCAAAATAACTTTTGCAACCACCCCTTTAAATCTCTATTGATTTTTTTGTTTGTTTTTTTTTGTTTTGTTTTTGTTGCTTTACGTCCCATGTCAACAGCTATGGTCATTGCAGGACGGTCAGTTCACTTAACCACACTTTTTCCTGGGCAGGCTTGAGCAAGCGGTTAACCAGTAATTTGTGCACATACTTTCGCTTGTAACTGACAACATCTCTTCTTGAATAAATCAGCGGAAGGGAGGAGAATGACCGTAGAAATTATTTCATGATCAATCCCCACGAAAGTATGGTACCGGGCCGGTATCGAACTCGCGACCCCTGGATCTGCAGTCAGACACGCATCTGTAGCCAGACACGTTATCTATTGATTTTTAATATAGGATTTGATTGCAGTGATCTAGTATAGATTTTGATAACTAAAATGATCATATAATGTGTTACTCTAGTGTATAGTGAATCCTTTATAAACCTGAGCTTTTAAACTAAACTTCAACTTTTGAAACATCCCCTTCTTTTTCATACTATGGTCACCTTCAACTTTTATTCGATATTCCCCCAGAATTATAGTAAGTGAGTATGATCAGGAAATACCACAATCACAAACCGCAGACAACCCATGGAACCGCAAGGAAGAGCCACTCAACCATCACAAGGCACCAGGAAGACAAATTAAGCAAAGCAACCAGCTCTCTCTTCCCCATCAAGATGATTGCAATACTAGAATCGACATAACGTAACGAACAACATAACATAGAACAATTACAGACTCCCACAATGGGAGTAACAATAAACAAAAGTCAACAACAACAGAACCACCGCCTTAGAACGGACAGCAACCCAAGCCACCGGGGGCTGAAATGCATTTTACAGGTACCAAATTTTCGCCCTAGATTCTGCTGACCGTCTACAAAAAAAACTGAAAGTCAATAATTTCGCTAATGCTGGTTTATTCATTTCATTTTTCACACCAAATTTTACTGGTTTTCTATTATTCTAAAGATTTTCAGAAATAGCTACTTATAAAAGACCCCTTTCATCTGATAACGATTTTATTTCAGATGTCTTTAAATCGTTCATGATTAAGAAAACCTCACTAACACAGTATATAATTACAGATATTGGATAAGTCAATCTTACTGGTACACAAAATGCATCAAAGGTACTGATTTCATAGTAAAAATACTACTTTTTAGATAACCTCCTTATATACATGCATGTACTATAGGGACTTTTTATTTTATATTTTAACAGAAAATGAGAAGTTTCACAAAAAATCTAACATTTATTCATTCATTTATCTAGGGTTTATATGTCTAAAATTTTCTGATTTTTTATCAATAATTTCGTCTTTTCCATTGACCTAAATGTCAAAAATATGCTTTTCTTATGGTACATTTGAGACGTCCACTAATTTCCCCAATCGTGGGGTTGTTAACATTTGTTTGGACTTAATTGGTCAAAAGGCTTTCTTCCTTACTCAACTTGATAAATGTAGCTGTAGGAGGCAGGTTTTTACGATAAAATTGAGTCAATTGTCCAGAAACATGTGTTTTGATAGAATATACCTCATTTACTCCCCTTTGAACCCCTTCCGGAACCCTAGATTGAATCGACACCACATGTCTACTTTCTGAACTGCTAGCTATTCGTCCAATGCCCCAAACATATTTTAATAACATTTGTATGCTACAAATATACAAGTTAGGCATTTTCGATTAAAAATTAGCATTTTACCTATATAAACCTCTAAAGTGGCTATAATCAAGTCCATTGTAGGGCCGCTCACCACTGATTTGTCAACAAATAACATGTAAGTATCATTTTGACATTTTATTTTTTATTGTGTCAGATGTTTAATGTTTTTTAATACATAAAATACCTTCATACTGTTGTTGTCCACTTTGGCTTTTTTAAAATGGATGAATCATAGTTGCCATGGTTATGGTAAGAAGATAGTTACTTCATAAAAACATTTTTTTTCAATGTTTTATAAACAATATTTAGCTTGATCTTACTAAAGTTTGTAAACCTTTCCAAGTAACCCTGACTTGCAACAATATGCTTTCAAAAATGTCAAAAACTGCCATATTTTAGTACATTGTTACCCCACCCACTTTTTTGCAACATTGCAATATGACAGAATTACCAAATTATTAACCATACCATCCTTGTATTCACAATGATCAATATTGCCTAGTATAAGTTAACCTGAGATCAACATTTTTCATTATAAAAGTTGCATTTGCGCAATGTATGTTTATTTTACTGATTTTCAAGCACTATTTGGTCAAACAATTTAACACCTCATTTTTCCCTTTTGAGCCCCTTTTCGACCCCTCAATTGAGACATCGCCCTTGATTTATTTTTCATAAAAAGCTAGCTATAAGATCAATGACTTGAAAATATTTTAATGTAATTTTTACGCTAGTTATACATGAGTTTGGCATTTTTTTACAAAATAGTAGGGTTTTTTTGCCTACAGAGACCTCTAAAAGGGCTATTATTAGGTCCCTTTTAGGCCTTACATCACTTATTTGTCAAAAAGCAAAATATAACTATTATTTCAACATTTAATTGTTGATTGTGTCAGATGTCTTCATGTTCTGCAATAAAAAAACGCCTTACCAGCTGCATTTGCACACTTTAGCTTTTCAAGACGGTGGCATCAGAGTTGCCATAGTAACGATAAGGTGGTAACTTCCTCAAAATATTGTTTCAGTTTATTAAAGACCATATTTAGCTTGGTCTTTCTAAAGCGTGCAAACCTTTCCAATTTACCTCGACTTGCAACATTATGGTTTCAAAAATGTCGAAAACTACCATATTTTAGTACATTGTTACCCCACCCACACTTTTGCAACCATTGCTATATGATAGAATTACAAAAATTATTAACCATACACTCCTTGTATTCACATTGAGCAATACTGCCAAGTACAAGTAATCACAAGATCAAAAGTTTCTCATTCTAAAAGTTGCATTAGCACAATGTATGTCTATTTTTACTGATTTTCGGGCACTATTTGGGAAAAAAAATTGATTTATCCCCCTTTGAACCCCTTTATTATGAAAATACCCTTTAATTTTTCTTATAAAATGCTAGCTATAAGATCATTGACTTGAAAATATTTTAAAGTTATTTCTACACTACTTATACATGAGTTTTGCATTTTTTATTTTAAAAACATAGCTTTTTTCCCTATGTAGACCTCTAAAAGGGCTATTATCAGGTCCCTTTTAGGGCCTTGAACCACTAATTTGTCAAAAAAGCAAAAAAGAAGTATTATTTAAACATTTAATTGTCGATTGTGTCAGCTGTCTTCATGTTCTGCAATACAAAAAGCCTTACAAGCTGCATTTGCACATTTTAGCTTTGTGAGACGGTAACATCATAGTTCCCATGGTTACGATAAGAAGACAGTAACTTCCCAAACATTTTTTTTCCAATTCATTACATATCATATCTAGCTTTATCTTATTAAAGCATGTACACTTTTCCGAGTAGCCGCTGCTTGCAACAATATGAGTTCAAAAATGTCCAAAAATGAAAAATTTGAGTACCTTGTTACCCCACCCACTTTTCCTACACAATTGCTACAAGACAGAAATACCTAATTTATTTCCAAGACCCTCCATAGATTTACATAAAGCAATACTGTAGAGTACAAGTTGTCACAAGTTCAAGACTTACATATTCTAGAAGTTGCAACTGTGCAATTTATGTCTATTTTTTAGTGATTTTTGGGCACTTTTTGGCCAAAAACTTCGGATTCGGTTACCATGGCAACGGAAGTAAAAATTAAAGCATTAAACATGAATGATTTCGTTTTGGTTGAAAACAAACAAGTACAGAAAGTTTCGTTGAAATCTGAGACTATGCGTGAAAAACTTTGTTCCATATGTACAGAGAATTGCTCTTAACATTTTTGTAAATTATTCATATTCGTATTTCATTTTACTCTCATAATACTCATCTTTTACCCCCATAACCTAAATCTTCTTATCATCATCGTACACAAGGTATCCAGGATTTTCATATGAAGTATGTTTTGGGCGGCAAACAAAGTTGTAGTTGTTTGACGCTAGTGTTATATTAATTCTCTTAAACGTGAGCTTATTGACACTAGTGAAATTTGTTGTTGATGAACAATGTTGTCATTCAGCCCTGCATTTTGGTTCAAAGCTAAAGAAAACCAAGACAAGGTTCCCACGTTGTACTGGTTACCTAAACTCCATAAAAACCTATACAGCAAGACTTATTGCCAATTCTAGTTATTGTATGACAACATAACTTCTTAAATTGTTAACCTCATGCCTTACAGCTGTCAAAAACATGTTATTAAGTACTGCATAAAGATATATGAAAGATATGGTAAGAACTATTTTGGTCTGTAAAAATACAGGTGATGTATTAGATAACCTTAAAGCTAGAGATTTCAATGCAACCGGTTTGTCTACATATGTTTTTTCTACTCTTTACACTACTTTACCTCATAATCTGATTTAAGATAAACTTAATGATTTTTTTGGAAAAAAACTTCCATAGGGAAGGCTCTCCTTATCCTTGCATGTACTGACAGAAACTCATTTTTCACTTCGAAAAAAAAAATCATGCATAGTCTTGTCAAAAATAATGTGATGCGCTGACCTTTTTGTTGGACAACATTTTTATTCAATTTGGCACTAAGTTGTATAGACAAGTAGTTGGGATTCCTATGGGCACTAATTGTGCTTCCCTGGTTGCCAATGTATTCTTGTTTTGTTATGAGACTGCTTTATGATGCCTCTTTCTGATGATAAGCAGGCTGATATTATTGACGCTTTTAACACTACATCCAGATATTTGGATGATATTGATATCTTAATTCCATGTTGGACTTAAATGTATTTTGCGCAAAGGACTTTCTGAACCTGAGTTCTATGGTGATTTTGTGTATAAGCTGAAGAGAATTGTTGGTTCTAATAATTTTTCAGCGCGGTTTTAGAAAAAAAAAACATGGAAATATTTTGGAAAACGTCAAAACAGCTTTTAAAAGATAGGAAAATCAAATCATGATATATCCACTTTGGAAATGAACAACGAATACGCTGAAACTGATACTAAAAAGCTGACATGTTGAACAAGTGCTTTGCTTTTTAAATGGACCTAGATGATAAAAATCGGACATTACCTCATTTTCCACCAAATGAACATACTCTAACGTCTATTGTAATCACAGTTAGATACGTCAAGAATGTCCTTCGAAATCTCAATATAAACAAAGCTTGCAGTCCAGACCTAATCAACCCTCGTCTCCTTAAAGTCACAATTGTTGCATTGCTGCTCTCTATCATATTTAATCGCTCCTTGGAGCAAGGATATTTTCCCACATGTTGAACGTATGGAAACGTAACCCATATTTACAAGAAAAAGACAAGTCACAACCCTCAACTTATATGCCAATTACTCTACTAAGTTCACTAGGAAAGGCTATGGACCGATGTGTACACACATATTTATATAATAAATTACCACTCAATTCTAGTCTGGCTTTGTATGAGGCGACACAACTACAAATCAGTTATTGAATACATACCATAGATTTTGTAATGTGGCAGATTGTGGCAAAGATGTCGGGGTAGATTTTTGTGTGTTATCAGTAAGGCATTCGACAGAGTGTGGCACAAGGGCCTCATTCACAAACTGGCCGGAATGGGATGATCAAAAAGGATAACTGGGTGGTTCACCAGATATTTAACTGGACAAAAACAATACGTCCTCCTTAACTTTTTTTGTTTGTTTGTTGGTTCTTAGCGACGCATCAACCCTTGTGGGTCATTAGCGTCAGACGGTATTAAATAAACATTATGAAGATGGAAAAAGTAAAAAAAATTAAGATAAAATAAAAGAAATGGTGATGAGTTTGTATAATGATAATTAGTTGCAATAGGGTTGTTTACAGGAGAGACATCGTACAATATCTGACAGTTACAAATAGCTATTCAGACAACTGTACATGTTCTCTAACTGAACAGGATACAACATTAAAAAATCTGTATTATGGTCTGATACAAATGTAAAACAAAACATGATTTTAAAAATAGCAATTAGATTTTGTTAAAAAGATTTATTTGTCTTAAAAATGTCATAATACTATCAATATGTATATATTGAAATAATTATTTTATGTTATCAACATGGAATCAATTATTTCTTACTTGTGCAAAGTCGCCATATTCCAAAAGGAAGTGACGTACAGTGAATGGTGACATTGTGGCTGCTCTTCACCTTGTAGTAAGTATGCATGAGTGACTCTTGTATGACCTATGCAGAGTCGAGCTAAAAGGACTTCTTCTTTTCTAATGTTTCGGACAACTGATTGATATTCACCAATAGTTGGTTTTATATCAAGAAGTTTGTTGCCAATGCTGTTATTCCATGAAGTTTGCCATTTTCCAGGATATATTTATTGATAGTGGCTTAAAATTAGAAAATGGAATCTTAAAAGAAGTTGGCTCTAATGAAGCGATGTTTTTGCTTGCTGGTCTACCATCTCATTCCCCAGAATGCCTATATAACTAGGAATTAAACAGAGAGCAATTTCTTTCTTCGCTAAAAGCTCGTGACATGTTTCTAAAAGTTTCTGAATCTGTGGATTCTTTGAACTGGTATGGTTCATAGCTTTCACTACAGAAAGCGAGTCAGAAAATACAAAAAATTTATTGTTAGTGCCACAAGTTCTTATAAAATCTAAAGCTAGATCAACTGCTTTGGCTTCAGCAGTGAAAATTGATGAATCATCAGGTAAACGTTGCATATTACTATGGTTGTCTGACATAACAGCGCAACCAATTTTTGAGTCTTCCTTTGACCCATCAGTAAAAACTTGTTGAAAATTCTTATAACGACTTTGCAGCCGTCTGAAATCATCTTTTAATATGTGTGGATTAGATTCAGATTTTTTCCCAGGGTGTAAATCGAAAGTATATCAGGTTGTTTTACACACCAAGCTGGAATATTTGGTGTAAAATGTTTTCAACATTTTGTGGTTTGATTTTGGCAGCTTCTAAGAGTGGTGAAATTCTGATGCCGAATGATTTAATAGCTTTAGGTTTCTGTTCATTTAAATCAACATAATTTGGTGGGAATGTAACTTCATGAGCAGGATTTGATGGGTTAGCAGCAACTCTTATAGCATATTGCAAAGAGAGTTTCTCTCTTCGCGAGTTTATGATGGTTCATCTGCTTCCACATAAAGACTAGCAACAGGAGAAGTTCTAAAAGCTCCTAAAGCTAACTAAGTCCTTGGTTATGTATAGGATCAAGCATTTGAAGATATGATTTTCGTGCAGAGCCATATATAATACAGCCATGGTCTAATTTTGACCAGACTAGTGACCAATAAAGCATGAGAAGTGTAGTTCGGTCTGCACCCCAAGAAGCATGGGAGAGCACCTTTAAAAGATTCAATGCTTTTAAACATTTAGCTTTGTGATATTTAATATGGGATATAAAACTGAGTTTTCTATCAAATTAAATGCCAAGGAATTTAGATTCCTCACAACTGGAATAGGTGATCCATATAAATGTAAAATAGGATCCTCATGTTGCTTGCGCAACTGACAGAAATGTACACACTGTGTTTTAGATTTCGAAAACTTAAAACCATTGCTTGTAGTCCAATTTTCAATCTTATTTAAATTTTGTTGCAGTTGACGTTCAATCGTCCCCATGCTTTTTGAGCGATAACAGATACAGAAGTCATCAACATATAATGAGCAATCGGTAAGATTACCTTAACATTTCACAATATCATTAATTTTGATGCTAAAAAGTGTTGTAGACAGAACGCCCCCTTGAGGTACACTTGTTCCTGGTCATAATAGTCAGACATAGAGGAGCCAACTCGGACTTGCATGGTGCGGTCTGCAAGGAAGTTTTCAATGAATGTAGAAAATAGGGGTGCAAAGATCAGGAATCGATACAATCAAGTACCACACCTGACCCAGGATACCAAAAGGAAAGTGACAAACTCACAGCAGACACCACAAACGAAGCCCTTTCCCAGCAGGTGACTACAAAGGACATATAAACAGACGCGCACAAAGGCATAGCAAACACCAGACAGAACAAAACATAAAAGATCCACAAAAGAAGTACCGCCTTGGAACGGTCAGTAAAATATTTTACTGGAGGGCTTAAACCGGTTTAATGGCGCCAACCTCACCCTTTATTCAGATGTGGATCAAGACACACAGATATTTGGTTTGCATGAAGTCTACCTCTTAATCTTAGTTTGTGGATATCTTTTAGAATACCATATCTCCATGTGGTATCATACACTTTTTCCAAATCGAAAAACACAGTGACTAAATGTTCCTTTTTGATAAAGGCATCACGTATGAAAGTTTCCAATCTAACTAAATTTTCAGTTGTACTGCGGTCAGATCTGAAACCAGACTGGAACCGCGATATATGATTATTAGATTCTAAAAACCAAGTAAGTCTTTTATTAATCATTCTTTCAAGTGTTTACATAGACAACTTGTTAAAGCTATAGGTCTATAATTATTAGGTTATGCAGGATCTTTCCCAGGATTGGGAAGTGGGATTATGGTTGCATATGTCCAATCTTCTGGAAATTTTCCAGTAGTCCAAATACAATTAAATATATTCAAAAGGGTTTCAAGAGAATTCTCTGGGAGATGTTTAAGCATTTGATAGTGGATCTCATCAGGACCTGTGGCTGAGTCATGTGATAGTTGATTAGCTTCAACTTATTCATCTAAATTAAAATCTTTGTTATAAATATTATTATTTTGTGATTCAAAATTCAATTTAACTTTCTCTTGTTCGGTTTTAATCTTTCTGAAGGATTCAGAGTAATTGAATGATGATGAGTTGTGACAAAAAGTTTCTCCTAAAGTGTCAGCAATGTCTGTTTTGAAGTTGCTTAGCTGTCAGTTCCCACATGCCCATATCTGGTAAAAATGCTTTACAAATCTTCTTTCAAGAAACCACTGGCCTGATTTTGATGAAACTTTGTATGAAACATCAGCGACCTAAGACCTTTATATTTTGTTCAATTATGACGCAGTGTTGACCTTGACCTATTTTATGGCAAGGTCAAATATTGCAACTTAGGATTATATATGTAAAAATGTTACAAAAATTGATTCTTTGGACATTACTGCATCCTGTGACCTGGAATTAGGTTAATATTGTAAACTGAATGAGTTAATTGAGAGATATTATTAATTAAGGTCAAGGATTTCTCATCCAGTATATCCAGGTTTTGTATAGGCTAAGATATCAGGTTAGCGTTTACAGAACCATTGGTCCTCTGGTAGTGTGGCACTGCTCAGCTCAACCATGAAGACAGGCTATTTTGCCTTACTGCTTAAATGATATTTGTATACAGGTTAGCAAAACAAGAAAAAGGGTTTTACAGCTGAATGATCTGACATTTCGCTCACAGAGGGAGCACAACGACAGGCTCCAGGAAGCAGGCGAGTCCTTACTATATTTTGATGTCGCTTTGCCTGCTTCACCTGCTTGTGCATACATTTAGCTGCTAGTGCTTCATCTCAGTCACAAACTATAATTACAGGACACAGCATCTTTCATAATTATGTAACTAGTACAGTGGACAAAAATTCCACTCGTAATTACGAGTGAAATCTAGAAAGGACAAGCAATTCTTCCCATAGCACTCGTCCTGTAGGACGAGTGCTTTAGGAAGAATTACTTGAAGAAGTCGTATTTCATACTACTCCCTTATATTCTTTATTGCATACGCTTTTAAAGGACATGTGCATGCGTTTGCAGGATGAGTGAAAGTTGCAAGTCACTCGTCCTGCAGGACAAGTGCATTATTTAAATATTTTTGTCCCCTGTTAAGTAATAACCTAGTGGTAGAAGTAGACACTAACAACAAGTTGACACAAACTTTTCTTACAGGGGATACTACCCTGCTGTTTATCGATTAAAATGAATTGTGTGCTGATGAAATTCTAAAACACCCTTACCTAATTGCTGTGTTAAGAAAAATGTCTTTTGAAAATATTTCCGTCCATCAGGTCCTTCACTCCACCATTGAACCATCACAAATAATAACAACGTTCTCAGGATCTGCACTGTCTGTCATTGCACGCTTCGATTTGTGATACATACACTAAGTGTGGCTTTCACTTTTTCAGAGTATTTTTTATTGTTTTATTTCATTTTTGTCACATTTTTGTTTCGCGTCTGTGCTCATTTCCATTGTTATTAAGCGCACTCATGTCACAACACGCGTTTTAAGAGTCAAGTGCATTTGCAACCACTGCCAAACACCTCCCACCAACACTTACGAGATACTGTAGCCAACCCCAACCTTAATTCTGATATGGCTCTGGTCTCTACCCAGGTAAAAATTCTGTTATATATAGTTGGGCTAAAAGCAGGAGAATCATTCGACCCAAGTATGTCCACTAGTGATGGAGTGGGGCATATACCAGGGCACTGGAAAATCAACAAGGCGTTAGCCATAGGAGGGGGAAGTGGAATTTAGGATAATCTAAGGTTTATCAAGAACGGGACTGATTAAGAGTCCCCAATAAAAGGCTTTGAAATTCCAGGTACCGAGCCTGCTAGGACTACACCACATTTACTGACAGACAGAAAGACAGACACATGTAGAGAGAGACTTAGATAGACTGGTAGACAGACAGAGAATATCAACAGACACACACAAAGGTATAAACCTCATGAGATTGTGCTAAGCATACGTGGATCCAGGGAAGACAGGTGACCGAAACCCCTCCCCCCCTTAAAGTCACAATATTCACAAGGCTACCAAGGCAGCATTTAATGCTTGGCTGTCAAATGGCGTTTCTCTGGCGTGCTGATGATGGCCCGCATTTTGTGGTATATTGAAATTGAAAAAAAAACGCTGTCAGACTCAAAACTTTCTGGGACTGCGTCTGCTGAGAGAGAGAGAGGGCGAGAGACTCACAAACAGCTGAGCGCGTGTAAGTTATGTTATGTGACGTGAAATAAACTTGCGTCTGACAAATTAAGCAAAGCAACCAGCTCTCTCTTCCCATCAACATGATTGCAATACTAGAATGGACATAAAGAAACATACGTACAACAAAACATAGAACAACAAGACAAATTCGACAAATTTATATCCCCCGAGGAAGGGTTATTTGAGAGAAACATGTAAATCACAAAACATAAATCCCATTTATCTAACCCTTAGTTCACCTTCAGTATTATTAACATCATAACAAACACCTGTCAAGTATGTTTTAGTGCTTAGTTTAATAAAAAATATACTTACATCTGCACAATTTCAATATCTGACCTTTAAACCCATCCCCAGAGTTCAAGGGTGTGTGTAAATTCAAAGTGTTACCTTGCATGTAGGTCTACACTTCTTCCACTTTAATTTAATATGCAACATGACCACTTTTAGAAAATAAAATGACCTTTTGACCCCACCTCAGGGGTTGTTGGTGTGTGTAATGACTGCATGTTTGCTTTCATGGTGCTCTGTGCTCAATTCCCTTTAATTTGATATCAACATGACTACTTTCAGAAAAGATATTTTTGACCTTTTGGCCTCACCCCCTCGGTCTAGGGTGTGGCTATGGGCAAAATATTTGCTACCATGTTGCTGCCAGCGTCGTCAGCTTAAAGTTGATATGCAACATGACTACTTTCATAAAAAGATATAGTTTGACCTTTTGACCCCACCCCCTGGGTCGAGGGTGTGTCTGTGTGCAAATTATTTGCTACCATGTTGCTGCAAAAGTCGTCAGCTTTAATTTGATATGCAACATGACCATATTCTGAAAAAGTTTAATTTTGACCTCGGCCCCACCCCCTAAGTTCACCCAACAGGCTCGGACCCAGGCCTTCAAACTGAAATTCCGTTTGATATGTTTCATATCTATTTCTGCTCTGCCTGTATGCAAAATTTCAGCAAAAATATTAACAATTGCCTTAGTTATTGCGAAACTAAAAATGTGACCTTTGACCCCTTAGGTGGGGTCAAAGGGGTGGGGTAAAACTTTGACACTGCCATGCTTATTTACAGGCACTTGGCAATCATGGTCTAATAGTGAGAAGTTGTCAAATATAATAGCTTTGATGAAATGTGAAGATCATCACACAAAAAAGCTAATATTGATTTTGCCTTATAATTGCCTATACTAAAACAAGGGCAATAACTCAAGTGTTAATGGGTCGATTTTGACCAAACTTATAGGATATCGATAGTCCATGGTACTTATCATTTGTACCAAGAATGAATCAAATCTGACCAATAGGTACTGAGATATGGTTCCGGACAGACAAAAAGTGCGGACGGACGGACGCACGGACGACGCCAAAACTATATCCCTCCGACTTCGTCGGGGGATAATTACAGACTCCCACAATGGGAGTAACAATAAACAAGAAGTCAACAACAACAGAACCACCGCCTTAGAACGGACAGCAGCCTTAGCCACCGGGGGGGGGGGGGCTTAAATGCATTTTACTGGTACCAAATCTTCGCTCTAGATTCTGTTGTTGTTGAGGTACAAGAAATGTTCAGCTCGCATGGAGGCCATCTCACTAATGCAATGTATCACCATGGAGAAACACTCTAATCAAATTAACATACCATGATGAAACAAAGAAAAGGGCTCATGACTCACAGATAGTCAGAGCTAAAGAAAACCTCAAGTTGAGCCACGGTGGGTCCAGCTACAGATAAGCATCAGGCACCAACCCACCGATTAAAGCTTTACGTCAGAGCCGTCAAAGAGTCTAAGGCCTGACCCACCGTCGTGCAATTAAAGAAGAAACTATAGCTATAAACCGTGATTGGGTTTAAAAGTAGGCATGCAGACTGTCGCATGATATCAAAGTTATATCCAACCCTTATATAACGTTTTACTTTCTTTTTGAATTGATCACTAAAATTAGGTTTTCCAACAATTCGTTTGAATTTATAAACTAAATCACCAAAAAATATAGGTTCTGATATGCCTTGTTGCAAAAGAGTTTTTAACCCAATGTTGTATTTAACAATTAACTCTGAGTGTCTGTGGTAGAATTTAGAAAATGCTTTTCGAATTTTATGATATCTAAAACCAAAATATGTTTTCAAATATTACCGCTGATGTGTAGTTTGCAACGAAACGAACTGGGAAAGATTTGAAACTGGGCAATTAACAGTACCCTTGGGCAGGTACTTTGGCTAACAGAGATGACCCTGATCACCAATGTTTTCTGCACTGTTTTCAAATATAAAATAAATCTTCAGGGAAAGAAATGCATCATAATTTATTGTTTGTTTTGTTTGTTTGGTGCTTAACGACGCATCAACCCTTGTGGGTCATTAGCGTCAGACGGTATTAACTAAACATGATGAGGATGGAAAAAATTAAAAATTTATAAGATAAAATAAAAGGAATGGTGATGATGAATTTGTTTTATGAAAATAAGTTGCAATACGATTGTTGACAGGAGAGACCACGTACAATATCTGACAGTTTCAAAGAGCTATTCAGATAACTGTGCATGTTCTTTAACTGAACAGAATACAACATAATATAATCTGTATTATGGTCTGATACAAATGTAAAACAAAACATGATTTTAAAAACAGCAATTAGATTTTGTAAAAAAAATTTATTTGTCTTAAAAATGTCATAATACTATCAATATGTATATCTTGAAATAATTCTTTCATGTTATTAACATGGAAGCAATTGTTTCTTACTTGTGCAAAATCGCCACATTCCAAAAGGAAGTGACGTACAGTGAAAGGTGCGTCGCAACCAACACATTGGGGATGCTCCTCGCCTTGTAGTAAGTATGAATGAGTGACTCTTGTATGACCTAAGCGGAGTCGAGCTAATACTACTTCTTCTCTTCTAATGTTTCGAACAACCGATTGATATTCACCAATAGTTGGTTTGATGTCAAGAAGTTTATTACCAATGCTGTTATTCCATGAAGTTTGCCATTCTTCCAAGATATATTTATTGATAGAGGGCTTAAAATTGGAAAATGGAATTTTAAAAGAAGTTGGTTCTAATGAAAGCGATGTTTTTGCTTACTTATCTACCATCTCATTCCCTTGGATACCTAAATGACGCATCATAATTTAGAAATTTCTATCTGTGTCCACTTAAAATACAAACTGGGCGATTCCATATTTATTTTATCAAAATCCACCATATGCTATTCAATAGTTTCGTTGCTTGAAAGATGTCAACTTCGCATATCTGAAATAACTTCATAAAATCTCGACTATCATTCAGAATCTTTTAGTATGGGCCGTACCAGATTGAAATAGCGCTAAAATGCACCCACCAACATATTTGTGTAGTTCCATCATGACGAGTCCGGTTATCGATATATTGGGTCCGGGCTTATCCGAGCCTTCTCTGATGTTAAAGTGGCTTTTCCATATTTTGATATTTGCCACTATCAAAATAAAGAAAAGCCACTTAAACGTAAGAGAAAACTCGGACTAGGTCCGAGCAAGACATTTTTATCCACTACTTAGTACTGGTTCAGTCAAGGAACGACATAACTGAAATATTGTTGATTGGGACGTAAAACATCCAATCAAACAATTAACAAAACACTTATATATAGTGTTCTTTAAAATACGTTCCTAACGGCGACGAAGCAAGCTTTTTCGTGAAAGCTCATACTTGAAATCTTTCATTTTGCAGGAGCTTGTGCGTTCCACCCAGACAATTTTGTTAAGATTCGGTAAAAATGTACAGATTTTCCAAACATTTCAAAAATGATAATATATAAAGGAAACCATATTGATATTTCGTATTAAATCTTCGCCATTTTCCTGGTTCAGAGCCTCTTTTCTTGAAAAGACATTTCTTGTCAGAATGATTTATGAGCATTTTGTGCGTTGTGTTTTTGTGGAAATTGAGCCTGTTAAAAAGCCTATCTCATTCATTTACAGTTATTTTCAACTGCTTATTAATGTGTACTGTGTTGAAAATCAGATAAAAGATATACTAGGCCAAAAAAGAAACGCCGCATATAAAACATACATTGTATGTGGGGGTCTTTCACCAATCTCTCGCAAACGATGTGTTGCGAATGGCTGAGTCACTTACCTTAAATCCTCAATGCAGGAGGCGAAGCTCAACTGTACTCGAAGACTGCTGACCATACTCCAGGGCGGGCTCCATGACGTCATTATTGGCGGGAACAGTATCTCATGGAGCCCGTGGAGGTAGAGGGGTTAGCACATCTCACTATTGTCGTACATCTCCGGGACTCTCCGGAACTCCCCGGTATTCTCAGGAACTCCCCGGTAACGACTCTCACAACACTCTACCCCATCTTTGAAAGTCCCTGGCTTATGGTCCTTAAGCCTTACTTAAAACATGCTCTTAAAATTGATACTAAAAATGCCTATAAATTTGGTTTATTGTCCGAAAGATAATTGATTGAAGAGTTTGTTAAAAGATGACTAAATATAAAAGTTCCATAAATTTGCCTTAACTTAAAATTATAAAAATGTATATTTATGCAACATAAAAGACACACAAAACATGGACAATTACAGATAATGATTTAAAACTTAGATGACTAGCGGAATTTATAATTTAATGAGTTATGCTGATTAGGTTACAATTAAGATGAGATGGACTTTACAACTTTGATGAATGATTTAAGCAGATCTTTACAAATATTTACAGAAGTATATGGAGGGAATTCTTTCCACCTGAATAATTTACAATATGGACATTTATACAACAATACAAAAACAACACAACAGAGACAATCACAATATACGACAATACCTGTGTAGGGGAACTGTCAGCTTGTGACCCTCTTCTCCACTAGTCCAGAGTAGGTCTTAGAGGCTCGATGGCTCCCAGGACAATGAAAACGCAAAAGTAACGAAAAAGCTAAGCGAAACGGAAAAACAACTAAAGATAATAAGCGATACTCTCCAGAGATCACTGCAGTGTCAAGTGGCATGAATTTTACAAAATACAACATAATTTTAAATATACTGACAGATTAAAATATCACAGGTATTTTGAGATGTACATGGTAAATATGCAATTGGTGTATCATAATTAGATAAATATTTGAATATGTATATGCAATGATACACCTGATGTTTAGAAAATATCACTGAAAGTTTTACAGAATGAATGGTGAATTTGAGACACAAATATATAAATAGATCCCTGAGTTTTTTTATCTATTACCAAAAGTTATCAAAACGGTCAAATGAAATAATGTATGCAGATTTTTGAATAAGGGGATAACCTGAAACAATACTAAAATAGGTAAACTCTGTGATCGGTAATGCACGTTAATTATCTCTGGAAAATATAAAAGCAAAGGAAAGCAGAAATGATAAGGCAAGGAGTAGCTACTTGCTACAAAGCAACACAGCACACTACACATAACAAAACTTACTTTTTTGAATTCCGAGGTCTGAAAAACCAGAAAAATATATGTATTGATAAATTAAATATGCAAATCCACTGGAAGAACTTACACTAACAAAACGCGCGAAATATTTCGGTGAACGCGTAATTCCTCCAATGACATGAACATACAAGATCCTTGCCATTGAAGCAATTTTGATACTCATAGCAAAATAATCGCTCCGCGGTAACAAAGCTATCGTTCCTATGACATGAACATACAAGATCCTTGCCATAGAAACGATATATCCTGTCAAAGCAGTTTTCATATATAACGAATATGAAAATGTATTTATCCAAGTAAAGGTGATTAATAAACCCAATAAGAGTGTCTTTACCAAGGCAAGCTATACATCTTGGCAGCATTCTTATTACACACTCTCACAAGCTCCATTATCGGTATACCCATAATTTTGGCAGCTTTTACCCCATTTTCGTATGCCATCCATGGTCTTTCATGTTTATCCAAATATGGGGAATCCGTCTCTAACAGAAAACGGTCAGGCCTTTCTTGCAGACATCAGACAAGCTTGCCTCCTACTATCTGCAACAGATTTCCTGGAAAGGCTAAAGAAACAGTTTGGAAGTAGAGAGCTCCACTGATTGAACTCTTCCACTTCCCCTACAAAACAATGGCGATGTATCCACGCCTCTTGCAGACCTAAATCTAAAATAATTTCTAAGGCCTGCTGAGCAGCTTTAGCTTCTATATCATTGTTTTGACTCCGGATGTGCAGGACAATCACCTTACCCAGTTGTTTTGCCAGTGACAAAGTGAGACGCAGGAACTGGCGTTGGGTTTCGATTTTCTCTGCTCGACAACGATCCTTGTCATATGACTCAGAACAATTGCAACGAGCAGTATGGTCGATACCAACTTCGCCAATACCTATCGCCTCAGGATATTCCTCCAGTTTCCTTTTCAGTTTTTGAAATTCCATCTTGGGTCTATTCTTGGCCAGCACATGGGGGTGAATTCCAAGAGTGAATCTCAGTCTTGGTTCGCCCGCCATCTGCCTACCAATCCTAAATCAACGAGATGGGAAGACAAAATTCTGAATCGCGAAACGCAAAGTAGCAGAAAAAGGGATATTCATTGAGAGCTCCAGATCCGACAAAGTAGTGGAATGTTGATGGGAGAATCCATCCAAATAAAAATGTGAATCAATGATTCCCGCTGTCATTTTAGGATGTCCATAAGGAAGCAAGGAACCATCCGATCGAATATACTGATGTACCGAGAGAACTGCTAAATGAACTGCTGGACTAAGTCACGCCAATAATCTGGAAAAAACAGAAAAGTTCGAAAGCACAATGAGTCTACTCGGTGGAATCTCCTTATAACAATCAGCAATTACCGGTTCCAAGCCAGATCTCCGATCAAAATCTCTGAAGAAAAATAATTCATCTTCTGAGAAACGAAAAATGTTCGGGTAGAGGTTGCGCGCTACCATATACCCCAGCAGATCATGGATACCCCCAAAACCCAACTCTCGCCATGAATAGAAAAATTCCATTCATGAGGAGATACCAGGCCTCAAGCAAGTAATCACCGATGATCCGCTGATGCATATGGTGGAAACGCTCAACGTCTCTCGGACACCCTTCGCCATGCTGGCAGTCTACACAGGCTGTCGAAGGATCCATATACCATGGCATATGGGTCCTAAGAGCATGCCGCCTTAAATTAACCAAATACTCGCCACAGGACATACAATTTCCCCTGTTAGCTGGCATTGTTGTGGTCAAGTTATCTACAATAAAAATATAAAAAAAATATTGAGAAATTTAAAAAATTATGAATGAAATGAATTTAATTAGGAAATGGATTTTAGCTTATAATACTTTTTATTTTTGTTTTCATTGAAAATGATGATTAGATAAAACATAAAACCATGGTTATGTATATACTTTGTATAAAATGTACAATGCCATAAAATTTAAAAATCTACATGAATGGTGATAATAATGAATTTTTATAATATGTCATGAAATGACTAGGTTTTTAAAAATTATGATACTTTTTAATGATGAATGTATATGACAATGAAAATTAAATGAAATTGACGCGTGCTAATTAATTTTAGCACTTATCTTTAAAAATGTATATATGAAAATAAATATTACAAATTTACATGATGAAAATTAACTATACAAATTCCATCAAAAAAACGCAATAAACACTACCATGGCGGTGGACATGCTCGCAGTCCGCGAAAAATAAAATGTGCCTGTCATTCTGGCGAAACCAACAGAATGACAAATGTGGCCACCAGGATGGATGGTCAAATTGGCCATCCACACTAGCTGCCTCTGCACTTTCTATCCATATACTTTGAGTGCCCCAAAGTATATGCATAGGACTTATTTGAAAGGGGTCGGATGAGCCGTCCCGGCCCCTAGCTAACAAGTCATATATAAAAACATGGAAAATTATTTACAAAGGTAAAAAAATGCTTGTCTGGTAAATCCAGTGGCGATGATGGCCTTCGCACTCAAAATACCAGACAAGGGGATTAAAAAATAAATAAAACGGAGAGACGACACGACAGCAATGTAACCACTACTTCGTAGGCCATCTGGGTGACAATTATGTCTATAGATGGAACCATCACACCGCCCTGAACATACAAGATCCTTGTTCGGTGTGATCGGCCATCTGTATTAAATTAAATAGCCTGACGGAAGCTGCCACTCTGTCCTGAACATACAAGATCCTTGTCCAGAGTGACTGCCTCCGCCTCCAACCATAATATTACAATAAGCACCTGCAGGATCCAGAAATAAATGGAACTGCCACGCTGCCCTGAACATACAAGATCCTTGTTCAGCATGACAGGCCATTCAGGTTAAAATACGAATAGAACAGGGACGGCCACCCTGTCCTGAACATACAAGATCCTTGTTCAGGGTAACTGCCTCCGTCCTGTTAATATCATGCACTCTGGCAAGACACCAGCAATTAAGACAAATCCTGCAGGCGCACATGGCCAATATCATTAGTACTGAAAATAAAAACAGTTAAAATTTACTCTCTGAACCGCGCTGGTAACTGAATCTTTCTACCAGCACAGGTCGTACAAGGCTTGGCAAAGGGTTCGTCATCTCCGCTATCCTGGAGGTCAACCAGATCCTGTGACGTAATGCCAAAGGGAACCTGACTGTCGAATGGAAGAATGTCAAACTGATTGTCATCCTCCAACAATTCCGGATCATCCCCCAACATGTAGGGAAGTGTTCCTTCCGGATCAAAAGAATCCGCTACATCCTGGGGATCTTCCGGCTGCTGATCTACCATGTCAGGCTCGGGCACTGGGTCCTCCATTTCGTCTAGAGGCAGAGAATGAAGCAATGAATGCCTCTTTCTCTGCAACCATAGAGGAAATGTCGAATCCTCACATGGTTTTAGCCGATCATGATGGACCTCCTTTGACTTCTTACGCCCACCGATTCTGTAAATTGGGGGTCGAGCACTAATGACCAGGAATGGGCCACTCCATGGGGGTCTGTAGATGAGTCCCGTAAATAGACTACATCTCTTACATTATAGGATCTTTCAAAAATCCTGAGGTCATAATCTCTCTTTTGGCGCAGTTGGGTTTCTCCAATCTTTTTTCCGGCCAAATTATGGATCTCTGAGAGATTTTGTGCAAGAGTTCCGACCCATTTGGCGGGTTTTGAGGACTCTGCTCAGACAATCCTAGGATAAGGTTGATGGGTTGAATCTCTTCTCGACCAAGCATGAGCTGGTTTGCTGAAAAACCTGAAGTTTTGTTTTTCATCGAATGTAGTGCCATAGAGATAAGGGGAAGGTGCTCGTTTGCAAGATGGTTCGATTAAAAACCTCACACTGGCCATTTCCGGCGGGGTGGTAAGGAGTAGTCCTAGTCTTGGTTATCTCCATTAATTTGCAGAAAGCCAAGAAGAGGTCAGATGTGAAATTTTTACCCGGGTCCGTGTGAACTTCCAGCGGACAGCCAAAATTCACAAGAAAGTGTTTAAGAAATGCATTGGCTGTCAGCTCTGCATTTTGTGCAGGTAATGCTGCCAGTTAACCCATTTGGTAAACTGATCCACCATGACAAGGACATATGATGACCCAGACTTACTTCGAGGATTGATCGGGCCAAGAATGTCCAGATGAACCCTCTCCATAGGAAAACCGGCATGATATGTGCCTAGAGCACTTCTAGGAGATCTATTGCTTTTCTTAACCTGATTGCAAGTAGAACACTGCTTTACATATAAGTTGCTATCTCTAGACATATCATACCAATAAAACCGTTGCTTAAGTCTGTCAAGTGTTTTAGCATTTCCAAGGTGTCCGGCTTCCTTGGCATCATGGCAGTGATACAGAACTCTTCAGTCGTAGTTCTGTAGGTACAACTAAGCATTGACAACGATTATCATGGTCTGCCCAAACATAGAACAAGACACCATCTTTAAGAACAAGATGGTCTCTAGCGAGCCAAAGAGCTCGAGTATCCGGACTACTCAATTGCAGTTGCCTAGTGGAAGGTTCATAGGAGTGCTCTAGCCAATGCATGATCTTACCGATATTTTCATCATTTGTCTGGGCCTGTCTTAGTTGAAAAGATGACAAACTTTCTACCCAGTTTGATAACTGATGGGATTCATGGCTAGTTTGTTCTGGAACCCCAAGATCTACCCTACAGACACAAAGGGGAACCACATCATCAACATCTTCATCAAACCTAGCCCACTGCCTATGTGCCCGCCTACAATATGGACAACCACCACACGGAAGATTTTCTAACTTACTACCTGCTGTATAACAGTCACACTTCTTAAGGGGGTCTCTAATGCGACTGAGGGAATCAGCATTTTGGTGTTCTGCGCCCTTCCTGTGCAGGATCTTAAAGTCATATTGGGACAGTTCTTCCAGCCAGCGGGCCAGCTGACCTATTTGCTTAAATCTGGTCAACCAAACAAGGGAATTGTGATCAGTTCTGATCAGGAAGTGGCGTCCCAGCAAATAATGCTGGAACTGGCGACAGAATTTAACAACAGCCAAAAGTTCCTTCCGTGTGGTGCAGTAGTTTTGATGTTGTTTAATTAAGACATGGCTGGCATAGCAGATGGGCTTAATTAAACCATTTGGGACTTGGGAAAGCTCTGCACCAATCTGAGTTCCAGATGCATCGCAATCCAGAATAAATAGTCTGTCAGGTGACGGATGGGGGCTGAAATGGCAATAGTTTTTAGTTTTTCAAAACAAGATTGATTTTGCTGAGTCCAGAAAAAATCCTTGGCATGAGCCAGTGTATATAGGTCAGCAGAGACCTTAGCAAAGCCAGGCATGTGGTTACGGTGGTAATTCATGAACCCCAGGAAAGACATAAGTTCCTTAGCATTTTGGGGGACAGGCCCTTCCTTGACGGCCTCAAGCTTATCTGGAGCTATGGAGGTACCGGAACCGCTTACAATTTTCAAAAAAATTCCACTTCTTCCTTAAAGAAATGGCACTTTTGAGGCTTTAGTTTCAAGTTGTGTTTGCAGAACCGGTTCAGGACCTTCCTCAGGGCTGATAATGTATTGTTGAAATCAGTACCCAGGACAATGACATCATCAAGGTAAACAATTACTTCTTCCCATTGCAACCCTCTCAAAACCAATGACCCCGGAGTGACTCTACCACCTTGCCGTGGTCTCTGGGGCACACTTCACATTTGGGGACGATATTGATTGTAATACTTGTCCCCGTCCGGGAGTGCCAAGAGTAGAGTCCCACTTGTTCACCGTGGGTGGCTTTCTCGGTAACTCGAAGGGGATGGCCTGGAAGACTGAGAGCATGCAGAATATGGGCGTATAAAATTCTGTATGACTCAACACGTCTCTTTGGCCTCTTTGACGGGGTAGACCCGAGGGGAAACACGGCCCGGTGTTTCTAATTGGTCTTGTCATGCTAAGCCCCAGGAAGCTGAAAATGTAAAAAAAAATACTTCTTATATCTTCGTTCTATAGTATCGTTCTGATGCCAACCACGTGTCCATTATCTTATATATTCTTTCTTTTATAAAATATTCCTGGAAGGCAGTGGCTTAACGGGTCAATTGCGCAGATTTTATTTGTGCAAGTATAACTTCTATGTAACCCTAGCACTGGAGGTCGGAAAACCACTCCATTAAAGTGCTCCCTTGTTGGACTCCACGGTGGGTTGGGAGCATGGAGGCTGAATCTTAAAACCAAACACACATGGCTACAAAATCTAGAAAACGCCACGCACCGATTACAGACACAGATTCTGATGAATCATTAACAGCTTCTCAATCTCAATCTAAGTCTTCTGTACCAAAGAAACCTTATGTACCTAGATTTCTAATCATTCATTCAGAAGTAGAGGGAAAGGATATTTCTCTTCTTTCTCCTTTTCTGATAGAAAAAGCAATCATGAGTATAGCAGGTGAGCCTAAGAGCATCAAAAACTTACGATCTGGTGATTTACTAATACAGTGTACAAAACAACCCCATGAAACAAATCTTCTGAAAATGAAAACATTTTGTGGATTGAAATGTACTGTAACACCCCATAAATCCTTGAACACATCAAAGGGTATTGTTCGCTGCCCTGCCTTAAGCAAGCAGAGCTGCGAACATATTCTTGAGTTCATGGGTGAACAAGGTGTTACAGATGTACGTAGAATTAATGTTCACCGTGATGGAGCACTCAAACCAACCAACACTTTTGTTTTTACTTTCGACTCACCAGTTCTACCAGCAAATGTCAAAATAGGCTTTATTCAGGCAAAAGTTGACGTGTATATCCCAAATCCACTTAGATGTTATAAATGTCAAGTGTTTGGCCACCACGAAAATAAGTGTGGCAGACAAGCGATATGCGTCAACTGCAGTATGCCTGAACATTGCGCATCTGGCCAGTGTCAAAGACCTGCCAAGTGTGCCAACTGCTCAGGTGATCATTCTGCTAACTCAAAAGATTGCCCACAATGGGAGAAAGAGAGAAAAATCCTTAAAATAAAATGTGAAAATAACTTGTCATTTCCAGAAGCTCGTAAGCAATTCGAACAATTTTACCAAGCTAGGACATATGCAAGTGCTGTGAAACCAGGCACTTGCAACAAATCTACAGAAACTCATAACAACAGCACACAGACGGACGACAGTTTTACAGAATATTTAAAAAAACAAACACAAGAAAAACAACAAGAACCCTCTAAAGGAAAACCCCAAGAAAAGGGTAATCCATCTCGTCCAGGGCAAACCCTTAAGCCAGCAACCCTGGAGATGATTAGGAAAGATGAAGAGAAGAAGAAAAAAGAAGAGAAAGACAAACTCAAAAAACAACAAAAAGATGAAAGACGACAACAATATATCAAAGAAAAAGCACAGAAAGATAAAGAAGAAGCTGAAAAAGCAATACTAGCTCAGAAGAATCCATTTTCTGTGTTTAAAAAGGATGATGAGGAAGATGACATGGACGATGATTCTGTGGTTTTCACAGACTCTTCCTCCAGTGATCACCTCCCTAAAGGCACACTTTCACGATTACCAACAACTTAAACAATGGAAGGTGTCAATCTAACCATTATTTTAGTATCTCTTTTAATATTATTTTCAAGTATGGATTTTAAACATAAAATTATTCAATGGAATTGTCGAGGTTTGAAACCTAATTTTAATGAAGTATCTCTATTGATTTCCGAATATAATCCATCTGTATTTTGTTTTCAAGAGACATTTCTTAAACCAGATGATAACATCTCATTAAAAGGTTTTAATATATATATATAACTATGTTCATACTGATTGTCTGAGGCCCTCTGGTGGTGCCTCGGTGTTTGTAAAATCATCTTTCCCACAAAGAAAGATTGATTTACAAACAGAACTACAAGCAACTGCAGTATCTGTCACTCTTGACAAAGAAATAACCATATGTTCTGTATATATTCCCCCATCATTTTCTCTTAATTCTCAACACCTGGACAGTTTACTAGAACAACTTCCTTCTCCTTATATCATATTAGGTGACTTCAATGGTCACACTATCCTCTGGGGTGGTAAAAACAATGATTCCAGAGGTGAGCTTATCGAAAATTTCTTAACAAAAAATAATATATGTATTATGAATGATAAATCATACACTTATCTTTCTACAAGTGCAAAGTCCTTTTCCTCTATTGATCTTTCCTTCTGTCACCCATCACTCTTTCTTGATTATAATTGGTCTGTGAGTAAAGACCAACATAATAGTGATCACTTCCCTATCATCATTGAACAGAACACTTTTTCCACTGAGGACCACAATCCAAAGTGGAAATTAAATAGAGCCAACTGGGATCTATTTAATACTCTATGCACTGGTAAATTAATACCAGAAAACTTCAAAGAATCTTCTGATCCCATATTTGACTTTACTTCTTCTCTTATAGAAATATCTAAAGAATATATTCCTCAAACCTCGACAAATCCAACTAAAAGTAATCCATGGTACAACGACGACTGTAAAGAGGCAATTAAACAACGTAAACAAGCTCTATCTAAATTTAAAAAATCTCCAAATTCCAACAACTTGAATGACGTTAAAGTATTTAGAGCTAAAGCCCGCAGAACAATTAAACTTTCGAAACGTAAGTCATGGAGATCTTATGTTTCGAAAATCAATCATAAAACACCTATTAAAAAGGTTTGGGATATGATAAGAAAAATCTCTGGAAAAAACAAATCCCCCAATTACACACATTTAAACATGGTGGGTACTGACAGCAAAGCAACTTCAAAAACAGACATTGCTGACACTTTAGGAGAAACTTTTTGTCACAATTCATCATCATTCAAGTACTCTGAATCCTTCAGAAAGATTAAAACTGAACAAGAGAAAGTTAAATTGAATTTTAAATCACAAAATAATGAAATTTATAACAAAGATTTTAATTTAGATGAATTAGTTGAAGCTATTCAACTATCACATGACTCAGCCACGGGTCCTGACGAGATCCACTATCAAATGCTTAAACATCTCCCAGAGAATTCTCTTGAAACCCTTTTGAATATATTTAATTACATTTGGACTACTGGTAAATTTCCAGAAGATTGGACCTTAGCAACCATAATCCCAATTCCCAAACCTGGGAAAGATCCTGCAGAACCTAATAATTATAGACCTATAGCTTTAACAAGTTGTCTATGTAAAACACTTGAAAGAATGATAAATAAAAGACTTACTTGGTTTTTAGAATCCAATAATCATATATCGCGGTTTCAGTCTGGTTTCAGATCTGACCGCAGTACAACTGATAATTTAGTTAGATTGGAAACCTTCATACGTGATGCCTTTATTAAAAAGGAACATGTAGTTGCTGTGTTTTCTGATTTGGAAAAAGCTTATGATACCACGTGGAGATATGGCATTTTAAAAGATATCCACAAACTAGGATTAAGAGGTAGACTTCCTACATTCATTGAAAACTTCCTTGCAGACCGCGCCATGCAAGTCCGAGTTGGCTCCTCTCTGTCTGACTATTATGACCAGGAGCAAGGTGTACCTCAAGGGGGTGTGCTATCTACAACACTTTTAAGTATCAAAATTAATGATATTGTGAAATGTTTAGGTAATCTTACTGATTGCTCATTATACGTTGACGACTTCTGTATCTGTTATCGCTCGAAAAGCATGGCAACAATTGAACGTCAACTACAACAAAATTTGAATAAGATTGAAAATTGGGCAACAAGCAATGGCTTTAAGTTTTCCAAATCAAAAACACAGTGTGTACATTTCTGTCAGTTGCGCAAGCAACATGATGATCCGGTTTTACATTTATATGGATCACCTATTCCAGTTGTTGAGGAATCTAAATTCCTTGGCATTTTATTTGATAGAAAACTCAGTTTTATACCCCATATTAAATATCTCAAAGCTAAATGTTTAAAAGCATTGAATCTTTTAAAAGTGCTTCCCCATACTTCTTGGGGTGCAGACCGAACTACAATTCTAAAGCTCTATCGGTCTCTAGTCCGGTCAAAATTAGACTATGGCTGTATCATATATGGCTCTGCACGAAAATCATATCTTCAAATGCTTGATCCTATACATAACCAAGGACTTAGATTAGCTTTAGGGGCTTTTAGAACTTCTCCTGTTGCTAGTCTCTATGTGGAAGCAGATGAACCATCACTATATTCACGAAGAGAGAAACTCTCTTTGCAATATGCTATAAGACTTGCTGCTAACCCATCAAATCCTGCTCATGAAGTTACATTCCCACCAAATTATGTTAATTTGTATGAACAAAAACCTAAAGCTATTAAATCATTTGGCATCAGAATTTCACCACTTTCAGAATCTGCCAATATCAAACCACAAAATATTGAAAAACATTTCACACCAAATATTCCAGCTTGGTGCATGAAACCACCAGAAATACAATTTGATTTACATTCCAGGAAAAAATCTGAATCAAATCCACACATATTAAAAGATGATTTCAGAAAAATGCAAAGTCGTTATAAGAATTACCAACAAATTTATACTGATGGGTCAAAGGAAGACTCAAAGGTTGGTTGTGCTGTTATATCAGACAACCATAGTAATATGCAACGTATACCTGACGATTCATCAATTTTCACTGCTGAAGCCAAAGCAGTTGATCTAGCTTTAGATTTCATTAGCACTTGTGATGCAAACAATAAATTTATTATATTTTCTGACTCGCTCTCTGTATTGAAAGCAATGAACCATACCAGTTCAAAGAATCCACAGATTCAGAAACTTTTAGAAAAATGTCATGAGCTTTTAACTTATAAAGAAATTGTTCTCTGTTGGATTCCTAGTCATATAGGTATCCAAGGGAATGAGATGGTAGATAAGCAAGCAAAAACATCGCTTTCATTAGAACCAACTTCTTTTAAAATTCCATTTTCCAATTTTAAGCCCTCTATCAATAAATATATCTTGGAAGAATGGCAAACTTCATGGAATAACAGCATTGGTAATAAACTTCTTGACATCAAACCAACTATTGGTGAATATCAATCGGTTGTTCGAAACATTAGAAGAGAAGAAGTAGTATTAGCTCGACTCCGCTTAGGTCATACAAGAGTCACTCATTCATACTTACTACAAGGTGAAGAGCATCCTCAATGTGTTGGTTGCGACGCACCTTTCACTGTACGTCACTTCCTTTTGGAATGTGGCGATTTTGCACAAGTAAGAAATAATTGCTTCCATGTTAATAACATGAAAGAATTATTTCAAGATATACGAGGGTTGTCCCAGTAAATCGTGGACTTTACAAATATATCAAAAACCTAATGTCGCAGAATGATAAAACTTTTCACATATATCAAATACTTTATTACACGCATAATAAGTAAATTTGGAGAGAATTGAAGTGTTGGTTTTAATTATAGCAGCATTTTAATAAACCCACATAGGGGTGTATGGACCACGTCAAAATTTGCTTAGAAATGTAGTCAGAACATTTTCTTTTAACAACTGTTTTCGACAGAGTTACTCTAAAATGTGCAAAAACTTCACGGACAGCGGACTTCATAATTATTCTGGTGTCAGCATGTCAAGTTTCGAACGTCTTGCGTTATTTTTATACGAATGCGGCAAGTTATACATGCACCATTGCCTTTTGAAAATTGAAGAAAATGACGACTTGACGACACAACGGCCCTAAGAACAGTAATCAATTTATGTGTCGAGTGTGGAACGACACCCATACAAACCTTAAATCAGATGCAAAGCACGGATAGATATAAAATATGTCTAAACAGCCTGTTTACAAGTTGCATGGCATATTTAGTAATGGGTGGACAGACAGTTCTCCTCGTGGATGACCGCCATGCTTGGATAAAAAGCAAACTTCTGGCCATCAAGAACTTCATTGGAAGCGATCGTCGGAAGACACTGCGCCAAGTAGCTGTTAGTGCCCGTTGCAGCAAGTCTACTGCTCAATGTGTTTTAACTGCAGACCTGGATTTGTGTCACGTATCCACTAGATAGGTACCGAGATTACTAACAGAGGAAGAAAAATCTGCTCGTGTCGGCGCATCAAGGCGATTCTTGGATATAACTCGATCAGACCCAACGTTTCTGGATCGCATCATCACTACGGATGAAACGTAGGTGCATTATTTTGAACCTGAGGATAAACGAATGCCTATAGTATGGAAGAATCGTGACAGTCCACCCCCTAAGAAGGTGAAGGTGGTTAAATTGATGGGAAAAGTGATGTGTGTTGTATTCATGGATAGTTTGGTGTGATTCTAGTCCACATGGTACCAGCTAGCGGCACGGTGAAAGAAGCATTTGCATGGAAAACGATTTCAAGATTGCGATGAGGTCAGATACACTATTCGAACTTAAATACTGTGTGGTTCAAAGAAGTGTATGAAAAAATGGGCGAAACACCACCAAAAGTGTATTAACTATGCAGGAGAATACTTCGAAAAGGAGTAAAAAGAAATGACGTTACGTCATAAAATTCTGGCGTTGACGTTTGACGTGGTCCGTATGGCGATATGTGGTGCTACTAGAAGTTTGCTACAAACCATAATCTTTGAGCTATTGGCGTCAAATTTTCAACATTTATTCTTGAATAATACAAATAGAATTTGTGATCATTTGAATTAGATAAGTCTTATGGTTTTAATACAGCGCAAAAAGTCCACGAATTAGTGGGACGACCCTCGTACATATTGATAGTATTATGACATTTTTAAGACAAATAAATCTTTTTAACAAAATCTAATTGCTGTTTTTAAAATCATGTTTTGTTTGACATTTGTATCAGACCATAATACAGATTATATTATGTTGTATCCTGTTCAGTTAAAGAACATGTACAGTTATCTGAATAGCTCTTTGAAACTGTCAGATATTGTGCGTGGTCTCTCCTGTCAACAATCGTATTGCAACTTATTTTCATAAAACAAACTCATCATCACCATTCCTTTTATTTTATCTTATAAATTTTTAACTTTTTCCATCCTCATCATGTTTAGTTAATACCGTCTGACGCTAATGACCCACAAGGGTTGATGCGTCGTTAAGCACCAAACAAACAAACAAATCAAAACCAATGACATGGCCCTTTGGAACGTGGCCCCAGTGGTACAAAGACCCATGGGTAACCTCGTCCATTGAAAACTGCTAAATCTGGTATTGAATGGTGTCTTTTTCCTGGATTCCTTTTCCAATGGTATCTGGTAGTATCCTGAACAGAGATCAAGGATACAGAACAGTTTCTTGCCATACAATGAATCCAAACAGTCCTCAATAAGGGGTAAACTATAACTATCCTTGTATGTCTTTGCATTCAAAGACCGATAATCGATGCAGTAACGTAGTTCACCTGTTTTTTTCCTAACTAACACAGGTGGAGCAGACCATTCGGAAACTGATGGTTCAATTTCACCCTGTTTAGATAACTTTTCAATATATTCTTTTTCTTGTTTCTGAAAATGGAGTGGAGTTCTTCTGAATTTTTCTGCTACAAGGATTTCATCATGAATTTTGTGCTCCACTCCAGAAGAAAGACACCCTAAATCGAAATCATCTTTTAAAAATACATCTTGATATTCTGTGATTAATTTTTTAAATTGCAATTTCTCTTTTTCCGAAAGGTTTGAAATATTATCTGAATACATTTGCTCCAGATGTTTTGGCAAATTTCGAATTGCAGTACCTGCCTGCTCTGCTCCACTTTGTGTTGTTTTGCTGATATCAAAATGCTCAGCATTGTTGTGGACAATTTCAGCAGACTGCATGTCCAATTGACTTCCCTTTCTTAAAAGTAACATAACTGTCTGAATAATTTACAACTTTTAATATGACTGAAACACCGTTGCCAAAGACCTTAGACACCAAAGCCTTCTTATTGGAAGCCCCAGATACTATGTAGCTTCCATCAATCTGGCTATCTAATTTTGCTGGAACAAATCCAACAGACTGTATGACAGTTCGTCGTACAATAGACACATTTGATGCTTGCAAACCAGGGTGCTTATTAACCCTGATTGGCATAACATCATCTACAACTGTCAAAGTATTTCGACTTAGGTCTAAAACAGACCTGGTGGCTATCATGAAGTCTAGCCCAAACAAACAATTGTCCTTGATAGGGGCTACACAAACAGTATGCAAAAATGTCTGTGTACCCACAGAGATAGGGACATTGTGCACGAGTCTGCCATGCACAGGGTCTGATCCTATCCCTGAAAGTACACAAACGGGGCCAATATTTTTGGGGTCAAGCCTAGACCCTATGAGGCCTTCCCTAATTAGGGTAACCATTGGGGCACTGTCAACTACGGCATCTGTTAGATGTCCACCAATTAAAATTCAAATTGCAAAATGAAACTCTACCACCGACCCTTAGTTGGGTCTCCAGAAAATATCTTTAATTTAGGTGGCAACGGGGATAACGATCTGACACTATCAGTGACCGGGCCTTTCTCCTTATTCCTCCTTTGCCTAGACCTACCCCTGGTATTTGAATTGCCACAGGTAGAATCTAGCCTTTCATCATCCTTGAATGGAATGTATTCATCGAAGGATGATGAAGGAGGGACGGCCTAACCCTTTGCCGAATAAATGCCGTCAGCAGGCATATCCATCTTTTTACGGCTGAAAACATTGTCCACTGCAGTCCGTGGATCAATGTCTTCAGCCATCTCTCCCAGCTGGTCGAGTTCACTTTTTTGTTCTGGCTCTTGCCTGCCCACCCCACTTCCGAACCCTCGCTCCCTATCCAGTGAGTGTATGCTGGCCTCTTGCGTGTCCAGCCTATGGTCTACTCTATCCGTAATTTTTCCACCTTGGCAAGAGTTTCCTCGAAACTACATATCCGCTGGTGATGGTCTTTTGCCTCGCCTTCAACCATCTCCAGAGGGGGTCCTTAATCGGAAAGACAGTTTGATATAGAGTTGAGTTGAATGCGAACCGCATCTCCATCCATACCAATCCGTCTTTCCAAACGGTTTAAGCCCTGTATTACTTCCTTCAATGCATCCCTCTCACTCACTGGTTTATGTTTGGGTTTGGCAGTTGGTGGCATTTGTATTGAAAATGCCAGCATCGATTAATCCTTGCCAGTAATCAGATGGCAATCGGATTTTGGCCAGATCCATGACCGTCAACGGCTCATGTTCGCCGGTCAAGGCTCTGGCACGCAATTCAACAATTTGCTGAAGTGATGACTGGCCAATCTTTTCCAACCCGGCCAATTCCTCCTCCGACGCAGTATAAATATTCATTATTGTTGGAAGAGGTACTGGTTTTTTGGAAACTAACAATTCCAAGTCATATGAAAATTATGGGGAAAAAGTGAACAACAAACTACTGTTGGGATGATTCTTATTTTCAACTGGGAAAAGGGGATAGAAATAAAAACAACACTTTTTCACAATTTAATCAAGGTGCATGAACTGCACGAGAAAAAAAATCCACACTGAAATAATGAAATATTAATTTCCACGCCGGGGGAGCCTAAAATAGCCAGCATTGGATCTGAATTCGATAGAATACACAAAATGTGTTTAAAAAGATAGTATTTACCTTCAATAAACTGAGAAAAAAGCCAAAAATAAATAAAAATTTCCTCTGATTTTCAGCTGCCTTTTGTTTTCGGTGTCACGTTTGAAATGACTCTCAAACCAAAAGAAAAGAATATCCAAAATTTCTAATAATTCCTTTAAATCAAAATTCGTACGCTGAAAAAGTATGCCAAAAGATTATTCTCCCAAAAAAACTGCTAGAAAGGATGATTTTGCCGAAAAAATATGAAAAAGAAAGAAAAAAAAAGTAAATTTATTTCACCTACCTCAAATCCAAAAAATTCGGCTCCGAACTCCAAACTCCCCAGGAATGAGTATAACACACAAGAAAATTATTTCAAAATGGCAAACCCGCGTGCCAATTTTTCACTCGCAGCGCCAATGTTGCGAATGGCTGAGTCACTTACCTTAAATCCACAATGCAGGAGGCAAAGCTCAACTGTACTCGAAGATTGTCGGAAGGTAACTGCTGACCATACTCCAGGGCGGGCCCCATGACGTCATTATTGGCGGGAACAGTAGCTCATGGAGCCCGTGGAGGTAGAGGGGTGAGCACATCTCACTATTGTCGTACATCTCCGGGACTGTCCGGAACTCTCCGGTATTCTCCGGAACTCCCCGGTAACGGCTCTCACAACAGATGTGTCACAGTTTGAGCGCTGATTCTTGGATTATGAGTCCCTGGGGTTGTCCTAGCTATCATTGTCACCCGACGAAATTGAATCATCAGTTTAAACCTACACTTTTGTCGATCTTAACGGCGCGTCTTTAGGCAATGACGTCATGAATGCGCACGGTCTGACATTGTTGCAATTTATCAGAACCGTTTCCTAAGACGTTTAATCCAAGGTTCAATCATCCTTGCATGGTATCAAAATTGTTGGGCTATCACCGATGGCGTCACGTTAGCTTGTAACATTCTTATCGCCTTTTCGCATTTTAGGCATCGTTAATTAGCAATGTGTAACCTTTATTTTTTTTTTTAAATGTCTTCAAGCTAATTGGATATTAGACTTGTGATTTCAGTAGTTATTACATGTGTATATCTAAACAAAATGAATGTGCACATGAAAAACTTGAAAATAAATAGACAGTCAGTTCACTGGTTTGGGTTAACAGAGCCCAATAAAACAAAGGGAATAATGTGTGGCAGGAATAGTAGCGAAACATAGATGGCAGATGATTTTTTGTAACTCATTTAACGCCTAATATTTTTAATCTTTGTGTGCAGTATTTCTTTTCTGGCCTAGTATATAAACACGTAGATGATAGTTACTTTTTATTGTGGTAAATACCAAATATATTTTATCGAGTGTGTTGAAAACATCAGAATTTCGACGAGTGAAAATTCTTATGTTTTAAACTCACGAGATGAAATGGGCATGGATATGACAAAAGGTACCTTATGGTTGAGATGCTAATGTTAAGTCTGTAAAGTACTCCCTCTTAAGAGCATGTCCTGAAACTGCGAATATCTTCAATATTTTGTTAAATGACGGGAGAGAATCCTGTCTCCTGATTGGCCTATTTAGTCTTCATAAATCTCTATGTCTACCTGGAAACTGGTCTAAACCGGTCCACAAATTATTATTGCATGAAAACCAGCTTGAACTAGTTTCCAGAAGTTAAAATTTTTGACACTTCTGCAATATTACCCTCTGGAGAGCTAAAAATAGCATGATGAGTGTGAAACTAGCATGTGCTGCATGAAATTGACATGGTTTGCTGTTTCACCTCCCAACAGGTAAATTAAAGACTTTCATGAATTTTTACAACAGTTTTTTTGTTTTGTTTGCTTATTTATCTTTGTTTGAATAAACAAACTGTAAAAATAGTTTTATGATAACATTTTATATTCCTCATTTAGAGAATTAATATACATTTGAAAATGCAAAATACTACATTATAATATTTTAATAACAATTGCTAAAACTTGTGAGAAAGTCCTTAGATGTCTTGAGATTGAAGGTTGATATGTTTAAAATAGCTCAAAACTCATCTATTTTAATAAAAATAACAGGACCTTGCCGTGCTTTCTGGGTCCACAGTGTTTGCCTCTATGCTTATGTTAAATAGACATTTTCAGATGCAGTTATTTTGCTGGTTTTAAGGACTAAATAATGTGTTTTGCTCTGAACTGCGATAATGGCCTAAGATGATATAGTTACTTTTGAATAAAACCACGCCTAATTTTCAGCTTTTACCCAAGAATATAACTCCGAACGCATTGAGGGGTGAAACTGGACCAGACAGGAAAAATATATTTGGTCATACAGATGAGTTAATAAATGATATATTTTGTGAACGCCAATACTTGTACGTTCTAAGACAATAAAAAAAGATAACTCTTACTTTTTTTAAATCATTCAGTTATCTTTTGACATGGGTCCCTTACCACCTTAAATGAAAAGTCATATAACAAAACAGTTATTGACTTCAATTGCATCTAGCGGCCTCGGTGAATTATCACTTTTTTGGGTAGATAAATCCTTATGTCTACCTCATTGAAGTCAATAATTGTATAATATATGGAAGTGAGAAGCGACATATGCAATCCGGTTTGGAACGTGACGTCTCCAGTTGCTTGTTCAATTTTTTTGGCTAAGTATAACTATCTAAGAAATATAATGTATTTATATGCATTATCTATGTTATAATTTAAAAGCAAATGAAATTGTATGAATTTATACTTTCCAAGTCGTGTTATAGGCAATTAAAGTGACCCTCTCTTCATTCTACGCCCTTGTATGTGTAATGGCCAAATTGTTGCCATCTTATGCAAAACTTTAAGGCGACGTCTATTGACAGCCGGCTGTAAACAATCCAAGAACAGTCTGCTCCTAGACGGACAGTCTGATCAGGACTAATACCTGGCTCAGTGATAACTGAGTATTCTGGTTCAGATAGACGATTAATACGCCTTTTGGGTGATTTAAAAAAAAATGCAGCAAAAGTGTGACATTGGGGTAAAATTTCAAAATTGCTTTATCATTATATTTTTATATCATCCTAAATAGTAAGTGAGTATGATCAGGAAATACCACAATCACAAACTGCAGACAACCCCATGGCACCTCGAGGAAGAGTCGCTAAACCATCACGAGACACCAGGAAGACAAATTAAGCAAAGCAATCAGCTCTCTCTTCCCATCAAGATGATTGCAATACTAGAATGGACATAAAGTAACGTACAACAAAACATAGAACAATTACAGACAGGGGGCTTAAATACATTTTACTGGTACCAAATCTTCGCCCTAGATTCTGCTGTTGTTGAAGTACAAGAAATGTTCAGCTCGCATGGAGGCCATCTAACTAATGCAATGTATCATCATAATGAAACACTCTAATCAAATAACACCATGATGAAACAAAGAAAAGGGCTCCTAACTCACAGATAGTCAGAGCTAAAGAAAACCTCAAGTTGAGCCACGGTGGGTCCAGCTACAGATAAGCATCAGGCACCAATCCATCGATTAAAGCTTTACGTCAGAGCAGTCATAGAGTCTGAAGCCTGACCCACCGTTGTGCAATTAAAGAGGAAACCATAGCTATAAAGAGTGATTGAGTTTAAAACTAGGCATGCAGACTGTCGCATGATATCCAAATTATATGCAACCCTTTTATAACGTTTTACTATTTTTTTGAATTGATCACTAAAATTAGGTTTTCCAACAATTCGTTTGAATTTATAAACTAAATCACCATAAAATATAGGTTCTGATATGCCTTGTTGCAGAAGAGTTTTCAACCAAATGTCGTATTTAACAGTTAACTCTGAGTGTCTGAAGTAGAATTTAGAAAATGCTTTTCAACTTTATGATATCTATAACCTTGTTTTAATTACTTAGCAGTTAAAAATAAGTTTCTGTTGTTAAAGTCATCAACATTAGAACATACTCTAGCAAAACGAATAAGCTGAGAAATATATACACCATAGGAAGGAGAGCAAGGAACATCTCCATCAAGAAATGGGAAATTTACTATTTCAAAATTAAAACCATCCCGTTTATCATTTTAGAAGAAACTATGCCATTTGTTATTGACAAGTTCAAGTCCAAAAATGGAGCTTCAGTATACACAGAGAACATCAAAATTTCAGAAATAAATACTGGTTTAAGAATAAATTTAGGGCAATGCTTAAATCAAATGCTTTAATCATTTTTTCATTATTTTTTTACAATTCTATAAGCTACTTCTAGCTTGATTATTAACAACACATGTATGCATAATTGTAATTATTTTTTCATGAACTGATGAAGTACTTATGTATACACATTTTTAAAGTAAAAGTTATTCTTTCGCTCAAAATTGGCACTTGTTATAAAATTTTATGTGAAAATATCCCCCTAATAAGCATGATTTTTGTTAAAATTGTTTTTAGATAACAGGCAGGGTATATGAAAAAATAGTAAAAATTTCATTTGAATATATAAGATATAAAACATATTGAACACAATTATATATGTTGGTAATAAAATGTGTTACAATTGTGACAAAATCAGAAGAGGGGATTTCACCTTATCTCTTATATATTTTATATAGGATGAAGTGAATTGGCTTCATGGAAATTGATAAAAATGTATCAAAACATAAATCAGTTCTACTTTTTAGCACAAAAATTTAAAAAATGAAATATTCAGATTTGTTTATTAAGCATAAAATGTTAATGATCAGTAAACAGTTGACAGCACCCATTGTGGGATTAGTTATCAATTGAATGATTAGAATGATACCATTTCTTGCAGCTCTAAAGAATCTGTAACAAATTTAAGGCTTCAATAGAAAGAAATAATTGTTACAACAAGGGAACTGATTATGCCACTTTGTCTTTTCTTATTACTTATACTTTATATAATCTACTATAGTATGTACAAATGAGCATCTACTTTGGTTTTCTTCAATAAATTCCTGTAAATATTTTTTGAATTGTGAAAAATACCTTTCCCTCTTTGTGAGTGCATAATTTTATATATTTTTTTTTTACAACATTTTGTGTTTTCTTTGTATCGAAAGAGTGGATAACGATACCCTAAAATGCCATTCGTAATTGTATCAACTTCAAATTAATTATCATTATCTATAGTTATGAATCCACTTTGACTACAGTCAGTGATTACATCATTATTTTTCTGTATTTTCTCACTAGTCTCATTGTCTTCACATTTTCTCTTAATCTTTATCAAAGAAAATGGACGTTTGCTTTTGGAAAATTCCAAAATGGCTTATTTGTACCCTTAGGTCTACCTATTCTAGATTTTACAATTGGAATGTTTGTTGGATAAAATGGAGGGTCACATTTGTTGTCTGAGTTGCATGTATTAGAACCCTCATCATAGTCGCTTTGAGTCTCTTTGTTTGGTAATAAAGTTTCAGTCTTAAAGTCTCTGCTTGTTTCAAAAGTTTGGTTAAGGATATTCATGTGGCCAATATGGCGTGGTGACTAAAATCTGCGGGTGCTTTGACTTTTGAGCTGTAACAAGACCAGTGTGCTCTTTTGCTCTGAATTTCAGAAATAATCATGAGAGTTACATAATATAGTTTATATTTTTGTTGCTGAATGAAATAAAAACAAGAAATAATTAAGTCAAATATTACCTTGAAGTAAGCCAATTTTTGCCTACCCGCTCTCCAATTTATCTCCATCGTAAATAAAAGTTTTTTACACGAACATGTAGTGTGATATGCAATCCAGCAAAACAAATTCATAAAATTTCCAAAATATATTTCACAAGGTCACTAATCCTGCTTATTCGATAGCACCTAACACTCATAAAATAGCCGGCTAGGCGTAATGTACATGTATATCAACACCTGTGAACAGGGCTACCAATCAACTGCTTTCATAGGAAAATACAAAGAATACCTTTGTTCTCCAAATAATATTTGCTTCGAGATAATTATGAGCAGAAATTCCTATGATGAACAAGCACAAGCCGATTCGTATAGGTTACATTGGGTTCTGTCTTATTGGAGGAAGTCGTTATAATTCCATGGTCGCGAAAAGCTAGCATGACCTCTGCATGGGGACAAAGCTTTTTAGTTGCTGGATGACAATGAAGTAAAACAAAAATCATGGCCAATAACGAGCAAACCACCAACATACAGCCAATCGTCATTGTGCAACACACTGAAAAATGTATGAGTAATTACTGCCATACACTGAAAACACTGGAGTAAAAATTGAACTGATACTAGTAATCCATTAAGTTTAATTAATTTTTACTATGAATAGAACATAAAGATAAAAAATGTATTTAAAAATGAGAGTGATGTTTAATAAAAAAAAAGGTGGCAGCTCAGCTGTCATCTCTTTTGATACCAGCCTGAGGCAATTTTTTTTATAGAATATGCACTCTAGATTGGGGTCAGGGGGCAAAGCCCTGGTTTAGAGCATTCACATGGCTTAAACTAGCTCCCAAGACACGCAATCATTTCATTACCTTCTGAGTGCCATCTGCTGATAACCTTTGCAAACAGATTGGACCCAGATCAGGTCAGACAATATGTGGGGCCTAATCTGGATCCAATTTGTTTGACACTCAAATGGTATTCCTAAAAGAATTATTTTGAAAAAGATGATTTTGAAAACAAAAACAAAAAACAACAACAACAGCAAAAGCAGCAGACGACAAAAGAGTATCATAACATTTCCAGGGGGGGGGGGGGGGCAAAGAGTTAATACAATATTTCCAGTTTATTCTTCAGAAAATCAAAGTTAGTGGCTTAAGAAACTATACTGGTTGCGCAGAGTGGTACGCGCATGCATTTTTTGCGTACACGTAGGCACTCCCTTGCCAGCTCACACTACCCATTTACTGTATTGGTGAGCAGGCCTCTAAATGATAATGCAATTCTTGCGCGGATCCAGGGATTATTGCCAGGGGGTCCAGGTCCAATTGCCAGAAAATAGCTCTGACAACGTTGTTTTTTTTTTGTTTTTTAGTCCTCAGCTTATTTTACAGTTTTACAGAGGGTGTCCAATGGTTATTTCAAAGAAAACTATTATTTTTAAAGGTTTCAGAGGGGGTCCAACTTTTTCAAGGGGGGAGGGCAACTTTTTCCATGGAGGGGGGGGGGGGGGGGTCCAATGGGTAATTTCTATAGAAACCCATATAACTTGTGATTTTCCAGAGGGGGGGGGGCGGACCCCATATCCCCCCCTCTGGATCCGCACATGCGATTTCACAACTTATTTTTCTTATTTCAAAAGGAAACATTAGCTGTGGCTTCCCAAAAGATCCCTCTCAAGAAGACGATTCATTTGAGCACCAAAACAAATGTTTGGACTTATAGATAAGAAAATATTCACAGTTCTACGCCGAAAAAATGCCTATCTGGACCTATGTTATGTAATGTGACAGGGCCTCAAAACTGGATTTTAACCAGCACTATAAAAGCACTGTAAAACTCACAAGCTATATATGAGTCAGCACATGAGCTTATGGAACCTATCGCATTATCGAGCAACGAAAGCTCAGCCAAGCCTGTGCATCTCTACCAAATTGCTATGATATAGATAGTGACACGAGAATACGATGATACATGCACGAATCGAGACCCGCTTAGCCCTCACACGGTTTTTGTATTTCGCTATGAAGTAGAAAGATTAGTAGACGTGTGTGTGTGTGTAAACTTACCTGTATAACTGACATGTATATTATTGCCAATGGCTATCGTATGAGGATTAGGTGCTATTGAATCAGCAAGAATAGTGACATTGTGAAATGAATTTTGGAAATTTTATATTCCGTGTTTGCTAGATCACATATTACACTACATGTTCGTGCAAAAAGCTTAAATTTATGATGAAGACAAATGGGAGAGTGGATAGACAAAAATTGGCTAACTTCAAGGTAATATTTGACTTATTTATTTTTTGCTTTTATTTCATTCAGTAACAAAAATATAACCTATATTATGCAACTCTTATGATAATTTCTGAAATTCGGAGCAAAAGAGCACATTAGTCATGTTACAGCTCGAAATTCAAAGCACCCGCAGATTTTAGTCACCACGCCATATTGTCCACATGAATATCCTTAATTGTTTTCAGATCTTCATTAATTTTTGTTCATTCATAACTTCTGATTGTTTTGGTATATCTGGACCAGTCTCCATAACTACTGTGTGCACATACCCATTTTCGACATCTGTTTTATTTCTGAGTTACTTGGTTAAGGCACATTTTCATTTAACATCCAAGTTTCCGTTAAAAAGTTCAGATATTCAAGTTTATAAAAAAATCTGCTTCACCACATGTTGACAAGAATGATGCCATTTCTTTGAAGAACTCATAGGCTTTCAGATACTTGTCAACAGACGACATTTTGCTTGGAATCTTTCTTTTTGTTTTCAACTGAGCTCTCACTGGACTGTAAAGAACACTCTCTGAACGAACACAATCATTTAGAGCCAAATCCTTTCTCCACATAGCATCCACTTATGTTTCATCAAATAGGTTTTGCTCTCAATTTTCCTACAAACAAATATGTGTCTGCATGGAAGACCATAGTTTGTGAAGTTCCCATTTATCTCTGCAACTATGCCAGTTGTCATCATAGTATTGTGTAATACATTCAAACTGTTCATAGAGCCTGTTGTGTCTTTATCCATAATTTTGATTTTCTCATCTTGAGAGTAAAGAATTTCGCGGAGAAGCTGTATGAGTTCGGATGTCTCATCTTGCTTAATGTTTAGCTTAGCAACTTTATTTTTGAAATAGTTTAGCACTTGAAAACTGCTATGATGCGTATTTGTCACTTAATTAAGACTAATTCATGCCTATTACATGTAAATGGTTGTTTGATGTTTAAAAAAACAGGGCAAAAAAGCCCCAAAACAACAATAAAGCCTAAAAATTAATTGCAATATAAACTGATTTTAAACTACATGTGCACAAATAAAAAAAAATGGCTGTTTTTTTTTGATATATTTTTTTTTGCTGTTGAAATTGTATTATTATACTTTCAAAAATATAAAAGATAATTAAATTTTAGTATAAATCATACTAAAATGATAAAGTAGGATAAATTCTAGCTGGCTGTCAATAGCGTTTTAGGTCTATTAACAGCCGGCTGGCACTAGACCTAAAACGCTATTGACAGCCGACTGTCAATAGACACTTCCAAACTTTAAATATAATCAGAAACTTTTGCTACTTTGGTGACATCAAGTTTTGTTATTTTAGGTGTTTTTCAAATGTCTCTTATGTAATAATTGCTTGAATGCCTTAAGAACCATTTTCTCAGATCCGCGCTCAAATATATTTGGTATTTACTGAAAAAAGAATATTTTTTTATCCTTTTTATAAGCTACATGCAATATCTCGCCTACTGAGGAGGTGCTGAAATATTTTAGCAAACCCCAAATAACTTTGATACCAAAATATCATACCCTTGGGGGTTAGTCTGACATTTTCCACCATACGTAGGCTCGTGTCATTTTTTTGGGGTTCAAAATTTGAATTTCATTATTTTATTTATTTATTTTTTTTTGGGGGGGGGGGGGGGGGTTCAGAAAAATCATATTTTTTGGGTATGAAGATTTTGTGGATATTTTTGCGGGTCATCACAAAATTGGACTATATTTAGGGGTCTTTTCTATCCCTTTTAGGGTCTTTTCTTAAGGTCAAGGTACAGAATGGGGAATAATTTTTGGGGTTTGTAAAATTTCAATTTTTTGGGTGCTTGAAATTCCTGATATATTTTTTGGGGGGTGAACGGAAGATGCTGGGCCCGAGCCTATGTATTAAGATAAAATAAGAGTATCCCCCCCACCCCTGGGCCATACCAACACTTGATGTGTTCGTCCACAAATTAGAAACTTATGGGCGTTTGAAGTTCTGAAGTGAAATGCATTAAGTAAATGGAAAAGTCGGAAGTAATAAAAAAAAAACGCTACAGTGAAAATATAGACTGATATTATCGTTTGGTTGATATCACTTTTATTTGTTTTTTATATGCATCGATTTCACTGATAAACATTTTAAGCTCACTTCAGCAGAAGAGCTATATTGTGATCGCTACATCCGCAAACTTTTCTTAAACAGCATCTAATGAACCACTGGTCCAAATTCAAAAAATATTTCACAGAATTGTTTCTCATGATGCTCTCTACTAAAATTGAACAAATGGTTCCGCTACGCCAATCTAAAGGGCAATAAGAGCTCTCGGTACGAGATATCTTTAACGCCACTTCCTCCTAAAACACTGGTCCAAACTCAAAATATTTTTCAAGAATTGTTCCTCATATTGCCCTCTGCCATTGGTGCACAAATGGCTTTGCTCCGCTGAACAAAACGGTCACTAGAGCTCAAGATAATAAATATATCTTAAAACACATCCTCTGAACCGCTGGTTCAAATTCAAAATTCCATTGAACAAAGGGCCCGCCAGAGCTCTAGATAATAACCCACCTAGCAATCTGTATGGGGAGGTTCGTATGATGCTTCCTACGTTATACTGGATACCCAAACTCCATAAAAGACCCTATACGTAAGGTCGAACTCAGTATAAACAGACTGGTCACTGGCGGAAATGCAAAGATAGGTTGTGACTTTATTTTAGCGTATTTCAAAGAACTACAGCCAATAAAATTGATTCTGAACGATACCCGAGATTATAAGAAGTTATTCTCGGTATGCAAGCTTGAATATTACAATTAACAGTTAATAAAATTGAAGTTTTGTCATTTTTTAGGTTGATTTCCGACGATTTTCGGCTAAAAGTGCCGAAAATAGCTAAAACGGCTAGCTTGATTTCTTGCTGATGTTCATAAAGACGGATAAATTTTCAATAAATATAACAATACAGTCTTAAAGATAGTATATTTAGCTTCAAAATCGCAGATATGCAAGTAAATAATGGATATATTATTATTTAACTTCAACAAACGCCAGTTTTGAAAGTGTATTTCCAATATATACATTTACCTGTATGTCAGTGACCAGTCTGTCACGGCGTGTATACCGGGTCAGAGACGTAAGTCACGTTTTTTGCTAATTCTACATGTACAGTACGTACAAACTATTAGATTTCATAAAAAAATAATATATATTTCTGTGTACTGTCGGTTCAAAAATGCATGGCAATAGGACTATACCATTTTTCATAGAAACAGGTAAATAACAGTAAATATTAATACCGATAAAGGCATTGTATACTAGTTTCAAAGATGCATAGTAATGAGGCAATTCTATTTTACTTATAAACAGGTACAGTAGGTAAAACATGAATATTTCACTACACATGCAATTATCCCTGGTAGGTTCAATATAACTGTAAACTGAGACTGCCTGCATGCCCAAAATCAAGGTAAATTCGCCAGTGTTTGTTTACAACGGTTTTCATCTATCTTTGAAACTACTATAGGATATTGACCTGTATAAAGCATCCATTACCTGGATCATTTGATGGGAGCGCAGTGGTAGAGTGCTTGACTTGAGACTGAAGGACCGCAGGTTCGAGCCTCACCGGCATCACTGTGGTGTGTCCTTGAGCAAGAACATTAATCCTAGCTTAGTACTGGTTCAACCCAGGAAGACCTGTCCCTATATAGCTGAAAGATTGTTGATGGGACGTAAAGAATCAAATCAAACAAAAAAACCCAGATCATTTGCTTTTATATAGATATGAAATGTATATGTACTTTATCTTTTTCCAAAGTTATTTTAAATATAGCCTTGTATGTGTCAATTTACAACCATGCAACCAATGCATAGTTCATGAAATCAAATTTGGTGATATACATGCATAGTCCATGCTCGATAAGAGTAGGGTGACGAATCAGATTTACAGATAGAAGTATGAAAGAAAATCCTATATTTGTCCAATCAGGTGAATAAAGTACCATAACTCGACCAACTACGTAACTCTACTCTTATCGAGCCCGGACTCTAGTTGGCATGTAAATACAAACAAAAGGTATTTTAATACTGATTTGGCAGTTTGAGATGGTTATAAGAGGCAAAGCCAATGGAAATGGTACATGTTCTTGTTTAGTGTATATTTCAAATTAGGTTTCCTTAATTTTAGTAACATATGGTGTTGGTACACATTGGAATTGCCTCTTTGAAGCAATTCCAATGTACACCTACAACATATGTCAATTCAATAAATGAGTAATTTTCACCATAAACTTACTTTTTTCCACTAACTTCTTAACTACTTATTAATTGTTTTAGTGTAATGAGCATGTAGAAATTACTATGTAAGTTTTATTGACGTCTTCTTTCAGGTATATTTAGATATGTATGCCAGGTGAACAAAAAATATTTCATTGTACAATATACAAAAAACATGACACATCTTAATTAAGGTTTCTTTAATGTAGTAAAGGTGTTTAAATATATTTCAACATGCTCATATAATGTGTTATAAAATGCCTTGTGTGATACATATCATGCTTATCTTGCTTATGTGCATAGGTACTATATCTTTGTTTTTGTTAAAATTCAATCTTGTACACAACAAAGGGGCTCTTTCACGGTATGGGAAATTAACATGGGAGTCTGCCCACGCTTGGAATTTGGTAATATTATGTTTATTAATTGTCTGGGGTATGACTTTTATATTTATGGTGCATTTAAGTTTTTATGCAATTCCATTGATAATTTATGACGTCATGTATGATATCACTACAATACCTTAGGGTATCTAGTTATTATCATTTCTAAAGTAATTGACACATCATGTAACAGGCGCAGAAATATTTTATTAAATAACTATATCATTGATAAGTTCGTTGATACTATAAATGGCTTTGTATGTATTAGGATAGCGGGTAGGCATTCATTTTTATGAGATGGTACCCCAATTTTCACCTGTATATTTTGTATTCAGTCAAATTTGGAATTAAAATTTTTACACGTTGCGGTCTTTGTCAAGATACCATTTCGACATATAAACTTTCCATATATGTTAAAAATATGTAGACAAAATTTCATGAAATTCAAGGACCGGTAACATATTTTTTTCAACTTGATGTAAACACATGGCCCTAATACATCAAAATGTAAAAAAAACAATAATTATGTTTCAGTTTAAAACATACTTGAATACTTGCTTAGTTCGAATCACCATGCTAGTACGTTTACTGGTAGAAGTTGATATGTTCAGTGTTTTTCCCTATTACTGATTTGAAAAAGAAAAAAAAACAATATTTTTTGATATATAGCGCCATGATTCTTATTTAATGAAGTGCTTACACAATAATATTACCCAAAACGATACAATATGGTGAGACCGGACTTACCACATCTAGTTTCAAACGTTAAAACTGCATCAAACCAATGTTACACTTAATATGTAACATCATTAAGAATTTTAATTCATACAGAAGAGAAACCTTATGACAAGTCCGTTCATACAGGAGAAGAACCTTATATCTATGGTTTTATAATTGTAAGCCTCATTAATAAACCTGGTTCACAAGAATAACGCCCTGTCGAACCTTTTGGTTCAAATTAACCATTTTGGTCACAGAGAACTCTTGGCTTCAAAGGTATTGCTAAATTTAAGCTTAAATCTTCTCTGTTTATTCTGTTTTGTAAAACTGATGCTGATTTCCATCAAATGGCAACATTTATTCTTTGGCTGGCTGTTTATTCCAGGCATACAGTTTCTTTTTGGACCTCACTTACTCATGTAGAACACTGTTCTATGATACCTTTGATATGACTCTGTTACACTTAATCCTGGTCACGGCACCAAAATGTGGTTACTCTAGTTCAGTTGGGATGTATGGGAAATATTTGGTCTTCTTGTTTTCACACGTTTTTGATAGGATATTGTGTTTCTTAAACAATATCATGCAGGACTTGAGGAAGTGATACACATTGTCTTGGCCCCATAGTGCCATGACATGGGGCTGTGACCTTTGGCATTTCAGGCCATTGAATCATTTGAAATTGTCTAAACTTGTCTTTCTTTAAGAAAGTGGAAGTAGATTTAAAAACAACCTCCTTCTGTCGAGTTATTGATTCATTTCAACTAAATAATCAATTTTGCTAAAACTGACCTATACCCATAAGAGGTAGGTAATGACAAAGTTACCGGTTTTGGATTTTCATGAAATTTGGCTCAGATCAGTAGGATATATATGGCATGTTTTTGTGATAATATGATATCTTGACAAAGACTAGAACATATCTATCTTTGGAATTTAATGTTGAATGTTTTGTAAATTTTTGAAAAAAAAAATATTGAAATTTTATAATCACTTCTTCAGAAAACATAAACCATAATTTATCCAAATGGTTTCCTGGTATTAATATAAGGCCTATGGTATTTTGGAATTAATCTAGATGACAAATCATAGAAATAAACAAAACTAAAGATTTAGGACATGGAAATTTAGAGACAGGTGCCACCTCAAAGGTGGAGTACGTCAGGGTTGCTTCCTAAGCCTTATTCTTAACTATCTAATTCAATACATACATATTCATAGTTTGTATATAATGAGTCATTATTATGCAAAGTTTAAAGAAAATCCATGCGTGGGCACAGATGCAAGTACCCCTTTGCTGCTATGTGTAATCTGGATTTTCATCACAGATAATAAGGCCAAATAAAAAATGTCTGTGTTTAGGGTAACCGGACCCTACCTAAATTTACTGGTGAAACCTAGAAAAAAATTACAAGTTTTCTGGAAAAAATATGATTTTATGCATTATGAAAGGCGAACGGCCTTTCAAAATGCGTAAAATTATATTTTTTCCAGAAATAAAAAAAAAAATATGTGCACCTACCCTGACCGGTTACCCGAAACACACTTATTTTTTTTATTTGGCCTTACTTTGTATGTGATGAAACAATCAATAAGATAGAGGACCCAATGTAGGCTAAACTTTTTATTATTTTTTAAGACATTTTATTTTTATTTAAGATATATGCGGCTTATTCCTCCATCAGGAAACAGGGAAAGTTGTCTTGGCCCTGTCATTGAACTATATACGAATTCTCATCAATACAGATTTCAAATACTCTTATGTCATATGGATATTTCCAGATTTTCTTGACAAAATTAAGCAGTGTCTGAAATATCTATTGACCCTTTATCAGAACTGATCGTCTCAGTACCAAATACAGATAAATAGAGCAGTCGAAATCACAATGTACACAATTGTTACCCTGTTTGCGCATACAAAATGGCGGACACTCGGATTGTCTGTCCAATATGTACAGTTATTTCGAGCCGCCCATGATCTGACCTTGTGGCATAGTGGTTAGGGAGTCAGCCTATGGAATCAGAGGACCAGTGTCGATTCTAGGGTGGGTACACATTATACATTGTTTTTTCTTCGTTTTTTAGCTTTATAATGCTGCAGTAACATGGAATTATACGCAAACCAAAAATAAGGGAACCCTTTAATTTTGAGGTATTATTTATTTTACACATAAAAGGTAAAGAATCCAAGTCAATATTAGGTATGACCTCCACGTATCATCTCCAGTGTGTCTGACAAATGTTGTGCATGTGATGCTGCATGTAGAGGTCACGTGCAGGTCACACTGCATATTGTGCAGGTCACACTGCATATTGACCGGGCCGCGTAGCGCAGTCGGTAACGTGTCTGGCTACAGATGCGTGTCTGACTGCAATTCCAGGGGTCGCGAGTTCGACCCGGCCCGGTCCCATACTTTCGTGGAGATTGATCATGAAATAATTTCTACGGTCATTCTCCTCCCTTCCGCTGATTCATTCAAGAAGGGTTGTTGTCAGTTACAAGCGAAAGTATGTGCACGAATTACTGGTTATCCGCTTGTTCAAGCCTGCCCAGGAAAAAGTGTGGTTAGGTGAACTGACCGTCCCGCAATGACCATAGCTGTTGACTTGGGACGTAAAGCAACAAAACCAACCAACCAACACTGCATATTGACTTGCACTCCATAAACTACAAGGGTTCCCTATTTTTTTGTTCTACGTATACAAAAATGACAAAAAATGTCACCCCCTAACATTTTATGTTGGATTATCCTCGAAATCTGTGGGGTGGGGTAAAATTTGGCTTTCCTGAAAGATCATTAGTACGGTGACCCCCATTTTTTAAAAAAAAATCTAAAAGGTAAAAGGATAGTCCATGGAAAAAAATATAAGATTTTCAATGTCAGAATTTTAATATATGATTTACTCTTAAAATATATCATGCAATATCTTTTCACGGCTTGGGATAACAAATATTTTTTCACAATTTCTAAAAAGCCTGAGGTCATGAGCTTCTTCACGATGGAGGCGCGAAAGCTCAGTTGTGTATTGGGGCCCAAAGTGTGGAAAATTAAAGGGTTCTTATTGATGTTAAGACTTAAAAACTGCTTTCAACATCTCTGCTTCATCTTGCCGAGGGCTTTCCGGATATGAATCACTGTAACTGGCAGGGGAGGACCCTCAACTGGAGGAACCTCAGGGAGGAGGTCACTGGGCCATTCAAATTCCACGTTGAGCAGTCTGGAATAGTGCTGAACCCAGGCCTTCATCTTGTCGTCATCGCTGAGTGATAATTCACCAGCATCATTCCTGACACACTTCTCACCCACCACGTCCTGGTTTGTCTTGTCCATCTGTTTTGCAACCTTGAAGATGCTGCTGCCATTTGGGGAGATATTGGCAAAAGTATCCTCTACTGCCTTAGCTTTGGCCTGCCACACAGTTCTCTTAGCTAGCCTTTTTTGCAGCTTTATACCACCCTTACCAACTTTAGCACGAAATATATCGTGATGTGCAAGGTCTACACTGATATAGGTGGTATAAAATAGTTATACCATGTTTGTCCACCTGAACGTAAGATAATCCACTCGCTAAAGCTCGTGGATTATCTCCACGTACAGGCGGACAACCCATGGTATAACTATTACTTAGCCTCTCCAGTCTGTCCTGCTTTAACAAGTTTTCTGTAGGTTTTGAATCTTGTCCTCTTTAACTTTACAGCATCTTCCACTCTGACGTCCCACCACTAAACTAGCCATAATTGTGGTAACATAGTGTTTTTATAGGATCGCCTGTCCTAGCTGTCGTCCCAACTCAGCTATTTACGACATTCAAGAGTTCCTCTGTTTCCGCACTGGCCTGGGTGCCTCGCCGTTGTCCAGATATTTGTGGATCATCTGCCGAGCCAACGTGGCATCTGTGCCAGTACATCAGTCTGTAGAAAGCTGCTATAGTAACCTAGCTGCCATTTAATCACAAGCTGGGGGTCTGTTCATGGACATCAGGACATATCCACACGTGGGTGGGCCTGGTATGTCGCATGTTTTAGGGCAGACTGCCTCCAAGTCCCTTGTATCTCAGCCTTGGGTGGCAAGGTGTCCAGTATCCATGTGTCACCACGGGGAGGTACTACATAGGGCTTGCTGATGAAGAGGTTATATACTGGCAAAAGAGACTTACGCACTGGGCTCTCTTTTTACCAATTAAGGCTAGCCAGCGGTGATAGCTGAAAGCGGAAGGAGACAAGCACACAACACACTACGCTCACACACTAGGCACGTCACATCAACCATTGAGACATGCAATAAAACTCAGACGCATAAAAATGTCTATATATGTTAAGAATATGTTGACCAAATTTCATGAAAATCAATGACCGGTATTTTTTTTTCAACTTATGTAAACACATGGCCCTACTTCATCGAAATGTAAAAAATACAATATTTATGTTTCAGTGCAAACCATACTTGAATACTGGCTTAGTTTGAATCACCATGTTAGTGTGTTTATTGATAGAAGTTGTTATGTTCAGTTTTTCCCCTATTATGGGTTGACAAATAAAAAAAACACTATACAGTACTTTGATATTAAGTTCCGCAATTCTTATTAAATGAAGTGCTTACACAATATTTCCCAAAATGATACAATATGGTGACTGTTACACTTAATAAATAACATTATTAAGAACGTTATTTCATACAGAAGTGAAACCTTATGGCAAGTTCATTCATACAGGAGAAAAACCTTATATATTTGGTTTTATAATTGTAAGCTCCATTAAAAAACGGTTCACAAGAATAATCCCCTGTCAAACCAATTGGTAAAAATTAACTATTTCGTTCACAGAGAACTTTTGGCTGCAAAGTTATTGCTAATTCAATGCTTAAATCATCTATGTTCATTCTGTTCTGTAAAACTGATGCTGATTATCATCCAAGAGCAACATTAATACTTAAGCTGGCTGTGTATTCTAGGCATATAACTTGGTTTCTAGACCTCACATATTCATGTAGAACACTATTCTGTGATACCACTGACCAGACTCTATTACACTTTATCCTGGTCACGGCACCAAAATGTGATTACTCTAGTTCAGTTGGAATGTAAAGGAAATGCTTGGTGTTCTTTTTTTCACATGTTAATTGTTGTGATATGATGTTTCTTCAAAAATATCATACATGACATGAGGTAGTGATACACATTGTCTTGGCCCTATAGTGCCATGACATGGGGCCATGCCCTTCAGCATTTCTGACCATCAAATCATTTGAAATTGTCTAAACATGTCTGTCTTTAAGAAATGTTTAAGTAGATTTAAAAACGATCTCCTACTGTGAAATTATTGATTCATTTCAAATAAATAAATAATTTTGATAAAACTGACCTATACCCAAAAGAGGTAAGAAATGACAATTTTACCGGTTTTGTATTTTAATGAAATTTTGCTCAGATCAGCAGGATAAATATGGCATGTTTTTGTAGTAATATGATATCTTCACAAAGTCTAGATCATATCTATCATTGGAATTGAATGTGGATTTTTTTGTAAATTTTGAGAACAATATTGAAATCTTATAATCACTTCTTCAAACACCATATTTATCCAAATGGTTTTATGGTATTAATATAAGGCTATAGTATTTATGAGACACTCTAGATGAAAAATCATAGAATTAAACAAAACTATAGATTTAGGACAAAGAAATTCAGAGACAGGTACCACCTCAAAGGTTGAGTAAGTCAGGGTTGCTTCCTAAGCCTTATTATTAACTATCTAATTCAATAAATACATTTTCATAGTTTATATATAATGAGTTATTAAAATGCAAAGTTTAAAGAAAATCCATGCGTGGGTATAGATGTTAATACCCCTTTAGACTTCATAGGAACTTGTGACAACAACAATAAAGTTATCATATTTCTGATTCGCTTCCAGTATTGAAAGCTATGAACCATGCAAAGTCAGATTCATTTTTTAGAAAAAAGACACCAGCTTTTGGTAAATAAAGAAATTATTCTCTTTTGGAACCCTAGTTATACAGGCATCCCAGGGAATAACACAAAGTGGGCAGGAAACTCAATCCCATATATTTTGCCAAAAGCATAAGATTTGCTTATAGTATTGCTCTAACCTACACAAAATAGATTCATTTCTACCCTTAAAGTATTCGTACTATTTTGTTTACCACTGTTTTCAATTGAAATGAATCAGAACATCAACTCATAGCTTCTACCCCAGGGGTAGATTTTAAGAATTATCTTTCCTTTGTTCTGATTTCCAAACTTTCTTTTGGTTTCAATACAAAGTGCATAAAGTGTGCTTGACGAAAAATTATACCAACGCAGAGATTGTAAAGGGGTCTCGCTATTATATGCTCATTTTTTTTTTTTTTTTTTTTTTTTTTTTTGCTTTATTGGACCCGCTATGAATTCTCCCTTACTAGAAAAAGTAAGTAAGGGTGCAAAGATCAGGAATCGATACAATCAAGTACCACACCTGAAGACCAAACGGCATTGACTTAGCACTATTATTATGTAGTGGTTATTATTGCCCCATAGTCGCTTAGTACATGATTCAAAACACTAACGTGTCCTGTGTATCTCTATGTAAGCAACACACATTACTGTCTCAAGAATGTAGCATTACCTTGCATCCAAAACTGATGTACATGTCCTTTGTTTAACAGAACAAATGTGTAGAACTCTTCTCAGAGGCACTCCAAATGTTAAAAGAACTTTAAACTCATGCATTTAATACACGAGTATAAACATACGAACCTGCATACGACATCAGTGCATCAGTTTTGGCCTTTTGAACGTCCAGTGTCATGAGATGGTTAAGACTAGATTAATTAAATTAGGTTCAGTTAAACACAATTTTCAGCGTAAAATTGTAAATATTTTCTTACCCATATTTTAGCATATGTTTTGGGTGCTCAAACAAACCGTCTCATTGAGAAGGTTCTTTTGAGTACCCACAGCATATGTTTTGGTTGAGAAATAAGAAAATTACTTTTCTGTTACGAACTCTTTACGTCCTGCGGTCACTCAGTACTCCGTAATTAGGTCTTAATTCTTATCAGATCCGAGAATGTCCTTTCATTAATTGCATTTGTTGCTGGAATAACTAAAAGAATACACACGAGTGTAAAAATTTCTGAATAGATCATGTGCATGGGAGCTTCAAGCATGCGGAGATAGTCCACTATTCCATCGAGTTTGATATTCTCACACTCTTGTTTTTCAAATTACGTTCTTATGGTTTCCAATTGGACTTTCACCAAGTCCCTAATGTCTGTTTTACAGAGCTGTGTCACAAATGAGAATTAATCACAGTGCAGGGTTCCCACAAATTATAGAAAGTAAAATTCCCTGACATTTCCCTGACATTTCACTGAACAATTCAAATTTCCCTGACCCAAAACATAGACATTTGTCAAGCTTTGTTGGTAATCTATGAGCATGATAAGTGAACAAACAGCAATTTCAAGCAAATGTTCCTGTATAGTGTATAGTGTAGGTACAATTTATGGTCCTTTAATCAAAACTCTTTAGTCTGGAGACCATTGACTAACAATAGTGCTAAAATGCCTAGCATTACTACCAGAAAGCAATATGTTGTTTAATTGTCAAATTGTAGTGGTAACTTCAAGATAATGAGATGTAGATGTATTGGCCAATAAGTGCATTATTTAACTTCTTATTAAAAATGCTCTGTAACCATAACTTAAAAGCAAACAGAACAAAACTGGGTAGGTATATAAAACTGTCATTTTACCACTGACCAGGATTCTTCATACCTTTAGAAGCACCATGTGTCTATGTTGTTTAAACCAAGTTTCAGAGTGTTCCCTCAAAAGGTGTATTAGCAGATTTATGCCTCTGTGATCACAGGCATAACCCCATATTTCACAAGACCAACTAAATGAGGCTGTCAACTTGTCAATAATTTATAATTTGGTACCCAATTAGTTATATGGAAGGCTCAGGGATTGCCACAATCAAATGATGCAGCCTATCCTATGCACCAAGAGGAAAAAGAAACCACTAAAAAAAAACAAAAAACTTCATCATGCAAATGTTTAACTTGTCTTCACTGTAATGGCCAAGGTTCATGCCCTGTCATCAAAATTGTGGTAGGAGTTGCCTCAATCCATAAATGAACTATTATGGCAAAAAATGTTAACTTTTATATCAGAAAGCAAGCAGGAAAAAAATGACAATGTGAACACAGCTGCCATTTCATAAAGACAAGGATTTTCAACAACCAAACTTCTTCATGCAAATGCTCATTGTGTCAATAGTATGTACTGCTGGGTGTGTAGAGTATCAAAATGTTCCATCTGGGCTATAAAAAAAGGCAAAGTAAGGTACCTAGTCTCAGTCTTTCTGTGTAATAAGAGAAACATAACACCTATTAAAAGCAAGCAGGAAAAACTTTCCCAAGTATTCAAAGCTGCCAATATACCAATCATATTTTTTCAGCAAAACTTCTTCATACAAATGTTAACTGTGACCATAGTGTGAAGACAATGTAGATAGTATCCCTTCAAAAACTGCAAAACGAACTGATCAACATGCAACCCTTATGTAAAAGATAATTTCACAAAGCTATCATTTTGCCAATACTAAAATTTGTAACCAAAGGTTCAATGTGTCGAGATCTATCTATGATCTATGAAAGCAAAGTATCTGAAATTGTTTATAACAAAGTATGTGGTATGACATCGGCACTGTCTCTGCATAAACATACTTTAGTAGAATTTACAAAGAGAAATAATTCTAAAACAAGTAAGCCAACAGGGCCATACCCCTTACTATTGTATTATGAGTGTCTTACTTGAGCAAAATTGAATGTATTTGTGACGTTTGAAGAACCTTTTTTATAAGGTCAAAAAGATATTAAAAGAACAAAATGTCACAGGCCGACAAATGGAAATGCAGAAAATGAAAAACAGTTTTTCCCATAGGAACAGTTTTCTGTCCCTATCAGTCAATTATTACCACCTTCTTCTAATGAGAATATATTTTCGAGTATAGGAATTCATGTTTTGTTTGATTTGATTTTTTATGTCTCAGTCAACAATCTTTCAATTACGTGGGGACAGGTCTTCCTGGGTTGAACAAGTACTAAGCTAGGATTAATGTGTCTTGCTCAAGGACACAATGCAGTGACGCCGGTGAGGCTCGAACCTGCAGCCCTTTGGTCTCAAGCCAAGCACTCTACCACTGAGCCACAGCACTCCCTAGGAATTCATGTACTTACCATTATAAAATTTTGTGGATTTTACTTTTTCATACTCAAAACAACATTATTCCTAATATCAATCCAGTGTTCTATATCATATTTTGTCTAAAAGTTTAGACATCCCTAGAATTTAGAAACATTGATGTACTTAATTGAACAGTAAATATCAACATTCAAAAATATGACAAATTGTTGTTCTAAAATTCCCTGACTTTTCCCTGACTTTTTTTCCAAAATTTCAAATTTCTCTGACTCAACTCAAAATTCCCTGACTTTTCCCTGACCTTGAACTTTTTCCATTTTTCACTGACTTTTCCCTGACCATGGGAACCCTGCAGTGATCTCCAAAGTCTGACCGCACACTTTCAACACATAGTTCTTCAACATTTCTGAAAACTATATCCAAGCTGATCAAAACACTTTTTCACACAACTGATAACTAAGTCAAGAGCTTCAAAGTAATCTCTAAACATGTCACTTTCTGTTTGTCAGAAGAAATGTGCAGCATCTCCCGACTGAACGATGTTTCATTCACGTCAACGGTTTCTTGCCTTGTCTTTTACATCCTGGTAAAATATTAAAGAACTCATCATTTCTTAGCTTTGCTAATGTGTTAACCCTTAAAGCGCCAACTACAATTTGTAGCAGACGACAATTTAAAATTTTGCCGCCTTTTCGAAAATAACAAATAAGGCATGATATTTCATGAGAATCGTCTGCTGGCAGACGATTCTCTTGTAATATCATACCTTATTTTTGTCGAAAATTGGGAATGATGTCGCGAAATTTGTCGTCTGCTGCAGTCGTGATTGGCGCTTTAAGGGATAAGGGTGAGCTGAGTCATAGTTTGGCTTTGATTGTTTTATCGTGTCACCAACAGCTGTATATTGCTTTTGGCTCTATGTCACTAATTTGCTAGGAAACACCATTCTTACAATCTGGAAAAATTGCTAGCTCCATCAAAACACAGACCACGACAATTACACATTCGAAGAAGACAGTCTTCAATAGTCTTTGTAATAACGTCAGAGTCAATTGAATCCACTTTGTATGATCAAATGTATTGCTCGTGGGCAGTTTCTCGTCAACATGTCTTAGAACTAGCACGAAATGCTCGCGGTTATGTATATCCGTAGTTTCATCTGCCCATGGAAAAGAACACTGAATTTCTGATATTCTGAGCAAGTCCCTGGGTATGGACAGGGCCATAATCTGTATCATTTCATTTTGAGCGTTTATACGTGTATTTCTCATTCTTACGTTTTAATCAAATCATCTTCACCACGAAACTAACCCTTAATGCGCCAATTGCAACAAAAGTAGTCTGCTTTTTTCGTCTGCTGAAATGTTTAAGAAGCCTCTATGCAAACAGTGTGGATCCAGCAGTCTCTGCTGGGTCCACGCTGCTTGCTTCTATACTAATTCGTCGGTAATGTAAGGCAATTATTTGCAGCAGACAACATTTTCAGATGCTTTTTTTTTACTCAGCGCTTTAAGGGTAAAGAATCTGACAATAGTTGCCATCACTCTCATCACAATTATCCTTGTTGCGCGAGAAACTGATTGCTGGGAAAAACACATTTTTCTCGTGAGAGGAGGTTGTACTTGAATCTTTAGCAGCATCTAAGTGGCCTTTCGTATCTACGCTTAAGACGACCAGTAAAGACGAACAAACTGATCCTATATACTGATATATTTAATTAAGGACACTTGGTCAAACATACACTGGCTCGGGTGAGTGCAAACCACGGACTTTATATTGAATGTAGAGCTTGGACTAGTTTTCTATTTAATCATTTATGCTGTATAATGATTTTACTTTGTCTTAAGTAATAATTTTTTTAACAAAATCTAATTGCTATTTTTAAAATCATGTTTTGTTTTACATTTGTATCAGGCCATAATACAGATTTTTTAATGTTGTATTCTGTTCAGTTAAAGAACATGTACAGTTATCTGAATAGCTCTTTGAAACTGTCAGATATTGTACGTGGTCTCTCCTGTCAACAATCGTATTGCAACTAATTATCATTATACAAACTCATTATCATCATTCCTTTTAATTTATCTTATAAATTTTTACTTTTTCCATCTTCATCATGTTTAGTTTAATACCGTCTGACGCTAATGACCCTCAAGGGTTGATGCGTCGTTAAGAACCAAACAAACAAACAAACTTTGGCTTAAGTAAGTTCAAGTTACACATTCACTATTTTGACCCTGGTAGAGCTACGATTCATCCTGATTTATCAAATAGGGATGAATCTTGGTGAATCGTAGTCTGAATCGTGAATGTGTAACTGAGCCTTATGTGGTGTCTACTTTTAACTCTATTTTATAGGAATCCCTTTAGTCATTTAAAGGGGACTGCAACCCTTATGATATCAATGTTTTATAAATTGTATGATAGATCCAAATAAGCCATTAATTTTGGTACCAGTTTTCATCTAAATCGGTTGAAAAACGTGGAAGTTGTTGGCGATTTAATATTTGCAATTTGGCTCTAATGGTAGTGACCATATTGAATTCTTTAAATGCCCATAAATTCCCCAGTTTTCAACAGATTTTGATAATACTTGTGTCAAAATTCGTGGTTCATACAGTTCTTTCTTATAAATATACTTATCATTAGGGTGCTGTTCCCTTTAAGCAATTCAGAGACTTCTTACCAATGTACAACGTTTCACTCGCACTAGGTCGGCCTTTTTCTACACAGAGTGATAATATAATCATAGTTCTTTGATACCATTACAAAAACAAACCTAAGTGATAAACTGAAATTTTTTCACGACTAAAAACTAATTATTTTCAGTTCATTTTTTTAATTCTTAAGTTTTGCTTAAAACATAGAGCATGGGTACACGTTAGAACTGCCTTACTCAGGCGGTTTTGACGAGTACCTACGATTTATGTTTAGAGAAAATTAAGAAAAAAGTATATCCCTGTATTCTTCAGTTTTGTTACATAAAATTGGAATGAAAGGGTCTAAATTTCACGGGTGTGTTATCCTGATGTTCGGGTCAGCTAAATTTAAAACATAAAAAATGAAAAGACCACTGTTAAAAAATGTGGCACACTCGGCACATTGGTATTTGTCCGGGTTTTCATGACTCTCAATGTCACCGCTGCACCCTTGCTCGCTGGAATAAAACCAAATACCTCCAACGGCTATGTATGTGGGTGTGGGTTCCGTAACTATGAGGAGCGAGCCTGTAACAAATTTATTGAAGTAATATATTTAATTATCTATATCCGATATGTAAATGCCAATGAATGAACAATTATATTCATTGTGCAATACAATCATAAGAATGTCAGTTGTTGTGGCTATAGGGATAAGCTGCCGTGTTTAAAATTAACAGGTGTATGTATAATAACTACCTGAAAACTTTACCCTGTCACCATTCCACACATCACACACAACAAAAAATAAAATAGACAAATTAGACAATTTCTAATACAACATGATTAATGAGAATGTGATATAATGATGATAAAACATTATACAATTATTGACTAATGAGGGATTGGATATGATGTGATATCGACCAGATAATACCAATATTGACCGAGGCGAAGCCGAGGTCAATATTGGTATTCTCTGGTCGATATCACATCATATCCAATGCCTCATTAGTCAATAACTGTTTTATTATATAACATTTAGAGAAAGATGTACAGGTATTATTGCACCTGGAAAAAAATACTGAACTTATATACAAGTTTTGGGACAGACAAGCATTTAGCAGAAACAGTGCAACCCTAAATAAGACCACCCTTTTACTATTGCATATATGTTGTGCATGAGTGTCATCATTCAACATTTACAAACAAGAATTCTAACACACTTCGCATGTAGAGCCAATGATAAAATAAGTGTGATATGCCAAACAATAATTCACAGCTTTGAAAGCGCAGGGAAACTGTGTGATAGCTGACGTCATTTGTTACTGGTAAATGACGTCATTCATGGCGTTAGACGGTGTAACGTCGTTTTTACGCTTGAAAGACGTTACAAATACATGTAAACGTATGCGACGTGGTCTAAGTATTGGCGGGAGTTATTCAGTGCAAAGGCGGAAAGTTGGAAGAAGCTGAAGACTTCAAATTTGTTTTCGCCGTTTATTGTGCATTAAAATCGAAATAGATCAGCTCCAGTGCGTGATTTGTTGCGTTCTCAGCATCTACGATATGATTATTAGCCACGCTTTAGAAAAGCAGAACCAGAACGGAAAAAACAGCAAGGAGTCTAATTTTAGTAACTAATATACACTGGCAAGCGCGCGCAAGCCAGTGAATATGACAATATATTGACTGGCCACGTGATCGCTCTAAGCCAATGAAATTCAGTCTTTTTTCTTAGTGATATAATAATAAACTTTACATACCTGTAACAAATACACTGAAATAATATATTTAATGACTTATATCCAATATGTAAATGCCAATGAAAGTAAAATGATATTTATTGTGCAATACAGTACCAGCATAAAGGTAAATAGCTACAGTTACCTGCCTAAATAGGGCAACTCAAAACTAACATTACAAATATGGGTCAATATTGGATATAGGTATGGGACGTTATATGGGATATATAGGAATGTACAAAGTAGCCTATGTATGACATATTCCCCTTTTAGGAAATTGCGTCCCAACATTTATAAATTTGAAAGGTATGTAATTCAACAAGCATATACAAGTTAATTTTAGTCTCAGCTCCATGTCATAACATAAGGAAAAAAATAATGTCATTATAATCTGACAATACAGAACATCAGCAGCATAAAGAAAAGGAAACATCAGTATCTGAATATATGTTAAATGGAAACAATATATTCCATGTTCTTCCTTGCTGTCAAATCCCATGTTCTGTCAAAGAGAAATTGCTTTCACCAATAAAGTTATTACCTGGAATGGCTGAAATAATTCTAAAACATCAATAAATAAATGTTAAATGAGTTTGTACAAACATGAAACACATAAATATAATACATAATCTTCCTCTATAATAATGACTTTATCACCAAATTTACTAATGACATGATGATTCTTGCGATAATCTGGAACATAATTAAAGTATCTGAAATTGACTAAAACAAAATCAATTGGTATTTAAAGATACACAACTTTGCACATGAAATATAAATTATGTCTGGGTAATCAGGTCGTGAGTGGTAATCATCTTTCAGTCCTGGTTTTACCATTTATCTCTCCAAAAATCCACTGAAAATTCTGTAAAAATAGAAAAGATGTAGGACAAATTCTTTGAAGAAAACTGCTTGACTGAAAATTGCTCCAAGAGCTGAATCTGGAAAGAATGACAAAATGTGTCTGTTAAATTTAACAATGAGAATAGTATACACTTTTTTCCATTATCAATTCAAGAGTGAATGATATTCAGTCATGTAAATAGTATTCATCCAATGTATCCATATAAAATGTCTTACTAAAAACTATTAGAAGTAATATAGTTAACGTGACCACTATATGTATGACCAAAAATGTCATGGTCACAAATCTAATTCCATTTCCCAGACGCATCAAACTTTTGATGTCCAGAAATGGAGGTATGATATATAAAAGTGGTCTCATATCAAGTAATAACCACAATGATAACTACATCCTTCTGCTGTAATAATAAAACAAAGTAATTAGGGAAATTTAAAATGTGATTAGGATGAAAATAACAACATATATACAAATCTGAAACAAAACTGTCACTGACCAGTACCAACTGTCTATAGAGTTTCAACGTGAGGGCAACAAGCCCAGAACCTAAGCATTAGATCGCATCCAGTTAGGTTTCCACCTAGCTCTAACTGGGCGCAAGTTTCTGTTTTCTTCACTTGAAGAAGAACAGGTCACTGATTGGGTATCTGAGACGCTGTTAGACCTTACAGTGCGAGGCAGAACACCAGATTCTCTCGGCTTTTGACAACAAATCCAAATTGGCATTGATAGATCGTAGTTCCTCCAACTCATTGACTTCTTCAACTGTTTCTGAAGTAACAACTGGCTCCATTTGTTCATCTTCCTCATATATCTGAAAACCAATGAAGGGTAGCAGGAAATTCTTGTTGAGAACCCTGGTTTTTGACCTCGCACCCTCACGCTTTACTCTATAAATAGGTAAGTCATCATTTGGCTGGTCGATGACTATATAGGGGTCTTCTCCCACCCATCCGCAAGCTTACATCTGCCCCTAATGCCAGCATTCTTGACAAGCACTCAGTCCCCAATCCTCAGAACTGAACTTCTGGCTCTTAAGTGATAATTTAGTTTGTGCCTTGAACCAGCTTTCTTGGACATCTCTCAGGCCTTCTGGTAAGCGAAACTTAGGTGGTCCCATAGTTTTCTTATGTACTCGGTCTGAGAAGTTGAATTCAATGAATCTGAATTCAGACCAAGGAAGGCATCAATAGCCAACCTAGGGTGGCGCCCAAACATAAGAAAATAAGGTGAGAACCCAGTGCTGTCATGAAATGTGGCATTGTAGGCATGGACCAAAGTAGGGACATGCGCCTTCCAGTCACTTTTCTGGTTTTCTTGAAGAGTCCCAAGCATTTGGAGAAGGGTTAGGTTAAACCTTCCCATCTGTCCTTTTCCCATAGGATGATAAGGTGTTGTTTGTTATTTCTAAACCCCTGCAATCTTGCACAGCTCTTTGGTCAGGTTTGATTCGAAGTTGGCACCTTGATCACTATGAATGAGGGCTGGGAAACCATAATGGACAATGAAGTTGTCGAACAACACCCTCGCTGTTGTTTTTGCTGTTTCATTCCTAGTGGGAATAGCTTGGGCATGCCTAGAAAAGTGATCTGTATATTTTTTTCAAATCCCTCTTTGGATCTTTCAAGGGTAAGGTAATCAAGACACACAATTTCCATAGCTATAGTGGAAGTAATGTTGACAAGCTTACTTCTATCTGGACCAGCTTTCCTTCTGATGCAGCGCTCACATGATGCAACCTTGTTTTTGATATAGGTATCCATGCCAGGCCAGAAAAATCTCTGCTTTATAAGTGACATGGTCCTATCTCTGCCTTGATGCCCAAGGTCATCATGTAGCGCTTCAAAAACATCCTCAAACTGGTGGGAGGACAACTGCAGAAAGTTCTGTCCATTCAATGTGACCTTTTTGTGAAGGACTCTATTGGAGAGAAGCATCTTATCCCACTCCTTGATGTATTTGGCATCGGCCGATTGATCAAGGCTACCCCTTGATGGTGCAGGTAGACCTGCTTCAAGACACTTGATAAGAAAACTCAAGGACATGTCTTGTAGCTGTGCTTTTCTTGAGTCCTTAGCAGTAACGTCATGCGTCTGAAGCAATTGCTCTGAAATGTCTTCAGTAAAGGGTGGAGTTGAATCTGAAGCTTCAGAAACATAGAGACTGTCAATGAATGGACATTCCGTTGCAGCCACTGACATTAAGACAGCTTTTATCACATCTGGGAAAACTGCATTCCCCTGTATTGCCTTCCTGGCGACGTGATAATCCATCGGTATCAGCATTTTTCTTACCACTCCTGTATTTGATTGTGAAGTTATAATCACTCAGAGAAGCTACCCAGCATTGTCCAGTGGCATCAAGCTTTGCTGTGGTTAGGATGTACGTAAGGGGATTATTGTCAGTAATAACCTCAAACAATCTACCATAGAGATAGTCATGAAATTTCTCAGTCACAGACCACTTTAATGCCAGGAACACTAGCTTATGCGCAGGATAGTTATTCTCTGAGGGTTTCAAACTTACACTAGCATATGCAATGACTCTTTCAACCCCCTCTTGAGTTTGATAAAGGACAGCACCTAAACCATTCAGAGAAGCATCCGTATGGACATTGAATGGCAGGCTGTAGTCTGCATATGCTAGGACAGGAGGATTGTTAAGTTTGTCAATAACTGCCTCGAAACTACTTTGCTGCTCTGGACCCCATTTAAATGGAACCAGCTTTCGCACTGACTTCTTGGCCTTTGGATTTGTTACATGACCCACAAGGAGGTCATTGTGAGGTCTTGCAAATGCAGCAAATCCCTGGATGAATTTACTTTAAATAGTGAAGCTGAGGAAGTGGCAGACATCTAATACTTTTTGGCACCGGCCATGATTTGACTGCTTCAATCTTGGCAGGATCAGTATGGATGCCCTAATCAGAAACAACATGCCACAGGTAGGACACTCAACAAGAGTTCACACTTGCATGGCTTAAGTTTAAGATTGTGTTCCTGTAGGCGCTCAATCACTGCCTGCAGTCGCTCCATGTGCTCGTCAAAGGTTGATGAAAAATAATAATATCATCAAGGTATATGAGACGTTCCCGAAGATTTAAGTCTCCCATACATATCTTAATCAACCTCTGAAATGTAGCAGGAGCATTACACAATCCAAACGGCATCTGGCTACACTCATAGAAGCCAAGTGACCGAACCTGGAAAGCTGTCTTGGCCTTATCAGCCTCCTACATCTCTACTTGCCAGTAGCCACTTTTTAGATCTACAGTAGAAAAGTATTTGGTTCCAACAAGTAAATGAAGGGTAAAACCAACACGTGGGATGGCATGAGCATCTTTGACTTTTCTCTGATTCAGCTTTCTGTAATCAATACAGAAGCGAATTGTGCCATTTTTCTTCGAACAATCTCAAGCATTTCCTTGATATGCTTTCTAACTTCCTGAATTAGAGATGGCAGAACACGGCAGTAAGGTTCCTTAAATGGAGTCTCATCTTCAAATTTAATTTCATGTTCCACAAGATTTGTGCAACCAAGATCGGTAGGAGATTGGGAGAAAATATTCTGCCAGTTACTCAAAAACTGTTCTACTTTCACCCTCTCCTCAGATGAAACCTTAGCTCTGACCAAGTCCACCTTTGGTACAGAAGTTGTACCTTGCGCAACATTGTGCTGATTCAAGGTAGCACTGCATTGAGTATCAGTGTCCATAGCAGGAAGATTATTACTTTAGAGATTGAGGGGGGACGCAAAACCTTTGCTTCCTGTAATTGGCAGACAGTTGACTTGGATGATAAAGTCAAAACCTTAGCTGACATATTAAAAATCCGTACTGGTACTCTTGAAGTTTTCTCTGGATTTTCCAGTGAAACTATTCCAGGACAAATGCCTACTTTAGTACCAGTACTATTTTTACTATGTTCTTTTAGGTACTGTTTAGCTTTGAATGTTTCCCACAATGGTCACAGGAGAATCTCCGTCTAATGATTCCGCAGTTTGCTTGGTGGCGTGATAAGTTCGAATTATTTTGGTATGATTTTCCACACTTTGAGCAACAAAATGGTTTGGTGTTATTATGAGGGGCCATATGACCACTAAACACACTCTTATACCTAAAACCTTTGCCACACTGTTCACACATGTATTTAACCCTTAAAGTGCCAATCGCAACAAAAGTCCTCTGCTTTTCTCCACTGCTGAAATGTTTAAGTAGCCTCAATGGCAAACAGTGTGGACCCAGATCACACTGCTGCTATAGAAGAAGTCTGTTCTTGGTCCACACTGTTTGCTTCTATACTTAATTTGTCTGTAATGTAAGGCAGTTATTCGCAGCAGACGACATTTTCAGATACATTTTTTTCTTGGCCCTTTAAGGGTTAAATAACCCTTTGTGTTCTTTTCTGTGAGTATTGATTCCTCCCCTTGTTAGGAATGATTTATTGCATAAATTACAAAAGAATCTGGCATTTTGGTGAGTTCTTATATGTTCTCTCAGCTCGAATGCAGAAAAGTATCGCTTTTCACAAATATGACACGCTGTTCCCTGGCTATTGTGTTTCTGTTTATGTCTTTGCAGACTTCTTCAATGTATGAAGCGCTTGTCACATTACTGACAGACAAAACTGTTAGTCGTTTTCATTGGTCCTTTCTTGTTTGCCTCTTCGCATGAAGGATGACCGTAAGTATGGTCAGGCTCTGTGTCGAAAGAGACATCAGTTGACTCTGCCACAAATGTAACAGGCTCCGTCACAAATGGGATATCAATTGACTCGGCCACAAATGAAATATCTGTTGACTCTGCCTCAAATGAAATATCAGGTGACTTAGCCACAACTGAAACATCAGCAGGCTCAGTTATTATTGACATTTCAGCCGGCTCCGTCAAATATGAAGCATCAGTTGACTCTTTAAGGATTGATGTGTATCCGCATATTTCTTCAGAATCTTTGGGAGGCTCTGTCACAGATGAAGTATAAACATAAACAGTATCTTTCTTGTTGTTATTTTCGTCTGGCTCAAGTGGAGTGAGCCCCAGCTGTGCCGTGTAAGTCTCGTCCATTTTTAAAATAAATAAATGCCATAATGAGTTCATTTTACAAAATCAGACAAAAGGCCTTCTACAGCAAAATCAGACTAGCCTAGTCCATTATCAAGAGCAATCACCAACACCCCTCGTGATCCTATGGGAGCTCGGGAATAAGTTTGCTTAGTGGAATCGGAGATGCATATTTTTCACCTTAATCAAGTGTCAACATATTTTTCTAAAAACCATCGCATTAATGTTTATATATCGAGTTTTTATGTGCATGGCTCCTACACAAAATATCATTCTAATATGTTCTAGAAGGGGGTTCTTGGTGATCCCTCTGGGGCCTAGGACCAAAGAAGTATTATTTCTGTATGAAATATGTTGCCCCAAAAAAACTGATGCTGAAATCGACAAGGTTTCTTCTTCACTGCAACCAGCGCTCTCCAACCAGCGGCTATGGCCCCCCTCTCCCTTCCCACACATACCCTTCATGGCTATGTTCACTATGTCCAAATGTAAAATTGACTACCCACATATCAGCAAGCAATAAACCTTAACCCATTTAAGTAGGTAAGAAGGGAAGGATCAGGAATCGAAACAATCAAATACCACATCTGACCCAGGACACCACATGGGAAAGTGACAAAACACAAGAAAACAACCCACACAAGAGAACCAAGATGTTAGTCCTTGCCCAGCAGGTGACTACTAGGCCGCAATGAACCTGTCGACAAGAAAGCATGACGAACACGAAACACAAATAGCAAAAAAAATCCATGCTTTCTTGTCAACAGGTTCATTGCAGCCTAGAAGTCAAAAGAATTTATTTATTTATTTTGTGAGAAAAATATTTATCCGCAAATTCTATGGTGACAGTTATTGTATGATTTGTGTATATGTACGGGAAGATAATCAATGAGCTTTAGCGAGTGGATTCCCAGGAGTGACTCTATCACCTTGCCGTGGTCTCTGGGGCACACTTCACATTGGGGACGATATTGATTGTAATATATGGGCGTATAAAATTCTGTATGACTCAACACATCTCTGCGGCCTCTTTGACAGGGTAGACTGAGGGGAAACACTGTCCGGTGTTTCTAATCGGTCTTGTCATGCTGAGCCCCAGGAAGCTGAAAATGTAAAAAAAATATTTCTTATATATTCATTCTATAGTATCGTTCTGATGCCAACCACGTGTCCATTATCTTATATATTCTTTCCTTTATAAAATATTCATGGAAGGCGGTGGCTTCACGGGTCAATTGCGCAGATTTTATTTGTGCAAGTATAACTTCTATTTAACCTTAGCACTGGAGATTGGAAATCTACTCCATTAAAGTGCTCCCTTGTTGGACTCAACGGTGGAATGAAGGCTGATTCTTAAAAACAAACACACATGGCTTCAAAATCTAGAAAACGCCATGCACCGATTTCAGACATAGATTCTGATGAATCGTTAACAGCTTCTCAATCTCAATCTAAGTCTTCTGTACCATCAAAAAAAACCTTATGTACCTAGATTTCGAATAATTCATTCAGAAGTAGAAGGAAAGGATATTTCTCTTCTTTCTCCTTTTGTGATAGAAAAAGCAATTATGAGTATAGCAGGTGAGCCTAAGATGATCAAAAACTTACGATCTGGTGACCTACTTATACAGTGTACTAAAGAACGACATGAAACAAATCTTCTGAAGATGAAAACTTTTTGTGGATTGAAATGTACTATAACACCCCATAAATCCTTGAACACATCAAAGGGTATTGTTCGTTGCCCTGCCTTAAGCAAGCAGAGCTGCGAACATATTCCTGAGTTCATGGGTGAACAAGGTTGTACATATGTACGTAGAAGTAATGTTCACCGTGATGGAGTAATAAAACCAACCAACACATTTATTTTTACTTTCAACTTATCAGTTCTACCAGCAATTGTTAGAATAGGCTTAATTCAGGCAAAAGCTGACGTATATATCCCAAACCCATTTAGATGTTATAAATGTCAAGTGTTTGGTCACCATGAAAATAAGTGTGGCAGACAAGCCATATGCGTCAACTGCAGTATGCGTGAACATTGCCAACCTGGTCAGTGTCAAAGAACAGCCAAGTGTGTCAACTGCTCAGGTGATCATTCTGCTAACTCAAAAGAATGCCCGCAATGGGAGAAAGAGAGAAAAATCCTTAAAATAAAATGCGAAAACAACTTGTCTTTTCCAGAAGTTCGTAAGCAATTTGAACAATTTAACCAAGCTAGGACATATGCAAGTGCTGTGAAACCAGGCACTTGCAATACATCCAGTCAAACAGAAGACAAAAGTACACAAACAGATGACAGCATCACAGAGTACACAAAAGAAAAAAAACATCAGCACAAACACAAGCTACACAGAAAGAAAAAACCCAAGAAAAAAGTACTTCCTCTTCACTTCCAGGACCAGCTCTTAAACCAGCAACCTTGGAAATGATGAGGAAAGAAGAGGAAAAGAAGAAAAAAGAAGAGAAAGAGAAACTCAAAAAACAACTGAAAGAAGAAAAACGACAACAATTTCTAAAAGAAAAAGAACAGAAAGAAAAAGAAGAAGCAAAAAAGCAGCACAAGCTCAGAAAAATCCATTTTCTGTGTTTAAAAAGGACAATAAGGAAGATGACATGGAGGATGATTCTGTGGTTTTCACAGACTCTTCCTCCAGTGATCACCTCCATAAAGGCACATTTCACGATTACCAACGACTTAAACAATGGAAGGTTTCAATCTTACCATAATATTTACCCCTTTTAATATTATTTTCAAGTATGGATTTTAAACATAAAATTATACAATGGAATTGTCGAGGTTTAAAACCTAATTATAATGAAGTATCTTTATTGATATCTGAATACAATCCATCTGTATTTTGTTTTTAAGAAACGTTTCTTAAACCAGATGATCACATCTCGTTAAAAGGTTTTAATATATATAACTATGTTCATACTGAATGTAGGAGGCCCTCTGGTGGTGCCTCGGTGTTTGTGAAATCTTCTTTCCCTCAAAGAAAGATTGATTTGCAAACAGAACTGCAGGCAACTGCGGTATCTGTCACTCTAGACAAAGAAGTAACCATATGTTCTGTATATATTCCCCCATCATTTTCTCTTAATTCTCAACACTTGGACAGTTTACTGCAACAACTTCCTTTTTCATATATCATATTAGGTGACTTCAATGGTCACAACATTCTCTGAGGTAATAACAATAATGAATCCAGAGGTGAGCTTATCGAAAATTTCTTAACAAAGAATGATATATGTATTATGAATGATAAATCGTACACTTATCTTTCTTCAAGTGCAAAATCTTTTTCATCTATTGATCTTTCCTCCTGTCACCCATCACTCTTTCTTGATTATAATTGGTCTGTGTGTAAAGACCAACATGATAGTGATCACTTTCCTATCATTTAACAAAACACTTTTTCCACTGAGAACCAAAATCCAAAGTGGAAATTAAATAGAGCCAACTGGGATCTATTTAATACTCTACGTACTGGTAAATTAATACCAGAAACTTCAAAGAATCTTCTGATCCCATATCTGACTTTACTTCTTCTCTTATAGAAATATCTAAAGAATGTATTCCTCAAACCTGGACAAATCCAACTAAAAGTAGCCCATGGTACAACGACTACTGTAGAGAAACAATTAAACAACGTAAACAAGCTCTATCTAAATTTGAAAGATCTCCAAATTCCAACAACTTGAATGACGTTAAAGTATTTAGAGCTAAAGCCCGCAGAACAATTGAATTTTCGAAACGTAAGTCATCAAGATCTTATGTTTTGAAAATCGATCAAAAACACCTATTAAAAAAGTTAGGATATGATAAGAAATATCTCTGGAAAAAAACAAATCCCCCAGTTATACACATTTAAATTTAGAAGGTACCAACAGTAAAGCAACCTCAAAAATAGACATTGCTGACACTTTAGGAGAAACTTTTTGTCACAACTCATCATCATTCAATTACTCTGAAACCTTCCGAAAGATAAAAAACGAACAAGAGAAAGTTAAATTGAATTTTAAATCACAAAATAATGAAATTGATAACAAAGATTTTAATTTAGATGGATTAGTTGAAGCTATCCAATTATCACATGACTCAGCCACAGGTCCTGATGAGATCCATTACCAAATCCTCAAACATCTTCCAGAGAATTCTCTTCAAACTCTATTGATTATGTTTAATAACATTTGGTCAACTGGTAAATTTCCAAAAGATTGGGCATACACAACAATAATTCCTATTCCCAAACCCGGGAAAGATCCTGTGGAACCTAATAATTATAGACCTATAGCTTTAACAAGTTGTCTATGTAAAACACTTGAAAGAATGATTAATAAAAGACTTACTTGGTTTTTAGAATCTAATAATCATATATCGCGGTTACAGTCTGGTTTCAGAACTGACCGCAGTACCACTGATAATTTAGTTAGATGGGAAACTTTCAGACGTGATGCCTTTATTAAAAAAGGAACATGTAGTCGCTGTGTTTTTCGATTTGGAAAAGACTTATGATACCACATGGAGATACGGCATTTTAAAAGATATCCACAAACTTGGATTAAGAGGTAGACTTCCTACATTCATTGGAAACTTCCTTGCAGACCGCGCCATGCAAGTCCGAGTTGGCTCCTCTCTGTCTGACTATTATGACCAGGAGCAGGGTGTACCTCAAGGAGGTGTTTTGTCTACAACACTTTTTAGTATCAAAATTAATGATATTGTGAAATGTTTAGGTAATCTTACTGATTGCTCATTATACGTTGACGACTTCTGTATCTGTTATCGCTCAAAAAGCATGGCGACAATTGAACGTCAACTACAACAAAATTTGAATAAGATTGAAAATTGGGCAACAGGCAATGGCTTTAAGTTTTCCAAATCAAAAACACAGTGTGTACATTTCTGCCAGTTGCGCAAACAACATGATGATCAGGTTTTACATTTATATGGATCACCTATTCCAGTAGTTGAGGAATCTAAATTCCTTGGCATTATTTTTGATAGAAAACTCAGTTTTATACCCCATATTAAATATCTCAAAGCTAAATGTTTGAAAGCATTGAATCTTTTAAAAGTGCTTTCCCATACTTCTTGGGGTGCAGACCAAACTAAACTTCTCAAGCTTTATTGGTCTCTAGTCCGGTCAAAATTAGATTATGGCTGTATTATATATGGCTCTGCACGAAAATCATATCTTCAAATGCTTGATCCTATACACAATCAAGGACTTAGGTTTGCTTAAGGAGCTTTTAGAACTTCTCCTGTTGCTAGTCTCTATGTGGAAGCAGATGAACCATCACTATACTCACGAAGAGATAAATTCTCTTTGCAAAATGCCTTAAGACTTGCTGCTAACCCATCAAATCCTGCTCATGAAGTTACATTCCCACCAAATTATGTGAATTTATATGAACAGAAACCTAAAGCTATTAAATTATTTGGCATACACAGGGCAAAAAGACATCTATAAGCAATTTTAAGCATGCGTAAATATACCGTAATAGTGCCTTATGTGTACAATTAAGCAGCGGAAAAATGCTTAAAAAGCATATTGAAGGCATCTTTAAGGCACCACTTAAAAACTTTATGGCATCCCTTTTTGGTATCCATTAAGCAGACGCTAAAAATTGCTAATAAAGCGTGTTTACGCTAATAAGCATATGCTTATCATTTGCTTTCTGGCACTCAACTTTAAGCATATTTATCACTTTTAAGCATCTGATAAAGCACTAATACGCTCATAAGCAAATAAACGTATTAGTCACGTTTTACTAATGTGTTTTAAGCATTTTGATCAGCATTAAGCATCAAAATAAAAGCATAAATACGTCTATAAACAGAATGCGTTTCTTTACATTAAATTATTTTAAAACGGGGGCAAAATGGACCAATAAGCTGATAAGCATGGCGCTAATTATTTGTCTTTTTCGTTTTGAGCATTGGTATTATCTGTGTATGTTTGCATGCCTCTGCCTTTTCTTTTGTTTGCTTTGTCGTCATGTTGATTAACTCCTCCAGAAACGTTTTGGATCTAGAGATGGTCAAAAACGCTTTCATCTGTGCTCCGTCTGGATCTTGGCCCCAGGGGTGGCGGTACTCCATATTTTCTCCATACGTTAGCTTGGACCCAGCATCTACCATTCACCCCCCCCCCCCCCAAAAAAAAAAATATATCAAGAAAATCAAGCACCCAAATAGAATATTTGAAATTTTAGCATCCCCCGAAAATATCAACGATTCTGTACCTTGACATTAAAATGCATAGAAATGACCTGTAAATCTAGTCCAATTTTGTTATAACCCCAAAAGGATAACCACAAAATGTTCATACCCCCAAAAAATATACATTTTATGAAAACCCCAAAAATATTGAAATTCAAAATTTTGAACCCCCAAAAATTGCCAGAGCCTACGTATGTATGAAATTATCAGAGTACCCCCCTCTTTACATCCAGACTAATATCCATCCTCGGAGTAATCCATGTCAGTTTCTGAAGATCTTGCAGGAGACTGAGTCTGGAGATGATCTGCGCGCCACCACATCCCGTTTGCAAGTGATAGCAGCTTTTACTTCCCGCCTCTTCGACACGTGTAATTATTAATTACCCATGTTGCGAGAGACGACCAGTGTTGTTTCCAATTACATGGTTATATAATTTCTCTGACCAAGGCAAACTCACACAGGTTACATAGACGCATATTGCAATAAGAAACAGCATGTGTTTTAGATACATGTATTATGTTTTAGCTTCCTAAAACGAATCCTGCGTGATTTCCCATTTTAATTCATTATAGAAATACTCAATAAAATTGACCAGCTTCAGCTAGATAAGAAGTTTTCATAAAAATACAAAACAAACAATTAAGATCCTGTCACACGGGTACGTGCGATCACAGAATCATGGGTTTTGGGAAATTTTTCGGGAAGGTTGCCGAGGAGCAGTCTTTTGGGTTTCACACAAGCCTGTAGCATGTGCGTGTATGCGGTTTCACCAGAGCCTTTGCTCTTCGCATCACAAATTATGAAAATCGCGTTTTGCCGCATACACTTGATATGCGCAGGTGCAGTTTATTATTTTCTGAAAATAAATAGAATACCTGCAAAATGAAACATTTAAGTCTTTATCTCTTTGTGTCGTCGCAACAGTTTGGACCCAGATCAGGCCCAACAAACTTCGGACCTGAACTGTGAACTGGAGCCAAACTGTTTGACACTCTGATGGTACTCTGATATGATGTTTTACTAAAAGAAATAATGTTTTCCTAGCATGCATTGATTCGTTTTTCTTAAGGTGGCACAGGGTAACGTGTCATAATATTGTACAATGTACTCATATTTTACGATTTTTTAAGTTAAATAACTTTTTAAAAAGCACGGTAAGGTCCTGTTATTTTTGTCAAAATAGATGAGTATTGAGCTATTTTTAACATATCAAAAGATGGTAACCTTATGGACGTATGCTGGTGATTCCGGTACTACCTTAAGCATTTTTTCGCTGCTTAGTTGTACACATAAGGCACTATTACGGTATATTTACGCATGCTTAAAATTGCTTTTAGATGTCTTTTTGCCAGGGCCTGTTCAATTCCATCTAGGGGACCTGTTCAATTTAGAACGAGTTATATCGAGGGTCCTCCTACACAACTATAATAATTGTAAGACAAGAGTCCTGATTTTTTTTTACCTCAGCCTTTATTCTGCTGCTTGACTGCTTTGTGCATAGGCTATGGCCCGACTTTCAAAAACTATGCAGACTTGTCACAATATTATGAATTTTCACATTACCATTATAACCGCGTGTTCAACCCTTTCCATGCTTAATATTCACGGAACCAACTTTTGACGATTTTTAAAGACTGACGCATTTGAGTGGTTAAAAGGTTTTTTTTAATTGAACTGTGTTTATTAAAGACTGTGTTTTTTCTCGACGAGGAGTTGTTGTAACGAGACAGATACAAATGAATAATTGACAGGCGACTACTTAGTGATAATTGTGTAACTTTTTTTTACCTTTTGCGTTTATATCGCCAAAAGTACCATTAACCCTTTTAGCGCCAATCACGACTGCACCAGACGACAAATTTTGCCAGCAGACGATGCTCATGATATATGATGCCTAGTGTGTTATTTTTGAAAAAGCCGCAAATTTTGAAATCGTCGTCTGCTGCAAATTATAGGCGGCGCTTATGGGTTAAGATTTCAGCAAAATACATATGCGGCATTTAATCAGGATCTACACTGTTTACTAATCAGAGGCAGAAGTATATTAAAATTTTGGCCTGAGACCCCTTAGAATACAGAATGGAAAACGCCATGCTTATTGCTTCAATATGAATTATGGCAGAATCCATCAGAATTAAAGAAGTTGATAAAACAATGTCCAAAAAAGATAAGTTAACAATATTTGTACCTTTTGGAATTTCATAATAAACTGAGACTGTTTCAAATATCATCAGGTGACTGTTGATTTGCCCAATGAACCCGGAAAGTCTAGAATTTTATATATCGTTTTTCCTCCAAAGTCACGTTATTTGAGCCACGACTTGAGATTTCCAACTATGTGGTATGTGCGATTAGCATAGGCTCAGACCTGCCTGCGCATAGGCGCAGTCTGATCAGAGCTTTTGCTAGTCGCTTGTATATTCTATGAATCTTAGGCTACTGATCGAACGTCATTTGGAGTTTCTAAGCTACTACGGAGGCTGCACAGGCTCGTCTGAATCTACACTTGTCAAAATGCGGAATTGGCCGATTTCGATTGAATAGAAGCTTTCCCGTGACTTAGCTCAAATGGGTACATTCCAGCATCGACACATGTGACAGTGAGCTTATTGGGCGCCCAAAGTTAAGGTATGAATGCATGTCATATGAAGCGTTTTTAAGATTGCCATTTGGAACTTGGAGACCGCAGTATTGTGATAGCTTTAGTAACGTCAAGAATCTTTTATTAAGGGTAAGCAATCATTTATTAATATTTACATTTCCACTGCGAATCTTTTAATGAACCTTGATATTTGAGATGTCGTTTACATGTCCACTACGAGTCTTAAAAAGAACCTTTATATTTGAACTGGTGTTCATAACTTCATTAACGCATCTATTTATGGCACGCCGACACAGATGCTGTTTGGGCCATCTAATAATAATAATCAAGATAAAATATACGTTCTGATATGCCTTGTTGCAGAAGAGTTTTTAACCCAGAATGGTATTTAACAATTAACTCCGAGTGTCTGTGGTAGAATTTAGAAAATTATTTTCAAATTTTATGATATTTATAACCTTGTTTTAATACTTAACATTGTAGCATTAAAAAATAAGTTTCTATTGTTGAAGTCATCAACATTAGAACACATTCTTGCAAAACGAATCAGCTGAGAAATATATACACCAATGGAAGGGGAGCGAGCGAGGAACATTTCCATCAAAAATGGGAATTTTACTATTTCAAAATTAAAATCATCCCGTTTATCATAAATTTTAGAAGAAACTATGCCATTTGTTATGGACAAGTTCAAGTCCAAACACAGAGCTTTAGCATCAGGAGAATTCGCCTTATTAAACTGAAGTTCATTAGGATATATCTGACCTACCATTTGTTCAAAATAAGGATTATAAATACATACTTGGATTTCGTAATTATGGACTCCAGTGACATTTCGCAAGTACATTTTGAAAATACACTCCCTTTGAAAGGCATTTAGTCTGTTTTCTCTCAGGCATACATGTATATGCCACCAAAGTATCCTTATGGAAACGCAGTGGCTCAGTTGGTAGAGTGTTAGACTTGGGATTGAAGGTCAACAGTTCGAGACACTGACTCACCGTGAACGTAACAGGCTAATGTCCTGAGTATGCTTTACATAATATCTCTACCATGTGGTCAGGCTTAACGCATATGATGCATCTACATGTTTGCTCTTTCACTTTGATTTATGCTGGCCCTAGTCGGTGGGGACTTGACACAAGCAAACAGTTTGGACCGGGTCACCCAGGTCATACACGAGAGACATCCGACCGATCTGGACCCAAATCGTTTGATAGCGGACAAAACTGGGACGACCCGGCGTGGGATCATTCTTCAATGTTGTTCACGAGGTTTGTTTGGTGACCATGCAGCGTCTGGTCGGAGTCTATACTGTTCACAGATGCCCCTAAACAAATGAAATCATTTCAAGAATGTCGACCTACACAGAGAGCCGGCCAGACCGGGAGCTCACATCTTTTCAATGTGCGTTCAAAAGGACAGTTTTTGGAGAGATGAAAGGGTGCAGAACCTGGTCCGATGTCGGTTTAAGGCCTGGTTTTGTGCTCTTACGTGACATACGGAAATATGGAGATGGCGATGTTGCGATTCACTCTAGGGAATAGCCTCCATTTATAGGTGAGATTGCCAAAAAAGATGAGTTCATATAAGATAATCAAAGGCCACTTAGACAGTGGCCTACTGTGGATTTCCAATAACTTGTTAATTGATATGCTGATAAGGTTTCATATGGTCAACATAACACATGCTGCTGTTGCTTCCTGGGTGTAACAATATACACATGCTCTGTTTTTGTAAATATCTCTTTTCAAATATGAGCGCAGTGGCTCAGTGGTAGAGTGCTTGAGGTTCAAGCCTCAACGTCGTCACTGCGTTGTGTCCTTCAGCAAGACTCATTTATCCTTGCTTAGTACTGGTTCAACCCAGGAAGACCCGTACCGACGTAACTGAAAGTTTGTTGACTGGGAGGTAAAGAATCAAATCATTATCAAAATTTAATATGTCTGCAAACTTCAGAAGCTTCACTCAATGTGTGTCTGCTAATAACCTTTTCAGACAGTTTGAACCAAGATTAGGACCGATCGAAAAAATGTCGGTCCTGATCTGGGTACACGTTGTTTAAAATTCTGATGCACTGTTCCTGAAAGATTTTCTATAAAAAAATTTTTTGTAAAAAAACAAGCATTCAACGAGTTAAAGATTAATCATGTTCAAGGCGACTTTCGTCATCTGCTGATAACCTTTGCAAACAGTTTGGCCCCAGATAAGGACTGACGTCGGCCCTGATCTGGATCCAAACCGTTTGACACTCCGATAGATTTCTTTAATACTTTTGAAGAATCAGCAGCCATCAATAAAAACATGAAAGAATACCCACGCATATATAGAAGGCCAACATCGCTTCCCCAGGGAAAGACAGCATGATCCATAATTGTAACAGTGGTCACTAATTAATGATAATTATTGGCTGTCTACTATCTTACCCCAACTGTTTACTGTGCAGGTAGTGTACACATTTTCTGTGTTATCTAATCTTTCAGCGAAAAATAACACCAAAATGATATATATGCATGATTATTAGATTCGAGACTGACTATTCGGTATTCACAGCACGGTCTGATCAGTATTCACAGCCCGGATTCCCCTCAACGCTCATATAGGAAAGTAACAAACTGCACCATGAGCACAATGCAAAGACTATGAACTGCTAGTTTCTATCACTCTATGCGCAGGCTGATCTTGGTTCGCTGCAGAGGTTATATTTCGTTGATTTTTCACGTTATGTATATGTTTTCTTTTGAATGGTGATGTTGCGATTTTAAATACTATATACGGTCAAAGTCAAATTTCATGGTAAAAGGCAAGCAATTCAATGTATTGTTCAGTACTTCAAAATTTGGTTTCAATCGAACTATTGTGGTAGAAAGTCAATAGTTGAAATGCAAGGGGAACGAACAGTGGCGAATACCGTTTCAGGAAATATGTGTTTAGATGCCAATACTTTGTAATGAGAGGTGTAATACAAAATAAAATAAAAATCGTCATTTCAAGTTTAGAAGTTATGAGACTAGAAATTATTAGACGACGTTTGATCTTACACCTGATAAAAACTCAACTTGAAATTTCAACTTTAACGGAGTGTCTTCTGTATCACCTCAGAATTCAGACAGTTGAACTCGATGTAAATGTTCATAATACATAAGCTCCATAATAAGGAACATTTTTGCATCGCCCTTGAATTTCGGAACCACAAGCTGACTATGTTTTCGTGGCCTCACATTTCAATATTGAGCCAGATATTTATGTATTGTTACATATGCGAACAGCAAAGGCTAAGGCAAGCCTTCACATCTATGAAGTGTCACCAGTGTATTTCCTGCCTAAAATGTCGCCGTCAATGAGGACAAAATAGAGGCATCCTTTAGCCCGACTAGATTGCTGTGCATGCATTCTACGCACGTGTTATCCAAACAATAGCTAACTGTTTTATAAGAATGCATACAAAACATATATTATTTAACTTTTTCCTTACTAGCGGCCATTTTTGCAAGTGGGTCGGGCCTGATCTGGATCCAAACTGTTTGGCACTAAGATAGCGCCTTTTTTCTTTTCTTTTTTTAATTTTGAAACGAAGTCATCTGAGAAGAATAAAAAAAGATGATAAATTAGCGAGCATGCAATGAATTAACCCCCATTCTGACAAATTGATTTGTCCTCAATGTTGTCTGCTTTTAACGTCTGCTGCAGATATTCAAGTGTTCTTTAGACTAACATTTTATCATGATCGTGGAAGCAAACACTATAAACCCTGATCAGAGTGATCCCACGGGAGCAATCTTATTTGGGTATTTTGCAATATATGCTACCTAAGAACATAAAACTGACGAGAGAGGAAGAAGCAAACTTCAGTGACTGGTGGAAAAGGGGGTAAATCCACTGAAAGGTCCTGAGATGAGCAGTTTAAACTTAGCGAGAAGATTTGTCTTTGGAGTGTCTTGGCTATGTATGGTCAATAGATAAATGTGCAGATTCAGAGGCTTGAAGACAATGCATAGACTTATGTGCATCTTCGTTATTAGTAGATTCAAACAGGTGGCTGCTGTTTCTGAGATTTATTGTCGAAATTTGAAAAAAAAACAAGCGATTTAAGTCTGAGGCAAATTGTTTAAATGTCTAACATACAATGTAAAATATGAACGGTACCTAGAATAAATACTTTTTTCAGCACTAAAGGTCCTGTCACACTATAACGTTTTAGCCAACGTATGCCGACGTATGAAATATATATCTACTACGCTGGCATACCCTGAAATCTAATTAAAAAATCAAAGGAAGCCTCTCTCTGAACTTATGCAAAGCGTACGCGAAACGAAAATAGAACGTATGTCTAACTTATGAGTAACTTATTCATAACTTATTCCCGACGTAACATTACTTATACTTGTATCAGCGTATAAAAGCGTATGCCCAGCGTATCACCAGCGTTCTTGACTTATGAGAAACTTATGCACAACAGACGTCTAACGTATGCTGAATTGTACATTATAACGTACGTTAACGTATGCATAACTTACATGTAGCGTACATCTAACTTATGTCAAACGTATAAAAAAGTGCAAAATTTTGGGACCACTTTGTCATATGACAACGTATACCAACGTACTGTAGCGTGTTCGTAACGTATTGAAAACGTATTTCTAACTTATTCAGCGTAGACCAACGTACTTGGTGAATTTTCATACGTCCTCATACGTTGGTGCTAACGTACCTTAACGTATGCATAACTTACCCGTTGCGTACATCTAACTTATGCCTAACGTATAAGTAATACGTCGGCATACGCTGAAGATTTTTTATGCAAGCACAAAATTTTGGGATCTATTCGCCGTATGAAAATGTATACCAACGTACAGTAGCGTGTTCGTAACGTGTTTAAAACGTATCTCTAACGTATTCAGCGTACACCAACGTACTTGCTTAATTTCTCATACGTCCGCATACATTGGTGTTAACGTACCTTAACGTATGCATAACCTACCTGCTGCGTACATTTAGCGTATGCCTAACGTATAGAAGCAGTACATTCGCATACGATGTATTTTTTATGGATGCACAAAATGTTGGACCTCTTGGCCGTATGTCAACGTATACCACCGTACAATAGCGTATTCGTAACGTGTTTATAACTTGTTTCTAACGTACTCAGCGTTTACCAGCGTATTTGCTGAAGTTTTCATACGTCGACGAACTAAGCTATCAATTGACAAATCAAACAACACTTCTTGAGCAAATAGTGAGACTCAAATTGATCTATGAGTCAGTCAAACAGTCTGGCCAGGTTCCATTCTGTAAATCGTAGACTGTGTATCAGTCTGATCAGTTTTCACTGTCTACTGAACGGTATCTTACGTTGATACAGGCAGCAAACACTCTGATTGTACACGATGAGTGTTCAGGCTGACCGAATGTGTCATTTTGTTGGTGCTCATTTTAAAATTATAAGAAATTTGCATCTGGGTTAAAATCAGGAGGGTACAGCTTGAAGCCTCTGGTAATATTTTTTAGTTTTCATTTTTTTCATAACTAAAATAGGGCATTAGACAGTTTATAGTCTGTCAAACGAAACGCAAAGCACATAATCCACCAGCAATTGCTTCATATGGATCTCTCTGTGTAGCTTATCAGTCTATTTATTTGGTCATTCCAAACACAACTCTGTGTACATGTTGGTCTAATCTTATCATCATCAGATGGTATCAATGGGAAGGTACTGGTATAACAATTATAACTGATAGGTGCTAAAAGATGCCATGGTGAGCCACAATGTTGGCCTTTAACATCAAAAATAATTATTTGGGCCAAATTTTTTAACTGCCCACGGATGAGAATGGCTATTATCAGCCATCAAAAAAGGTTTGGAAAACGATAAAAAGTCGGGGAAAAGTAATTTTGAAAATCATATTGAGTTGCAACCCTGTCAGTCTGATCAGGGTCCACAGTGTTTGGTGTGATACTTAAATTTTGTAGTCAATAATGCTAGCAAATATATTAATCAATTATGCTAGCAAACATATGCATCAGATAACTTAATCAGTCAGAGTCCCCACCTGCGTAGCTTCGTTTCTTTTTGTGGCTTTTCTATGGGTAGTAACCAGTACTGGGCCAGGAAGATTTATGGTATGTGTGTTTAATATATGACGGGAGCACCCGAAGCCTCACCGAAAGCGTAGCTTCGTTTCTATGTATTATCTTCTGTACAAGTGGATGGATAACTGCATACACTTTGATTTATGTTCTAAATATGGTTTGGTGCTTTATCTTTGAACCAGTGGATGTATTTTGACCAAGCTTGCATGGATACATTGTTGGGAAGAGGCAAAGAGTTGATAAGTTTTTGGTGACCTAGACCTAATTTTCAAGGGCACACCGGCACTTTGAAATGTCCAAAATTGGGTTTCCGTGCGTTATCTTCTGAACCAGTCAATCTTGCATAGACACATTATTGGGAGAAGGGGAAGAGTTGATTATATTTTGGTGACCTTGACCTAATTTCCAAGGTCAAACAGGTGCTTTGAAATGTCCGATATAGGGTTTCCGTGTTCTTTATTCTGAACAAGTGGCTTTCGTAGGTGACATAGGACGATAAAAGTAGAGACTGTGTGGCTGTCAGTTAACTGTGCCCAACGATGAATCAAAAAAAGGATGCGCATCCAACCAATCTGAACTGCAGAGCCTTGGCTATGTGCTCACTGGACAGCAAATGACCATGCATACAGCGAATTGTCTGGCAAGAATGAGCGGTTCAACAGGCCAATCAGACTGGGTGCACCATTTTGTTAGATTTGTCACAATGGTATTGTCCATTAAAATAACTATGCAAAATAATAATGAGTACCTTCATTTTACGTCTTGGCAAAAAATGAATAAATAAATAAAGTATAGCCTTGTAAGTCCGACTTTACAAAAATATAACAGAGGGGTTCAATGGGGTCTAAATTAAACGGTCTTTTTAGTATATGAAAACAATTGTTGTAATTTATTAGAATGTTTCATTCTTTCCAATGACTTTTGTCATCTGCTGATAACCTTTGCAAACATTTTCGACCCAGATACGGACTGACAAAATCTGGATTCTTAAACAGTTTGATACTCTGGCGGTGTTTCGGAAAGAACTGTTCGAAAAGCAAAATATTTATGAAAACTTGAAAAGGCAGCAAGCGATAACAAAAGAATGAAATAAAACAGCATGCAAAAAGTTAAACTTGTAAAAATTGATTATATAATGTTCCCAACATTGTTCAGAATAGATACTAAATTGAGTATGCTAGCTGACAAACAGAATCTATCTTATCTTTCTCAAACACCTTTGCACCACTAGATAGCCAGGTTTACAACTGTTGGTGGTCAGTTCCTACTGTGATAATATATAGGCCTTGAGCTGGTTATAGACCCCCTCCCCCCCCCCAGGGGGAATTTTGTACACTATGATTTTCTGAAACTACATTATATAAGACACAAAATAAAAGATGTAAGCCCTCTGAGAGTGGCAGCATTAACGTGTAACATCACGTTATATACGTTACCCCCCAAAATAGCATTAAATGTCCCTGATAATGTCTCAACCATGACATGTTCGTACATATTTGCATGCTGACACAGGTTTATGATCTTCTTATAACACAGTTACATATTTTTCGTATTAATTTTATAAATATCTTGAGCTATTACCGTTATATACGTTACTTAATGTTTCCTACGTTATTTCCGAATATCGGTATGGTATTTATTGAATATACTTGTATTACATCTGTCACAGAATATATTTAATCTATAAGACTGCTACTTAAATGATTTAAGTTCTTTATTATGGTCGCTTTCACTATTTTTCAGGCCCATGTTATGTATGTTACCTTCAAAATAGCATTAAACATTCTAGTTAATGTCTCTCACAAGCCCTGTTTATACTTATTTGCATGCTGGCACAGGTTTATGTACTTCTTCTAACAAGGTTTACCTATTTTAAGTATTCATTTAATAAATGCCCCGAGCTTTAACTGTTATGTGTGTTACCAAATGATACATAAGCTATTCTGAGTATCTGTATAGCAGTTGTTGACTATACATGTATAAAGTCTGTCAGAGAATCTAAGAAATGGTCAGCTCAGTTCTGGGCAGGGTATATGGATATAATTCAGATGGTGTTCACACTGATTAGGGCTACAAAGAAAACAACTTTGAATTGCATGTCAGCTCTATCTGTATGCATTGTTCCCAATGTTAATTGCAAACGGTCACAACAGATACGCACAATATGTACCTGTGTAACTGATTACACATATAAATTTATCTGATACACATCGCAGATGCAAAGAACTTCTCGAACAAAACAGGTTTATTGTGACGCGACCAATGGTTCTTTGCTTGAGAAATGCTTTTGAGATAGCTATGAGGCAAACAATAAAGAGGTATTATAGGCTTCAGCAACTAGAACTACGCTTCGTACTACAGATGGAATGGTGTATCACTCATCACATCAGAGCTCAATATATTGAAACAACTCTTCAATGCACTGAAATGAAATACGAATACTAGAGGCAGTTTCAGGCTTCACCAATCCTTTTAGTTCTAGTTTTGAAGACAATGAACTGTGCTTTTTTGTCTTTCGGTGTTCCTGCTAAGCCTGGCATAGCTAATATCTTGTTGAGGCTGATGACATTGGCAGGAAGGCTGTTGCAGACTGCATTGAACCACTTTTAGTTAAAAAAATCTGTCTTTCACAACCCCATAAAATGCTACAAGCTAATAAAGTTTTGAGGTTTGCGAGTTCAAGCAAGAAGATATTGTCCAATTTACAAAACATAAACAGCCAGCAGCTAAGGGCTTAAAGGAGCGTCTTTGGTCAGCATGACGTCTTTCTATTGGACATATTGTTGACCTTGAGTTGACACTTCGGTTCCTTCTGGGACCTGTACCATGGTCACTGTCAACTCCTGATAGAATTTCCAACAAAACTGCCAAGTCCAAACTTCTGCATGGCTTGCAATCACACATTGAACCAACATTAGATTGGCCATGTAGTTCTGCACATAACTTTGATGTTAATGCCATAACTACAGAGCATAATAGCTTTTCCTGTCACCTTCAAGGATCTGATGGCACCAATATTCAACCAGGCACTAAAGGCAGGGCATGTTGGTTTTGTCACTTATAAATAGCAGCAGTCTATAAAGTCTCAGAAACGTCTTAGAAACATTCAAGTGGGGGAGGGGTTCTCTATCAGTATAAATGGCAGCAGTCTATAAAGTCTTAAATTTCTAGTGGGGGGAGGGGTTCTCTATCAGTATAAATGGGAAGGAAACAAATGTTACATGTTAACGCTGCCACTCTCAAAGGGCTAACATCTCCATGTACACATATACTGATAGAGAACTATCATTACCTGGGTGTTTTGTTCAACACTGGTGTATGCAACAAAAGGTGCACCTTCTGAATGCCAACAACATTGGCAAGGATATGGGGGAAGAGATCTACAGCAATACACTGTTTAACAGATTGTGACACTACCAATGTGCCGATGTGTTAGTACCACAGAAAGGTTGTTCCTACCAAACTGATAGAGAACCCCTCCCCCACTAGTTCATCAACATTCTAAGCAGGGTAGGAAAACAAATAAAGAACTGCTCTAGGCACTCATCGGTGATATGAAGCCCTAACATGTGCTATTTATGTAATTGTGAATAAGCTGCAGTACGATGCAGTACGGCATGTTTCTGAAAAGAGTACCAAAGCCATACATATATACTTACTATTTCAAATGGCATGAAAATGAGATTACCTCCACCCTGCTTTTCTGTCCTTAAGATGTACATACAGAGATTGAACTATCAAGTCTTTCCCATGAAAACAAGTGAGCCTATTCAGATATGGACAAAATGTGTGTAAAATAAATGGGAAGGAAATCAAGTACCTCTGGGTGAAAGAAAACTTGATTGTACCCTAACAAAAGAGCCACATAATTGTATTTTACATTTTGTGTGATATGGGGTTACCATGTTCCAAACTCAACAACTCGAACCATATAAAAGATAAAAAATAATATTTGCAGTTTCCAAAAGGTACATAAACATACTTTAATACAAAATGAGTTAGTAAGCACGTTCACATTTAAAAAAAAATCAAACTATATTAGTTTCATAAATCATTTCTATAGGAATATGGAAAAAAAAGTAACATACGTAACACTTTGGGTGAATATTTGTTTTCAAAGGTCCATATCTGTGATGCAAAAATAGCTTATGTGGATGATATAGCCAATTTGTAAATCTTACCTTATGGTTTGCACTTTTCAGATGTCATGTCATTTACTAAAACTATCAAAGATGTTGATGGGTAATATATATAATTGGCTGTTACAAGGTAATGGTGCCATTACCAGAATGCTAGCATATTGCAAAATCCTTGCAAGATGAATCTGATAGAGGATTAATATGCTGTTAAGAAAAATTCTTTAAACACTTGGATAATATACAAAGATTTGCTCTATAATTTCTACCTGATGGGGTTTCTTTGATCTTTTAAGTTGTTACTCGCATATTGCACTGTATGTTACAAACTTTCCTTGAGTATTATGTTAACTATATTTGATGTCTCTATAAAAGAAAAGAGGGTTTATGGTAGTTTATGTTTTGAGTTACTTCCCCAGCAAATGAGCCAGAGTAAAAAGAAGTACATGGGCCTGTGCCAGCATGCCAATACGTACAAGCATGTCGTGTTGGAGACCATATCTTAAACGTTTAATGGTATTCAGAGAGTAACGTATGTAACCTGGGCTGTAAAATAGTGTAAGACACCATAATAAGGAACTTTAATTCATTTGAATAGCAACCTTATAGATTTACTACATTCACTGATGGATGTAATACATGTATAGTCAATAACTGCCATACTGATACTTGGAAATAACATATGAAACACTAAGTAACATATACAACGGCAAAAACTCAAGAAATTTATAAAATAAATGCTAAAATTATGTAACTGTGTTATAAGAAGTTCTTAAACCTGTGCCAGACTTCAAAAAAGTCTGAATATGTCATGGAGACATTTTCAGGAAAATTTAATGTTATTTTGTGGGTAACGTACGTAACATGATGTTACCCGCTAATGCTGCCACTCTCAGAGGGCTAACATATTTCATTTTGTGGCCTTTATAATGTAGTATCTAGAAATCATAATGTACGAAATTCCCCCTGGGGGAGGTGGGGTCTATAGGCAGCGCGAGGCCTAGAGAATTACATTTTACATTTTTGTGTGATATGGGGGTACCATGTTCAACATCTAATAACTCAAAAAGTATATAAGATAGAAAAGTAATGTTTGCAGTTTTGAAAAGGTTATTAAAAATTCTTTAATATGATACCAAATTAATGAACATAAACTGGTTTCAATAAAATTTAAGACAAACTACATTAGATGCATTTATCATTTAAAAGGGGGTTCAATTAAAAAATGTAACATACACTACATCCGGGGTGACTATATTTGTTTTCAAATGTCAAAATCTGTGCCCTAGTAATAGCTTACTTAGAAAATATAACCAATTTGGTAATCTTACCTCATCTTTTGCACTTTTCTGAAGTCTTAAAAAGAATTTTAATTATCAAATATTTTGTAGGGTAACGTATGTAACAGGCTGTTACAGCTTAACGCTGCCATTGTCAGAGGGCTAACATGTTGCAAAATCCTTGCAAGACATTGGGCTTTAAGAAAAATATGGTCTACAAAATTCCCCCTGGGGGGAGGTAAACCATATCCAGCCAGTGGCCTAATACTGCCTGACCAATGATTCAATAGAGGAGTTTCCCATTATCGGATTTTACCTATATCACGTGACATCGGCTGGCCAGTCCAGCAATTGGACTACTCCCTCTATAAAGTAACATATACTGACTGTTGATCTCACTTCTATATATCAGTTAAAATTTTATTTAAAGAAATGAAAAAAAACGGCAATTATTAATTGAAGAGTCTGACAAGACTGCATGTCACTATGGTCATTTATGGTTACATATGTACACTGTCAGATACATTTTATTTTGTGCTGGCCCAAATTGCATCCGGTTCTTCAATGAGTGCCCGGGGCCCTTTGAAAACAATAAAATCTTACACACGTGTCTTCGTCGGCACGCGTGACCAGTCGCTTCCTTTGAAGTTGCTAAGAAGTCCAGCAAGACGTCTACTTATCACATATATGTAAACGCCTCTAAAACGCCCACACAAACTTATCCAGCGGGGCTTGAGGCTGAGTCTTCATCTACATCCATAATGTGAGTGTGTGTGTGGTAGTTTTACTAGAAAGACCTTGGTATGTGCGAGCAGCGAAGACTCTCGCGAGTCTGTGTGCTCTCTGGAGTCTGCTTAATCTGCGCCGATTTTTTTATAATAGTTCGAATTTACACTTTTTACATGAACGTAAAAAAGGATACGGAATAGGCCTACTTATAAAATGTATATGAAAATATAAATTTATCTTTTTTCGAGAATAAGAAAAGTAGCGACTCCGTTCTTAAGTTCTTAATAGCTACATAAGTGTAGACTACAATGGATTGGAAATTTGGTGCGTACATTCAGTGGCCCAAAAATAGAAAAATGAATACATATTGCTGTTTCTTTGATACATTTAGATGAAATTAGACATCCATAGAAATTCTACCCGAAAATTCTTCAAATAACTTAATAATTAAGATCTGTAAATGTTCCCAAATGACTTACAACGCGAAGCTATGCAAACAGGTACTGTAGAAACTTTTTTTAAAAGTTTCCATTAACATCCGGCGTTCATACGTTTACAAATGCAATAACAATTTTACCAAGGAGGGATATGAGTTACCCGACATTCAGTTTTGGGTGCATATGTGGTCTCAAATTTCAAAACCCATGCCTTTACATAACTGGTTATCTACAATTAGGGACCCATTTATATATTCACTCTCTTCAACTCGAAGTGCGCGCGGGTTTCAGACATTTATTTCACAGCGAGCTTTCAGTAGTTTGAGATAAGGAGATAAGGAGTTAGGTTGCAAATAAAATTGAATCAAAGGATATTATTCTCCTCTAATCTTTCACCACTCGATCAGAGTCTTACAAAAAAGTATGCGTTTGAATACATAAAAAACAAGCGTTTCGTTGAGACGGTTCGTTTGAGTACCCACGAAACATTTAGGGAGCGCAGTGGCTCAGTGGTAGAGTGCTTGACTCGAGACCGAGGGGCCACGGGTTCGAGCCTCACTGGCGTCACTGCGTTGTGGTCCTTGAGCAAGACACATTTATCCTAGCTTAGTACCGGTTAAACCCAGGAAGACCCGTCCATGTTTAACTGAAAGATTGTTGATGGGACGTAAAGAATCAAATGTGTCATTTATTCTATTCGACATATGCGGATGCTTCATGTACCAGGGTTCGAGCTGTCGAGGTTCTACTCTATTGCTGCAACTTCTAAAACGAAAGAACATCGTATTTGCTTTTGGTGCGAACATGTCCAAATTATTACTTTTACTCAGATGCTTTTTGGCTAAAATGAGACGTTTGTGAAACAGGCAGATAGTTCCCTATTATTTTTGTTGCTGATGAAGGCCTTGGAGAGATGTTTTTCCCCGCGGGTCTACACTATCCATTCAATCTCCCTTTTAGAAAAGTTCGCATATATGGCGATATAAAGACATCCTTTCTCGGTAAAGTTCGCATAAAGACACATCGAATTTTGTGATATTTTGGACGTTCTTGTTTGGAAAGTTATAAATAGTGTAGACCCGCAGGGAAACACATCATCTCATCAGGGCCTTCGTCAGAAGCAGTAGAAATAATTTTGGAATATATGCCGTACGCGTACCACTTGAATAAAAGTCTGCAAGGATTACTTCAGCGTAAATTAGATAAATTTGAAATAAAATTTACTCTTTTTGTCATCATATGTAATTGTGGCACATATAATTGCCATTTTCCTTTTGTTTAGTGTTTTAACCGTTATGAATATAAGTGAAATTCATGCAAAATTAATAGTAAGCTATTACAGTTTCATATACCGGAAGTAGTCCAATTGTCGGACCGGTCAGCCGATATCACGTGATACAGGTAAAATCCGATAATGGGAAAGGGGTCTATTAAGCTGAAGGAAGCTCAGATATGAGCCTGGGTTTTGAGGCTATTCCGTACAGTGTCTAGGTTAACATGGTAAACAACAAGAGAATCCATTTTAACATAGCATGTACTGTATTTTTGTTTATGGATGGTAACATTTTTCCTCTAACAACCGTCAGGGCTGCAGGTTATATTTAATACAGAATCAGGTCAGAATGTGAGTAGGCTAGTTACAACACGAGGCAATATTGGCGACGATGCAGCGCTTTTACGTCGCATCGACGCCAATATTACGCCGTTTGACGGCATGTGATGAAAGTTTTCGAAGGCTGGGGAAAGCATACATCAGCTCAGTAGCTCAAGGGACAAGACGAAGCGAAACTGACGCCGATTCAGTGCTTTGACGTCGCACCGGCGTCAATATTACGTCGTTTTGGGTATGTTATGAGGTTGTTCTCATTCGCTCATTGAGCAAGTCCTTGAGATATACCAAACAAACCAGCTAAACGTGCGATATTTACAATAATACATTAACCAAGCAAAGGCGGCATCATTGGCGCCGCGTCGACGTCCGTTTAACGTATCGTTGACGCTTATATTCGCATCAGAAATTATGTTGGGCAACCTGATGATATCGTTTACTGAAGTTCTAAGTTCATTTTGTCATGGCCCGGTTTGTCGGGGGTTTATCAGAGGTTTTTTAGGCTACTTTATATTCTTCATTCCCTTCCTTCTTTTTTCCTATCGTGTTAAAATTCAAATCCATATTGAACAACTGTACATCTATCCCAATAAACGAAGGCCGTACATTTGTATGAATTAAGGAGCAAACTACACTATCAAAATGCAATGCCGGTGTCTATGCAGCTGTTAGAGCCAATCACATCATGGTCACCCGCGTTTCTTTTGAATGTTACATACATGTCTATGTAATATCGACCATAGGTCCAGATAAGGACATTTTCAACATAGAATTGTAATTATTTTCTAATTCACGAATCTAAACATGTAGAAATCGTCTCCTTGAGACGGTCACTTTGAGCACCCACAACACATGTCTTGGTTGAGAAATGAGAAAAGTATTTTGAACTGGGCGCCTAATCGATATGCTCACAGGATTATTACATGCTACGCCAGCTGAGTGACCACTTATCATGCATATTTATTTGGTAAATCGTATCATATATGGGCTTCGACGCAAGAAAACCGGTCGTCGGGGGTTTGCGAATAACAAAGATTCAGGTCAGCCTGCGCATCCGCGCAGTCTGATCAGCGCCTTTGTTATTCGCTTTTTGGAAAGTATCATATCTAGACTTGCAACTTTTCGAAATTTCAATTTTCTAGCAAGTCTCTGTAACTGAGCAGGCTGGTTTTAATCTCACTTTGTCGGAAACCCCGAAGACAGGTTTATATAGCCGTACGCAGATAGAGTCCGTGCAATGTTTTGCTCTGTACAGATAGAGTCCGATACCACGCGCAGATAGCTGTCCGTTGCCTTCATAAAAGGTAAACACTTTTATTTATTCACAAATAAAGTGCAAAGTTCCGTCAACGAGTCGCTATCTGTATTCAAAATGAATATTGATGTCCAAATTATATCAAAGATCTGTACAAATTCAAGAAAGTAAGGCTTTAAACAGCAGTCAAAGTGGACACTGTGCTACACTTCACGCACAACACATCAGCATTCCAGCGTGTTATAAAGAACTGAAATTAAGATCGAGCCAAATACGAACATACACTGGTAGACTAGAGTTTCGGAAGTGCTGTGAGATATTCCTCTGACTGACTTTACTAAACTCAGGTGATTCAGAAGTTTTACCATTTTTGTTTGCTGCTTTCGAAGCAGCAAACTTTCAGATTGACTTTTTCGGAAATCCGGTCATGCGCACTGCAGATTAGCTATCTGATGCAACCCGCTGTCATCGTTAAAAATAGGCGGATGATAACGCAACACAGCCGCCTGTGTTGAATAAATGAGAAACTTTGATTTGTGACGAGATATTGTAGGATCCGCTTAGGCCCAAAAAAATGTGTGTTTACGGTTTGCCAACCGACCCTGTTTTATAGCTGCCGACTGTACCATCTTTTTCTCCGAAAATAAAATAAAAAAAAAACGAGTACGTTGTCCGGCCCTGCTCGATAGTCCTGTAGTCGCCAGCTATCGAAAACTTGAAAATTTTCAATATAGATTGTTCCAGTTTATAAATTGACCTACCTGGTTGTTGAAGTATGTATTTCACACTCTCCCCTTATTAAAACTCCAATTAGCATTATTTTAAAACAGTAATAGTCCGAGATCAACTGATAATATATTCCTGTAAACACTAAACTTGACACAGTATTTTCTGTCAAATCCACTATCTGACTGCTAGCGGCTAATTTTGTCGTCGCAAACAATTTGAACCAAGATTAGAGCGTCAGGGCTGATCTGGGTCCAAGCTTCTTGAGACGCTGATGTTATTCTGAAAGGTTATTTTGATAAAAGTAATGCAGAAAAATATCTGCAGAGTCGAAACATTATTCTCCCTTTGAGTCATCTTTAAGTACCAACAATGAATGAAACCGCGAGCTGGTCTGGAGCTTTCTGATGCAACTCACTGATTTACCCTTTACCTGCTAGTAGCTGTAACTCTTTGCATGCTGTCAGCCAGAAATCAAGGACTGTCTATTTAGTTGTTATATAGAAAGTCCCTGACGGATATTTAGTATAATTTACCTTTAATAAGCATGCAATAAACCATCATGTCGGTCTTGCATGATACATGTATGTATTGATTTTCAGACTGATTGTATATTAAAGACGTGTCTGGTCATGTCAAATTACGTAATGCACAAAATTCTCAGGTCAGCTCGATACAGAGCTTCAGATAAGTTGGGGAAAGCAAGATATTTTTTGTGTATTTGAAATGTATTAACAATATTGAAATCGGTTGGACCCAGATGAGGCCCGACATAATGTAGGTCCTGATTTAGATCCAAACTGTTTGACACTCTGAGAGTGTAGCTGGGAGATTTTTTTGATATTTTTATTAAAGTCAGCAGATGACATAAAAAAGAGTTGGACAGGATTATTTAAGGAGAATTATAACAGTACTTTTCTGCATTAACACATATCTATCACCTCTCCCTGATTTCTCATTCTATGGAGAAGACTTCTCCCTAAAGTTGATGGCCAGCTTGGTCCCTGATTACAAGGGCACCATAATTTTAACAATGAACTACTATTTTCATGTAATATTCTAAATGGATCTTACTAACCCCTTGTCTCCAAGTGGTGACTTTTAACACCTGATAACCTTCGCAAACAGCTTGGATCCAGATCAGGACCCACAGACCTTGACCCTGAACTGAGTCCGAACCATTTGACACTCTAATAGCGTTCCTGAAAGTTTTTTTAATGATTTGTAGGAAATGTTTTTGGAATCTTTTATATAATATATATAGATTGTGTTTGTGTGTGCGTAGGGGGGGGGGGGGAGATTTCGTCCAGGAGGGTTTATGTCCATGTTGTAAAATTCATATGGGGGATTATGTCCACGTTGTAAAATTCATAGGGGGGGGGGGGTGGGGATTATGTCCATGTTGCAAAATTCATGGGGGGATTATGTCCACGAAAACAAATTTGAGCAGGGGGGGGGGGGGAGGTAGTTGTCCGGGGGATATTGTCCTACACTGAGCCACTGCGCTCTCAAACATTTAAATGCTCCTCATCGGGAGAGCATGCGATACTTGAATGTTTTTACAACTCATAGATGTGTAGCTAGATGCGTAACTGGTCTATCACAAGCTAAATTCTGATGTCATTTAAAAAATAATATAATAAAGTTCGAAGTTTTGAGATTTTTTTTATTTATTCCGACTGGAAGTTTTTGAGCGTTTTATTTTTATTTTTATTTCCTCCTACTAGCCTTTGTTGAGCAAGAATTATCCAGAGAACCAGAAAAAATGGCCTAACCCTTACACACAATTTACGATCTAGATCTTGAAATTTTATTATAATTTTCTGAAATTTCAGAGAGATTTAGCCTTGGCATTTTCAAATATAAGTTCACATGATATTGTGATTTCCTATAGCCAGCAAAACAGTTGCAAATTTTGTGGCGTTTTAACAAGGATGAACAGTATGAATAAAGGTTAAATGCATGCGCGGATCCAGAGGGGGGAGTTATATATGGGTTTCTATAGAAATTAACATTTGGATCCCCCCCACCCCCGTTCCTGGAAAAAGTTGGACCCCCTGGAAAATGATAGACCCTTTCGGAAATAAAACCATTGGAACCCCTCTGTTAATAGGTTGAGGACTACACAAAACAAAAAAAAAATGCTGTCAAGGCTGTTTTCTTGCCGTCGGGTCTGGACCCCCCCCCCCTGATAAAAATTCCTTGATCCGCACATGTTATGTATACTTTGACTGGCCCCAGTCCTGAAACATTGATATATCTTCACATTCAATTCGTACTGATTAAAATGGTACTTCCAGCTACAGTTTTTGTTACACATGTAATTTTAATGTAGACTGGCCCCAGTCCTGAAACATTGGTATATCAGAGAAATCCTCATACTCTAACAAATTACTGTACCTTCTGAGGCTACCAGGAAGTGTCATTTAAATGAGAACGTAAACTGAATATGAAAAAATGTTCAGCTATATAAATGTTTCAGGATAGGAGCACTGGCCCCAGACCCAATTGTCTAATTTTTATAGAGGATTTCTGTCCGAAATTCCATTGAATTTGGAACAGTGGTTCAGGAGGAGATTTCTATTTTAAACTTTGCAGGCCATTTTGTTCAGTCATGGGAAAAGGTTGTGAAATTTTGAAACTATTTTAAGCCCTCCAGTGCTTTTCTTACTGACCGTTCCAAAGCAGTACTTCTTTTGTGGATTTGGGTTTGTCTTTGACATATTGTCGAACCTGTGTCTTGCAGTTTTGTGGTCACCTGATGAGAAAGGGATGATCTCTTGCCTCTCCTATGTGTGATGTTTTCTTGTTTTTATCACTTTCCCATTCGATGTCCTGGTTCAGTTTTTGGTACTTGATTGTATCTATTCCTGATCTTTGCATTCTTCCTCACTTTGGTAGAGGACATTATTAGGAACATTTTGTGAAATTATTTATATTTCATTGGAATTATTTTGAATTTTCATATTTCTGATCTCGAGCACTTCTTAAGATGCACATTCATGACCACGTTTGTGCAGTCTAGCTCTTATATTCACGTAAATGTTTTAATCCGTTTTCTTCCCAGTCATTTTTTTTCAATAAGATCAGACTGTTTCATGAATTGAATCAGTACCAAGCAGAGGATTAAGTGGAAAGCACACAACACAGTAGGAGTATCTCCGGTGATGCTGGAATCACCAGCCCTATTATCTCAAGTTTATCATTCTTACAATGAGCCGCTGTACTCCCCTAATTAAATGAATGACAACCAAAGTAGTGCGAAATGGGCAAGAACTATTCTAGAAAAGTTCTAGAATTTTCTAGAACTATGGTCAAGAACTGTTCTGAAACTGTTCTAGATATGTTCTAGAAAGTTTATGGGACAGATGTAGAACGTTAAATGGGACAATTTTGTTCTACAATTGCTCTAGCCAAGGTCAAAAGATTTGTTCAAGTAAAGTTCCAGAAAAAAAATCTAAAGATATTTCCTAGAACTGTTATAGAACACTTCAAATTTGTTCTAGAACAGTCCCGGAACAAATTTTTAGAACTTTTATGAACAATTGTAGAACATCCCTCAAAATGTCCCGTTTAACGTTTTAAATATGTCTCTGAATTTTTCTAGATTATTTTTAAAATTGTTCAAGAACAATTCTAGAAATGTTATAATGGTTTGTTCTAGAACTGTTCTAGAATTAACCTTGGTTTATTCTAGAACTTATCTAGCACAGATCATTATTATTTTTTGGAACAATTGTAGAACATCCCTCAAAAATGTCCCATTTAACGATCTATAAATGTCTCTGAATTATTCTAGAACATTTTTTATTGGTTCCAGAACAATTCTAGAATTGTTCTTATAGTTTGTTGCAGAACTGTTCTAGAAGAAACCTTGGTTTGTTCTAGAACGGTTCCAGAATAAGCCTTTAGAAACTTTCTGGAACAATTGTAGAACACCTCTCCCAAAGATGTCCCATAAACGGTTCAATAAATGTCTCTGAATTATTCTAGTAGATATTTTAAATGGCCATGGTCAGGAATGTCATTGAGCAGAAGGCACATTTCCCTAGCCCTAGTAAATCATTTGGAAATATGATTCTGTGAAATGCCACTTTATTATATCTGAAATACTGTTAATAAATTTGGGTTAAACCCCAAAAAACTAATACCAAAGTGTATTTCATGCTCACGCAGGTGACTCAATACAAATAAATAAACATCAACTGAGGAATAATTATTATTGAAAACAAAACATGACAGAGGCCCTACGTTGGCCTGTATGTTGTCAGTTGTCGCCATCCTGTTACACCACCCATTTCAAAACACTGCCATGCATTTTTAGCCTGGAAGACAGCAGTAACAATTAACATTAAAAACAATGCCTCAGGCCTACTCACTGTCTCCGACAATATACTACTATCATGTTTGCCATCTAAAAGTTGCCAAACAAATGTTTTTGGAAGAACCTCCATATTATCCCTCCAATTCTAGCAGCCGTGTTTTCCCATCATCCATCTGGCTATGTCATGCTTGTTCTAGAAATGTTCAAAAAATGTTCTAGAACTTTTGAGAACATTTCTAGAACTTGCTGGTTCTACAAAAGTACTAAATAAGTTCTAGAACTTAATTTGAATAGTAAATGGAAAACAATTCTTTAACTTATTTTCCCTTTGAGAAGTTCCAAAAATGTTCTAGAATTATAAGTATATTTTTAGAATTAACTAGTTCTAAAAAGTAAGACAAATGTTCTAGACCTTAATTTGAATAATTTTCAAAAGTTTCTTTCAACTTATTTTGTTCTAGAAAAGTTCTAAAATTGTCTAGAATATTATTAGAACATTTGTAGAACTTATTGGTTCTTGCTTTGTTCTAAAATGTTCTAGACTATTTCAAGAGCAGTTTTAGAATGATTTGATTTGTTCTAGAACATATTCTAGAACAGTTGTAGAACAAGAGTTCTAGAACAAGCATATTTACCTGGTTAAGAACAGTTCTAGAACAGTTCTAAATGTTCTAGAAGAGTTCTACTACTAGAAAACCTCCAATTTTAGAACAAAATTTTGCAGGGGGTAGTCTACGCAAATACCTGCTCTCATCTGAGTGGTGAAGTTTCAATGTGATTATTGCATGTTTGTAGCTTGTGATAAGGATTCCTAGACTGGTATCAGACCAGTAAATAGAGTAATAGTAAAATATAAAACTTCGCCCAACCAAACACTACTTCTGTGTGCCAGTTTACACTGAATGTGTATTTTGGTCAATGGGAGTTACAGAGCTTTCGGTAAGCATAACCTGAAGCCCCAGCATAGGGGTCATAATCGCTCCCATCGAATAAGGACGCATGCGTTATTATTAAACAAAAAGTGCATCTAAATGTAAATTTTGACCCATACAATTCAAAGATTGGATGAGACTAATTAGTAGCATGTGTACAGTTACTCAGAAGGTTACAGTTATTTTAAATCGATTAGCTACTTAATGTTTTACTGACATTGAACAGAAAACTGATACTTCACCCATCTTTCAATTTTATGTGTTACTTAATGTACTTATCCTACTTTTGAGATTAAAATTTACCAAAACTTGAATACTGCATCTTGGGTGGATTCCTAGGAATTAATAGGGCAGTAATTCATGAGGAAAACTGGGCAAACCATCCTTTTAAAAGGAAACTTTATATCTACTCCCTCTGACCTTCGTGTCAAAATCCCACCGATAGACATAGACATAGAAATTTTATTTAGCGTCGAATATTGTACAACATGTAACCAGTGACCTATATAAGAGTGACTGGACACTTCATATTTCAGCCATATATACTTAAGGAAACTTCTAACGTGTAACACTTTTGTGTATAGGTACCTTTTTATTCATGTAATGGCATGTATGTGCCCAATTTCAGCAGTTATGAAATACTCAAGTGGACAGCTCATTAACTGAAGTTAACAAGGGTCAACCTATCAGAAATATCACGATTCTTTTTGATCTCATTTTTAGTGTCTCCCAATAAACACTTATATAGCTAGCTGAAGGGTTGTTAATGGTAGACTATAGAGTTCAGTAAAGGGTTGTATATCCGACCTTGCTGCGCCATACAATATTTCAATACACTGCAGACTCAGAACAGTTGGCTTCTGGTGAAGCTGTCTGATCAGGTCTGCACTGTTTGTGTTTCGAATGGAAACGTTTGCCATAGTTTGGCGTCATTAGAATGACAATTGATAAAAACATAAATTGGTTCAGGTTCTTCGGCGTAGCAAGGGTTTAATTTGACCATGACATTTGTGAATTTCATTTCGACCAATCAAAATGGCTCTACTATCCTAACCTTTACCGATAACCAATAGAAAATACGCTTCTATGAACAGATGGGATTGGAGATACCTCAAAACCGGGGTGCATCCCTTTCCACATCAGTTTTTGGCTTGACTCAAGAGAGTGAAATTGGGAAAGGTTTTGGACAGTCGGGTTTCTAAAAATTATTATTTAAATTATAAAAATAAATCACTCCACTTTGGACTTGTAAAATAAATTGACAAAATTCAGGGTTGTTAATCATTGACTTAAAAATAAAACACAACGCGGAGGAACAGTATAGACTTTGATCAGTAATCACACTTGTTGATTGGTACCGTGCTCATAGATATTGACAGTGGTACATTTGTTGATTTGGTTGCCGTGCCAGAGGATCGAACTTTGGAACCATACAGACGTCGCTGGAAGTTGCATTGGTAAGTCTTTGATCTACTTATCTGGGCTTTCTTGTTACATTGAATAAAATTAAGATATTGGACAGTCATATCAATTGTCATATAGGTTTAATCTGCTACTTGATAAATAGTACCTTAGCAAATTATTATTTTTTTCTGTTATTTACAAGGTGTTAAGAAATAGATTGGTGTTAATTTTTGTTTTTGTTTTTTTTTTATTTTAAAAATAATAATTCATAATTAAAAGTATTTTTTAATTAATTACACTTATCAATATGGCCGAATTTCAAGAGTTAGCTAAGGCAATCAATGACAATTCTCAATGCTTGGTGCAGACTGCGCAAGGCATGAGTGAGCACAATCGAACAATGATTGAGTGTACTAAACAAATTGTAGCGGAGGTTGGTAGTTTAGACCTAGGGGAAGCAGAAAACAAAGAAAAAAGTATTGGCTTTGGGCAGTTAAAGGTTTTTGATGGGAATCCAAAATTATACGAAAACTGGATCAAAGATATAGAGAAAGCGGCTTTTCTCAATCATGCAAACGACCGCAAGAAACAACTTCTTGCTTATCAATTTAGTACCGGACTGGTTTCGGACTATATAAAAAGATACTTAGAATCAGAGGAACACAAGGGCTGGGACCACTTAAAAGCAAATTTGGCAAGTAGATTTTCTCCAGTTTTAGACGGACCGAAAGCATTTGAGCTTTTGGTTAGCCTTAAGCAAAATAAAGACGAAGATATCCAGTTTTTTGCTGAAAGATTGCTAGGTGCTGCGCAGCGAGCGTACCCACAGCAAAATGATCACATACGACCTATTATAGAGTCTCAGTTACTGAGTATTTTCTTAGCGGGAATATGGGATAAAAACATTAGGGCGCAAGTAGAAAGAAGTGGGCCTAGAACTTTTGATGAGGCACATGCTATAGCCTTAAGGGAACAACAAATTTTTCAAAGGTGCACGACCCAGAGGAGACAAGACGGGCCTGCGCATAATAATGTTAGGGGTCATGAATCAATGGAGATTGACCATAATAGGAATCGCTTTTATAATGACCGTAGGAGAAGGTTAGAAAGACATGACAGGAATCCTAGACATGACAATAGGGACAGACATACGGACAGACGTTTCAATAACCGGCCTAATGAGAGAGGGGTTGTTAATCAGACAAATCGCATAAGTTGTTGGGAATGCAATGAAGAGGGTCATAAAAGGGTCGAATGTCCAAAACGTTTAAACTAAATAGACCCAAGTATGTTGAAGCCGATACGCGGGTCAATAAACCAGTATCAAATGAGAAATATTTAGTTAATTTGACAGGAAATCCAAATAGTTGTTTAATTAAAATTGGGAAACAGAGAGTTAGATGTCTTATAGATTCAGGGGCAACAACCTCCCTTATAAGTTGGAAATTTTATAATAATTTGATATTTAAACCTGGTTTACAAAGGGCTTCAGCACATCTAGAATCGGTTGATGGAACAGCCTTATCTTTAAAAGGAAAAGTTGAATTAAGATTTGAAATGAAGAGTTTAAAATTGACTCATACTTTCTTTGTAGTAGATGGAATAAACAGAAACATTTTATTAGGGGATGATTGGTTAACCTCAAATGGAGTAAGAATGTATTTTGACTTAGGTTGTATTCGTGTTAAGGGTGTTTATGTGCCATTAGTGGCGGACAAACATATAAACTCAATTTGTCGGCTAAATCGTTCACTGACAGTAGCTCCTAATACATCATATGTATGTTGTGCTAGGGTCAAGGGGAGTTTTGAGGCTGAAGGTGGTAGTGAGTTGTTAGTACAGTCTTTTGATGATCACATGATATGTAATCAGCCTGGTGTAGAATTAGATGAGTCAGTAGTGAAATTAGATAGGACAGGAAAATTCCCAGTTAGTATTTCAAATTATACTAACAGGTTTATTAGGCTTAAGAAGGGTTGTGTGATAGGCAGAGCAGTAGTTATGTTTAATGTATGTGAAGAACATTCAATTAGTCACATCAACAGATCTAGTAGACAGGAAACATCAGCTTTGCATATGCCTAGTCAGGACGAAATTAAATCCCAAATACACACTGAGGAAAACCATAGGAAGTTAGTTGAGGAATTAGTCTTTAAGAATTTAGATGTATTTGCATTTAAGGACTCCCAGGTGCTTGCTAGTGACCTGGTGAAAATGAAAATTGACCTTATTGATAAGACACCTTTTAAAATAAAGCCATATAGGTTGTCCTTAAATGACCAGAAGGTAGTAGATAAAGCGGTCAGAGAATGGGAAGAGTCAGGTATTATTTGTAGATCCAGAGGTCCTTACAGTTCAAGTGCTGTGGTGGTAGATAAGAAGGACGGTTCAAAAAGGGTATGTATAGATTTCCGCCGTTTGAATAAAATTACGAAACCATATGTTTACCCTTTACCTACAATAGATCAGATCCTTGGTAAGTTAGGTGGAGCACAATACATTAGTACATTTGATTTAAAGTCTGGCTTTTTTGCTGTAGGAATCGAGCCTAGTAGTAGGGACTATACGGCATTTACATGTGCAAGAGGACAGTTCCACTTTTGCCGCGCCCCATTTGGCCTGAGAAATAGTCCTGCATGGTTCTGTGAACTTATGACCTTGGCCTTGGATGGTTTAGATGATTTTTGTTCGTTTTATATGGACGATATTGTTGTCTGGTCGAAATCTTTAGATGAGCATATTCGGCATATTAACCAGCTATTTGAGAGAATAAGGAAGCATAAACTTAAGTTGTCACTTAAGAAAAGTCAGTTCATGAAAGCAGAATCTAACCACTTGGGTTTTATTGTGTCACCCGAAGGCGTACGTCCAGACCCCTTGAAAGTAGAGAGTATTCGTACTCTTGCCCCACCTACAAATGTTCAGGAATGTAGGAGTTTTGTTGCAATGTGCTCATATTACCGTAGGTTTGTTCCAAATTTTGCTAAGATAAGTGAACCTATAGTTGCGCTGACAAAGAAACATGCTAGGTTCCAATGGACGGAACAATGTCAGGAGGCATTCGATTTAATGAAAGAAAGTCTCACTGTCATCCCCTTACTTTCCTATCCAGACCCCAATAAAAGATTCATTCTTTACACTGATGCTTCAGACACTTGCGTCGGTGCAGTTCTGTGTCAGGAATATACGGAGGGGGAAGAAACTTTTGAAAAGCCTGTGTATTTTATTTCACACAAATTAAACAAAAGTCAGATCAATTATAGCACTGTTGAAAAAGAGTGTTTCGCAATAATGTACTCTTTAGAACGCTTACATCACTGGGTTAGTTGTTCTCAAATCATATGTAAAACTGACCATATGCCCTTGAAGTACTTGTTAAGTAGTCACTTCAAAAATAGGAAAATAGCATCTTGGCAAATGAACATTGCCGAGTATAATATTGACATAGAGTACCTGCCCGGAAAACAGAACTTAATCGCGGATCTTATGAGTCGCCGACCCAATAATCACGAACCTGATGAAGGGGAGGTTCCGCAGCAAGTAACTTCTCATAAGGTAAATGTCATAGATTCTTCAAAATTTGACCCTACTAAGTATGTGAATGCAGAGTTACCTCTCTTGGATTTGGATGAAAAGCCCAAATTAATTGACCTTGACACATATGATGAGCAGCAGAAAGATGATAGCATAGTTCAGTTGATTAAAAATCTAGATACCGGCAAGCTTTCAAAATCCTTGGAAAAGTCACTTATTGTGATTGACAATGTCTTATATTTTGTATCGGATGTTGATGGATCTCCACGTTTGCGGTTGTATTTACCTGATCATCTTACTAATGTAATGATCAAGGGGTATCATGATTTTGGCCACATGGGATTGGATAAGACGTATGATAATCTCAAGGTACGCTATTACTTTCCAAACATGTATAAGAGAATCAATGAATATGTTTCGAAGTGTGTCACTTGTCAAGAACGTAACATGAAATCAGTCAAACCACCAATGGGTGAAATGGATATTCCGGCATTTGCGGGTTGCAAATGGGCCGCTGATATTTCTGGACCATATAATGAAACTTTGTCAGGCAACAAATATATCCTGACATTCATTTGTCTTTATTCATCATACATAGTGTGTTTTGCTATACCTGATAAGTGTAGTGATATCATTTGTTCTATATTGATCGAGGAAATGTTTCCTACATTTGGCTCCATGGTATCTTTGCTCACTGATAATGGTAAGGAATTTGTATCTGGGAAAATGGCCGACACCTTAGCAGCTCTTAATATCAAGCATATAACGACTTCTATATATTCGCCAATGTCTAACGGGGCCTGTGAAAGATCTCATCGAACATTACTAGATGTATTGTCGAAAAAGCTTCAGGGTAATCCAGAGTCCTGGGATTTGTATCTGTCACAAGCCTGCGCGGCTATTAACTTTTCGGTCAATGAATCCAGTAAATTGTCTCCATTTTTTCTAATGTACAATCGTGACCCAATCTTACCTGTTACCAATATTTTAAAGTGTAGACAGAGGTATGCAGGGGAAGATGCATGTAAGTTAGCATTAGAGAAACAGCATGAAACATTTATGTTAGTACACAAAAACTTGAGACAAGCGAAAAGGCGCAATGCCAGGTATGCGAATGAGAATGCCAAGGATGTTAAACTAGAGGTAGGAGATTCTGTCTATTTGAAACAGCATGTCAGGAAGTCCAAGCTTGACAGGAAATGGCAGCCATTCTACAGAATAGTGAGTCAGAAGTCGCCATACACCTTTGTCATCCGTAATCAGTTAGATGGTTCAATTAAGGAGTCTCACGTCAGACATTTGCGATTGGCTAACATTGATGACTGGGAGATAACCAAGAAAGACAAGGAACGTCAAATGCGGAAGGCCAGAATGGTAGTCTCCCCTGATAACAGTGATTCTGAACCCGATGCAGAACCACCATTAGCCAAGCTGACTAAGATGAAGAGAAGACACAGATCAGGCAGTTCCAGTGAAGAAGACATACCATTGTTAGAGCTTCAAAACCGGATCAAGGCCAGGAATAGGCAGCTGAAGCGTGAGTATGCGGATAGGAATGTCTCATCGAGCACAGACAGTTCTAGTGAACCAGACCTGAAGACTAGACGCTCAGTCCATAATGATGACTCATCATTGGAGGGTAAGTATAACCAAGATCAAACACCCATGCACTATGACTCGGAGACGGATGAATACTACACTGATGTAGGTTCCACCGTTCCCAAACAGGAAAGTATGGAAGTAGATCAAGTAAATAGTGTAGATAACAATCAGAAGGAGCAGGTTAAGCAGATTTTGAGTGCAGTGATAGGGCTTCTGAAATAGTTATCTTGTAGATAGTAATTAATCAGTGAATTATGTAACATTCATTTTGTTATGTGTATATAGCTTTTGTGGAAGCAGTTTATATTGTAGCACTCAGTAGTGCGTTGTTGCAACAGGTGTAATTAATTGACTTAGTAGTCGGATGTTTTCCGGTGCTAATGTTTTAGCATTTTGGCAATTTTTATGGTCAAGCTACTTGAATAGGTCAATGGGGTTACTGAGAAGAGACTTGTAAGTTGTTAAAGAACAAGCATAATGACATATTTTGTGTTAGACGGTAGTTGACGTCTACTTACTGTAAGGTCTCGCGTAAGGACATGGGTTTTGTATAAAAGTAAAGGTTGATGTTAACGACCGCCCAATTGGGTCCTAATGAGTTATATTATATACTATATTGCAGGTTGAGCAGGATGTTAAGGACTAACATTTTGATGCTCTTCTTATTGACAAGTGCAGGCGCATTAATGCACGAAAATGTATTCTTTCATAAGATTGGGGGTTTCTCAATGTCAAGATCAAAATGGCTTATTTCCTTTGTAATAGACCTTAGTACATATGAGCGTTTCCTGGAGCGTCTAACCGGTGACATAAATAAGGTAGCCATTATGACTGATAAGGTGTTGAATGCTGCAGATACACCTGAGCATTCAAGGCTGAGAAATGAATATAAGGCCATCCTTGATGGTATGCGGGGGGAGATTTCTGTCATTAGAGGAGTTCACGCTGACATTGTAGAAAGTTTCAATGACTATAGACTATTAAAAGAGACGGACGGACAGGGCAGACATAAGCGTAAGGTGTTTGGCTTTATCGGAGATCTAATGAGTGACATATTTGACGTTGCCACGAATGCTGAAATTTCTAGCATTCAAAGAAATGTGTATAAATTGGCCGCTAATCAAGACACTTTAATGCATGTTGTGGAAGAGTCGCTATCTATACTTAATGTATCCAGAATGGAAATTAAGGAAAACAGGCAAAGAATTAATGACTTGTTAATGATAATTAGGTCAGTTGAGGATAAGGTTATTAATATGTCTAATCATTTGGAGCAAGAAATAAGAGAAGCCAGGACAATAGTGGTATTGTTTTCAAGGCTTAATACGTTAATAGGGGAACTAAAACTTGCCTTGTCAAGATCAATGTACTTCTATGTACATTTCCAAATACAAATACAAGCAGTAGCTATGCAGAAACTGTCACCAACGACAATTCCCGCAGAGCGATTACGCAATATGTTACTCGAAATTAAGGACAAGTTGCCACAGACTGTAGGTTTACCACGTGATCCACGTGCGCATTTATTTGATTACTATAAACTTTTATCGTGTATACCTATTTTCGATGGTAAACACATTATTATTTCAATAAGGGTTCCCTTGGTGGAATATTCACAACAATTTGATATATTCCGTGCTTATTCCTTACCTGTGCCATTGTTAGGCAGGACAAGGGTTGATAAGGATGATAAAAAACTTTTAGCATATTATAAGCTAGAATCCAATTATTTGGCGATCAATTCAGATAGATCTCAATATATTTTATTAACGGAAACTCAGGTTAAAGATTGTGTTCAATCAGGCTTGCAAATCTGTAACGTAAAAAGTCCTATAAGAAATGCTAATGTTGGGCTTAATTGTCTTTTAAGTAACTTCAATCAGGATAAGGTTCACGTCAAGAAATTTTGCAATGTATGGATACATCAAACCACTTTACCAACTGCATTTTATCTGTCTAATGATGTTTACTTGGTTATTTTGGATAAACCAACAGTATTTCATTTGTCATGTAAGAAAGAAGAAAGTGGAAGACAGCAAGTTGATCCACCATTTGGTTTTTTGACATTACATAAGTCCTGTCAGGCTACGTCGAATCATTTTTCATTGTTAGGGTATTTTGAGGGTCGTTCAACAGAAAACATCGAAAACTTTGCAAGTAATATGTTGAAGGACTATAATATTTCAGACTTGAGGGTTTGGGATGACATAAATCGAATTGTTCCTTTCAGCAATGATACTATTAAAATTCCACCTAAATTAGCTAACTTAGAAGATTTTCCATTGGGTAATTTGATTGAAGACTTGCATAATAAATGGCAGATTGAACCTATAGCAGCAGAACATTTCCCACTATGGGGTTATTTAATAATTGTTATGTCTGTTATCATTATTCTTTGTGTTTTGGCCACATACTTACTGAAATGTAAGTTCAAAATTCTCGAAAACATGCCCTGCCTTGTCATGAGAAAGCCCAAAATAAGGGAAGGTCTTAAGACGAAACCGAGCGTGACAGAAGGTGACGACAACATGGTAGAAGTTGCCACATCTTTACTGACGGACATAGAGCGACCGACGACATCTAACAGAATCATAAAGGAGAAGTTTGTAGTGTTGGACACTAAATAATTGAAAAATTACTAAACCAGATGCTTTACCTCCACTTGGTTTCAGGTCATGGAACTCGACGCTAGATACATAAATTGCTGGGACACCTTTAACATGCTGATTGACCTGAATAAAGGGAGAGAAGAGCTGAAACAATGGATAAACTTAAACATCTCTAACTTTCGAGAGAATGAGCATCGTCCGATTATGAGCAAGCCTGAGCAGGTGTTCACAGACATTGTGGTCGAAAAAATTACTTCAAACTTTCCGAGGGAAGCTGACGACGTACAGACATTGATTGGCATGTGTATGCATGCCAAGGAATTAATAGAGAAGGCGTTGCCATTGCTTGAGATTCAAGGGGTTTCACCGAGATACCTGTACTGGCTATTATGTTTCCATTTATGTAGTCAGATGTTTTCTGAGACAGAGTATGAGTTTAAGTCATATATAGACCCCTACTTCATAGAGACAAGGGTTATGTGGTCCATGGCATTTCAAGCTATGCATGAGCATCAATGAGTACCAGTGTATGATACCATCAATCTCACTGGTATGAGAAGACTGCCATAAAAACAACAACCTATGATGTTGAACAATGACTATTATTCTTTCAGAAGCCATGTCTCAAGGAATAGCCAGCCCAAGTACGCCTACTGATCCAGCACGTGCTAAAGAATTATTGGAAGAACTGTACCAGCTTTATAATATTGATTTACTACAGCCACTCAGATCGTGTATTCTGGGAATTCATCTGGTGACAGAATTCATAGAACATAAGTTAAACCAGGGAGTGGAGGAATCCACACTATTAGAATCGCTTATCGCATGGAAAACCAGGAATGACGTTGACAGAGCCACTAAAGCTACATCTACCGAGGACCTCCAGGACAGTGAAACGACAAATATAGAGACGCCAATGTGAACTTATGTGTATATGTGACTTACATGTTACATGCCTTCCTGAATATTATTTTTGTAGAAAATCGCGCGAGGCGTAAATCTTATGCCTCATGCGATTGTCTTGTAGGTTCGGGAGGGATGTAACACTTTTGTGTATAGGTACCTTTTTATTCATGTAATGGCATGTATGTGCCCAATTTCAGCAGTTATGAAATACTCAAGTGGACAGCTCATTAACTGAAGTTAACAAGGGTCAACCTATCAGAAATATCACGATTCTTTTTGATCTCATTTTTAGTGTCTCCCAATAAACACTTATATAGCTAGCTGAAGGGTTGTTAATGGTAGACTATAGAGTTCAGTAAAGGGTTGTATATCCGACCTTGCTGCGCCATACAATATTTCAATACACTGCAGACTCAGAACAGTTGGCTTCTGGTGAAGCTGTCTGATCAGGTCTGCACTGTTTGTGTTTCGAATGGAAACGTTTGCCATAGTTTGGCGTCATTAGAATGACAATTGATAAAAACATAAATTGGTTCAGGTTCTTCGGCGTAGCAAGGGTTTAATTTGACCATGACATTTGTGAATTTCATTTCGACCAATCAAAATGGCTCTACTATCCTAACCTTTACCGATAACCAATAGAAAATACGCTTCTATGAACAGATGGGATTGGAGATACCTCAAAACCGGGGTGCATCCCTTTCCACATCAGTTTTTGGCTTGACTCAAGAGAGTGAAATTGGGAAAGGTTTTGGACAGTCGGGTTTCTAAAAATTATTATTTAAATTATAAAAATAAATCACTCCACTTTGGACTTGTAAAATAAATTGACAAAATTCAGGGTTGTTAATCATTGACTTAAAAATAAAACACAACGCGGAGGAACAGTATAGACTTTTATCAGTAATCACACTTGTTGATTGGTACCGTGCTCATAGATATTGACAGTGGTACATTTGTTGATTTGGTTGCCGTGCCAGAGGATCGAACTTTGGAACCATACAGACGTCGCTGGAAGTTGCATTGGTAAGTCTTTGATCTACTTATCTGGGCTTTCTTGTTACATTGAATAAAATTAAGATATTGGACAGTCATATCAATTGTCATATAGGTTTAATCTGCTACTTGATAAATAGTACCTTAGCAAATTATTATTTTTTTCTGTTATTTACAAGGTGTTAAGAAATAGATTGGTGTTAATTTTTGTTTTTGTTTTTTTTTTATTTTAAAAATAATAATTCATAATTAAAAGTATTTTTTAATTAATTACACTTATCAATATGGCCGAATTTCAAGAGTTAGCTAAGGCAATCAATGACAATTCTCAATGCTTGGTGCAGACTGCGCAAGGCATGAGTGAGCACAATCGAACAATGATTGAGTGTACTAAACAAATTGTAGCGGAGGTTGGTAGTTTAGACCTAGGGGAAGCAGAAAACAAAGAAAAAAGTATTGGCTTTGGGCAGTTAAAGGTTTTTGATGGGAATCCAAAATTATACGAAAACTGGATCAAAGATATAGAGAAAGCGGCTTTTCTCAATCATGCAAACGACCGCAAGAAACAACTTCTTGCTTATCAATTTAGTACCGGACTGGTTTCGGACTATATAAAAAGATACTTAGAATCAGAGGAACACAAGGGCTGGGACCACTTAAAAGCAAATTTGGCAAGTAGATTTTCTCCAGTTTTAGACGGACCGAAAGCATTTGAGCTTTTGGTTAGCCTTAAGCAAAATAAAGACGAAGATATCCAGTTTTTTGCTGAAAGATTGCTAGGTGCTGCGCAGCGAGCGTACCCACAGCAAAATGATCACATACGACCTATTATAGAGTCTCAGTTACTGAGTATTTTCTTAGCGGGAATATGGGATAAAAACATTAGGGCGCAAGTAGAAAGAAGTGGGCCTAGAACTTTTGATGAGGCACATGCTATAGCCTTAAGGGAACAACAAATTTTTCAAAGGTGCACGACCCAGAGGAGACAAGACGGGCCTGCGCATAATAATGTTAGGGGTCATGAATCAATGGAGATTGACCATAATAGGAATCGCTTTTATAATGACCGTAGGAGAAGGTTAGAAAGACATGACAGGAATCCTAGACATGACAATAGGGACAGACATACGGACAGACGTTTCAATAACCGGCCTAATGAGAGAGGGGTTGTTAATCAGACAAATCGCATAAGTTGTTGGGAATGCAATGAAGAGGGTCATAAAAGGGTCGAATGTCCAAAACGTTTAAACTAAATAGACCCAAGTATGTTGAAGCCGATACGCGGGTCAATAAACCAGTATCAAATGAGAAATATTTAGTTAATTTGACAGGAAATCCAAATAGTTGTTTAATTAAAATTGGGAAACAGAGAGTTAGATGTCTTATAGATTCAGGGGCAACAACCTCCCTTATAAGTTGGAAATTTTATAATAATTTGATATTTAAACCTGGTTTACAAAGGGCTTCAGCACATCTAGAATCGGTTGATGGAACAGCCTTATCTTTAAAAGGAAAAGTTGAATTAAGATTTGAAATGAAGAGTTTAAAATTGACTCATACTTTCTTTGTAGTAGATGGAATAAACAGAAACATTTTATTAGGGGATGATTGGTTAACCTCAAATGGAGTAAGAATGTATTTTGACTTAGGTTGTATTCGTGTTAAGGGTGTTTATGTGCCATTAGTGGCGGACAAACATATAAACTCAATTTGTCGGCTAAATCGTTCACTGACAGTAGCTCCTAATACATCATATGTATGTTGTGCTAGGGTCAAGGGGAGTTTTGAGGCTGAAGGTGGTAGTGAGTTGTTAGTACAGTCTTTTGATGATCACATGATATGTAATCAGCCTGGTGTAGAATTAGATGAGTCAGTAGTGAAATTAGATAGGACAGGAAAATTCCCAGTTAGTATTTCAAATTATACTAACAGGTTTATTAGGCTTAAGAAGGGTTGTGTGATAGGCAGAGCAGTAGTTATGTTTAATGTATGTGAAGAACATTCAATTAGTCACATCAACAGATCTAGTAGACAGGAAACATCAGCTTTGCATATGCCTAGTCAGGACGAAATTAAATCCCAAATACACACTGAGGAAAACCATAGGAAGTTAGTTGAGGAATTAGTCTTTAAGAATTTAGATGTATTTGCATTTAAGGACTCCCAGGTGCTTGCTAGTGACCTGGTGAAAATGAAAATTGACCTTATTGATAAGACACCTTTTAAAATAAAGCCATATAGGTTGTCCTTAAATGACCAGAAGGTAGTAGATAAAGCGGTCAGAGAATGGGAAGAGTCAGGTATTATTTGTAGATCCAGAGGTCCTTACAGTTCAAGTGCTGTGGTGGTAGATAAGAAGGACGGTTCAAAAAGGGTATGTATAGATTTCCGCCGTTTGAATAAAATTACGAAACCATATGTTTACCCTTTACCTACAATAGATCAGATCCTTGGTAAGTTAGGTGGAGCACAATACATTAGTACATTTGATTTAAAGTCTGGCTTTTTTGCTGTAGGAATCGAGCCTAGTAGTAGGGACTATACGGCATTTACATGTGCAAGAGGACAGTTCCACTTTTGCCGCGCCCCATTTGGCCTGAGAAATAGTCCTGCATGGTTCTGTGAACTTATGACCTTGGCCTTGGATGGTTTAGATGATTTTTGTTCGTTTTATATGGACGATATTGTTGTCTGGTCGAAATCTTTAGATGAGCATATTCGGCATATTAACCAGCTATTTGAGAGAATAAGGAAGCATAAACTTAAGTTGTCACTTAAGAAAAGTCAGTTCATGAAAGCAGAATCTAACCACTTGGGTTTTATTGTGTCACCCGAAGGCGTACGTCCAGACCCCTTGAAAGTAGAGAGTATTCGTACTCTTGCCCCACCTACAAATGTTCAGGAATGTAGGAGTTTTGTTGCAATGTGCTCATATTACCGTAGGTTTGTTCCAAATTTTGCTAAGATAAGTGAACCTATAGTTGCGCTGACAAAGAAACATGCTAGGTTCCAATGGACGGAACAATGTCAGGAGGCATTCGATTTAATGAAAGAAAGTCTCACTGTCATCCCCTTACTTTCCTATCCAGACCCCAATAAAAGATTCATTCTTTACACTGATGCTTCAGACACTTGCGTCGGTGCAGTTCTGTGTCAGGAATATACGGAGGGGGAAGAAACTTTTGAAAAGCCTGTGTATTTTATTTCACACAAATTAAACAAAAGTCAGATCAATTATAGCACTGTTGAAAAAGAGTGTTTCGCAATAATGTACTCTTTAGAACGCTTACATCACTGGGTTAGTTGTTCTCAAATCATATGTAAAACTGACCATATGCCCTTGAAGTACTTGTTAAGTAGTCACTTCAAAAATAGGAAAATAGCATCTTGGCAAATGAACATTGCCGAGTATAATATTGACATAGAGTACCTGCCCGGAAAACAGAACTTAATCGCGGATCTTATGAGTCGCCGACCCAATAATCACGAACCTGATGAAGGGGAGGTTCCGCAGCAAGTAACTTCTCATAAGGTAAATGTCATAGATTCTTCAAAATTTGACCCTACTAAGTATGTGAATGCAGAGTTACCTCTCTTGGATTTGGATGAAAAGCCCAAATTAATTGACCTTGACACATATGATGAGCAGCAGAAAGATGATAGCATAGTTCAGTTGATTAAAAATCTAGATACCGGCAAGCTTTCAAAATCCTTGGAAAAGTCACTTATTGTGATTGACAATGTCTTATATTTTGTATCGGATGTTGATGGATCTCCACGTTTGCGGTTGTATTTACCTGATCATCTTACTAATGTAATGATCAAGGGGTATCATGATTTTGGCCACATGGGATTGGATAAGACGTATGATAATCTCAAGGTACGCTATTACTTTCCAAACATGTATAAGAGAATCAATGAATATGTTTCGAAGTGTGTCACTTGTCAAGAACGTAACATGAAATCAGTCAAACCACCAATGGGTGAAATGGATATTCCGGCATTTGCGGGTTGCAAATGGGCCGCTGATATTTCTGGACCATATAATGAAACTTTGTCAGGCAACAAATATATCCTGACATTCATTTGTCTTTATTCATCATACATAGTGTGTTTTGCTATACCTGATAAGTGTAGTGATATCATTTGTTCTATATTGATCGAGGAAATGTTTCCTACATTTGGCTCCATGGTATCTTTGCTCACTGATAATGGTAAGGAATTTGTATCTGGGAAAATGGCCGACACCTTAGCAGCTCTTAATATCAAGCATATAACGACTTCTATATATTCGCCAATGTCTAACGGGGCCTGTGAAAGATCTCATCGAACATTACTAGATGTATTGTCGAAAAAGCTTCAGGGTAATCCAGAGTCCTGGGATTTGTATCTGTCACAAGCCTGCGCGGCTATTAACTTTTCGGTCAATGAATCCAGTAAATTGTCTCCATTTTTTCTAATGTACAATCGTGACCCAATCTTACCTGTTACCAATATTTTAAAGTGTAGACAGAGGTATGCAGGGGAAGATGCATGTAAGTTAGCATTAGAGAAACAGCATGAAACATTTATGTTAGTACACAAAAACTTGAGACAAGCGAAAAGGCGCAATGCCAGGTATGCGAATGAGAATGCCAAGGATGTTAAACTAGAGGTAGGAGATTCTGTCTATTTGAAACAGCATGTCAGGAAGTCCAAGCTTGACAGGAAATGGCAGCCATTCTACAGAATAGTGAGTCAGAAGTCGCCATACACCTTTGTCATCCGTAATCAGTTAGATGGTTCAATTAAGGAGTCTCACGTCAGACATTTGCGATTGGCTAACATTGATGACTGGGAGATAACCAAGAAAGACAAGGAACGTCAAATGCGGAAGGCCAGAATGGTAGTCTCCCCTGATAACAGTGATTCTGAACCCGATGCAGAACCACCATTAGCCAAGCTGACTAAGATGAAGAGAAGACACAGATCAGGCAGTTCCAGTGAAGAAGACATACCATTGTTAGAGCTTCAAAACCGGATCAAGGCCAGGAATAGGCAGCTGAAGCGTGAGTATGCGGATAGGAATGTCTCATCGAGCACAGACAGTTCTAGTGAACCAGACCTGAAGACTAGACACTCAGTCCATAATGATGACTCATCATTGGAGGGTAAGTATAACCAAGATCAAACACCCATGCACTATGACTCGGAGACGGATGAATACTACACTGATGTAGGTTCCACCGTTCCCAAACAGGAAAGTATGGAAGTAGATCAAGTAAATAGTGTAGATAACAATCAGAAGGAGCAGGTTAAGCAGATTTTGAGTGCAGTGATAGGGCTTCTGAAATAGTTATCTTGTAGATAGTAATTAATCAGTGAATTATGTAACATTCATTTTGTTATGTGTATATAGCTTTTGTGGAAGCAGTTTATATTGTAGCACTCAGTAGTGCGTTGTTGCAACAGGTGTAATTAATTGACTTAGTAGTCGGATGTTTTCCGGTGCTAATGTTTTAGCATTTTGGCAATTTTTATGGTCAAGCTACTTGAATAGGTCAATGGGGTTACTGAGAAGAGACTTGTAAGTTGTTAAAGAACAAGCATAATGACATATTTTGTGTTAGACGGTAGTTGACGTCTACTTACTGTAAGGTCTCGCGTAAGGACATGGGTTTTGTATAAAAGTAAAGGTTGATGTTAACGACCGCCCAATTGGGTCCTAATGAGTTATATTATATACTATATTGCAGGTTGAGCAGGATGTTAAGGACTAACATTTTGATGCTCTTCTTATTGACAAGTGCAGGCGCATTAATGCACGAAAATGTATTCTTTCATAAGATTGGGGGTTTCTCAATGTCAAGATCAAAATGGCTTATTTCCTTTGTAATAGACCTTAGTACATATGAGCGTTTCCTGGAGCGTCTAACCGGTGACATAAATAAGGTAGCCATTATGACTGATAAGGTGTTGAATGCTGCAGATACACCTGAGCATTCAAGGCTGAGAAATGAATATAAGGCCATCCTTGATGGTATGCGGGGGGAGATTTCTGTCATTAGAGGAGTTCACGCTGACATTGTAGAAAGTTTCAATGACTATAGACTATTAAAAGAGACGGACGGACAGGGCAGACATAAGCGTAAGGTGTTTGGCTTTATCGGAGATCTAATGAGTGACATATTTGACGTTGCCACGAATGCTGAAATTTCTAGCATTCAAAGAAATGTGTATAAATTGGCCGCTAATCAAGACACTTTAATGCATGTTGTGGAAGAGTCGCTATCTATACTTAATGTATCCAGAATGGAAATTAAGGAAAACAGGCAAAGAATTAATGACTTGTTAATGATAATTAGGTCAGTTGAGGATAAGGTTATTAATATGTCTAATCATTTGGAGCAAGAAATAAGAGAAGCCAGGACAATAGTGGTATTGTTTTCAAGGCTTAATACGTTAATAGGGGAACTAAAACTTGCCTTGTCAAGATCAATGTACTTCTATGTACATTTCCAAATACAAATACAAGCAGTAGCTATGCAGAAACTGTCACCAACGACAATTCCCGCAGAGCGATTACGCAATATGTTACTCGAAATTAAGGACAAGTTGCCACAGACTGTAGGTTTACCACGTGATCCACGTGCGCATTTATTTGATTACTATAAACTTTTATCGTGTATACCTATTTTCGATGGTAAACACATTATTATTTCAATAAGGGTTCCCTTGGTGGAATATTCACAACAATTTGATATATTCCGTGCTTATTCCTTACCTGTGCCATTGTTAGGCAGGACAAGGGTTGATAAGGATGATAAAAAACTTTTAGCATATTATAAGCTAGAATCCAATTATTTGGCGATCAATTCAGATAGATCTCAATATATTTTATTAACGGAAACTCAGGTTAAAGATTGTGTTCAATCAGGCTTGCAAATCTGTAACGTAAAAAGTCCTATAAGAAATGCTAATGTTGGGCTTAATTGTCTTTTAAGTAACTTCAATCAGGATAAGGTTCACGTCAAGAAATTTTGCAATGTATGGATACATCAAACCACTTTACCAACTGCATTTTATCTGTCTAATGATGTTTACTTGGTTATTTTGGATAAACCAACAGTATTTCATTTGTCATGTAAGAAAGAAGAAAGTGGAAGACAGCAAGTTGATCCACCATTTGGTTTTTTGACATTACATAAGTCCTGTCAGGCTACGTCGAATCATTTTTCATTGTTAGGGTATTTTGAGGGTCGTTCAACAGAAAACATCGAAAACTTTGCAAGTAATATGTTGAAGGACTATAATATTTCAGACTTGAGGGTTTGGGATGACATAAATCGAATTGTTCCTTTCAGCAATGATACTATTAAAATTCCACCTAAATTAGCTAACTTAGAAGATTTTCCATTGGGTAATTTGATTGAAGACTTGCATAATAAATGGCAGATTGAACCTATAGCAGCAGAACATTTCCCACTATGGGGTTATTTAATAATTGTTATGTCTGTTATCATTATTCTTTGTGTTTTGGCCACATACTTACTGAAATGTAAGTTCAAAATTCTCGAAAACATGCCCTGCCTTGTCATGAGAAAGCCCAAAATAAGGGAAGGTCTTAAGACGAAACCGAGCGTGACAGAAGGTGACGACAACATGGTAGAAGTTGCCACATCTTTACTGACGGACATAGAGCGACCGACGACATCTAACAGAATCATAAAGGAGAAGTTTGTAGTGTTGGACACTAAATAATTGAAAAATTACTAAACCAGATGCTTTACCTCCACTTGGTTTCAGGTCATGGAACTCGACGCTAGATACATAAATTGCTGGGACACCTTTAACATGCTGATTGACCTGAATAAAGGGAGAGAAGAGCTGAAACAATGGATAAACTTAAACATCTCTAACTTTCGAGAGAATGAGCATCGTCCAATTATGAGCAAGCCTGAGCAGGTGTTCACAGACATTGTGGTCGAAAAAATTACTTCAAACTTTCCGAGGGAAGCTGACGACGTACAGACATTGATTGGCATGTGTATGCATGCCAAGGAATTAATAGAGAAGGCGTTGCCATTGCTTGAGATTCAAGGGGTTTCACCGAGATACCTGTACTGGCTATTATGTTTCCATTTATGTAGTCAGATGTTTTCTGAGACAGAGTATGAGTTTAAGTCATATATAGACCCCTACTTCATAGAGACAAGGGTTATGTGGTCCATGGCATTTCAAGCTATGCATGAGCATCAATGAGTACCAGTGTATGATACCATCAATCTCACTGGTATGAGAAGACTGCCATAAAAACAACAACCTATGATGTTGAACAATGACTATTATTCTTTCAGAAGCCATGTCTCAAGGAATAGCCAGCCCAAGTACGCCTACTGATCCAGCACGTGCTAAAGAATTATTGGAAGAACTGTACCAGCTTTATAATATTGATTTACTACAGCCACTCAGATCGTGTATTCTGGGAATTCATCTGGTGACAGAATTCATAGAACATAAGTTAAACCAGGGAGTGGAGGAATCCACACTATTAGAATCGCTTATCGCATGGAAAACCAGGAATGACGTTGACAGAGCCACTAAAGCTACATCTACCGAGGACCTCCAGGACAGTGAAACGACAAATATAGAGACGCCAATGTGAACTTATGTGTATATGTGACTTACATGTTACATGCCTTCCTGAATATTATTTTTGTAGAAAATCGCGCGAGGCGTAAATCTTATGCCTCATGCGATTGTCTTGTAGGTTCGGGAGGGATGTAACACTTTTGTGTATAGGTACCTTTTTATTCATGTAATGGCATGTATGTGCCCAATTTCAGCAGTTATGAAATACTCAAGTGGACAGCTCATTAACTGAAGTTAACAAGGGTCAACCTATCAGAAATATCACGATTCTTTTTGATCTCATTTTTAGTGTCTCCCAATAAACACTTATATAGCTAGCTGAAGGGTTGTTAATGGTAGACTATAGAGTTCAGTAAAGGGTTGTATATCCGACCTTGCTGCGCCATACAATATTTCAATACACTGCAGACTCAGAACAGTTGGCTTCTGGTGAAGCTGTCTGATCAGGTCTGCACTGTTTGTGTTTCGAATGGAAACGTTTGCCATAGTTTGGCGTCATTAGAATGACAATTGATAAAAACATAAATTGGTTCAGGTTCTTCGGCGTAGCAAGGGTTTAATTTGACCATGACATTTGTGAATTTCATTTCGACCAATCGAAATGGCTCTACTATCCTAACCTTTACCGATAACCAATAGAAAATACGCTTCTATGAACAGATGGGATTGGAGATACCTCAAAACCGGGGTGCATCCCTTTCCACATCAGTTTTTGGCTTGACTCAAGAGAGTGAAATTGGGAAAGGTTTTGGACAGTCGGGTTTCTAAAAATTATTATTTAAATTATAAAAATAAATCACTCCACTTTGGACTTGTAAAATAAATTGACAAAATTCAGGGTTGTTAATCATTGACTTAAAAATAAAACACAACGCGGAGGAACAGTATAGACTTTGATCAGTAATCACACTTGTTGATTGGTACCGTGCTCATAGATATTGACAGTGGTACAAACGCATACAGTAAACAATTTACTACAAACGTTTAATAGTGTCAAAAGCATTCAATTTTTTGTTGTTAAGCAAAAATTCAATATTATTCACATCATGTGTGAAAATTTCAAAACAATACCTAGGGTATTATGCAAACTACAGCTTTTTTAATTTGGAAGGGTCAAACTCGGAAGTCACAAAAATTGGAATTTAGGCTCAAGTCTGCATTTCAGTGAGGTAATATTAATTTCATTTGTCATGCTGAACAATGGAAAACGTCATTTTGTGATAAGAAATGCATGAAATTCACGATGGGTAAGGCGTCGGACACAATGACGACCTTGGCAGAAAATTTTCATTGGTGGGTCACTGCCTGGTGTTTGTCTTTGGATGGGCCTACTGTGGCTCAACTGGGGGAGGGTTTATTTTAGCTCTGTCAGTCAGTGAGTTCAAAGCCATTTCCTTTGTTTCATCACAGTAATAATTTATTTGATTGTTTCCCCGTGATGATACATTGGATAAGTAAGGAAGCCTCCATGCGAGCTTAACGTTTTTGTTTTTTTGGGTTTTGACAACAGCATAATCTAGGGCGAAGATTTGGCCAGTAAAATTAATTTAAGCCCCCGTAACTTCGACTGAGCGTTCTAAGGCGATGTGTATGTTGTTGTTGGTTAATTATTATTTTTGCTCCTATTGTTTGTTTTATCTTTGTATTTGGTCCTTGTTTTGTTGTGCAGTACTTAGTGTCATTTCTAGTTTTGCAATCATCTTGCTGGGGAAGAGAGAGATGGTTGCTTAAAATGCTTTTTATGTCATGGGACTGTTAGTGCTATGTGTCTCGTCCTCGTGGTGCAATGGGTTGGTCTGCACAGTGTGATTGTGGTATTTCCTGGCCATATTCTACCGACTTTTTTCATGCGATTTTGAACAGTTGAAATATAAAAAGTCCACACTGTGAGTAACACCAGGACTCTGCTGCTAGCTAACAGAATAAATGGTTAACCATGGCTATCCTGCTCCCCATATCTTAAGTAAATCGAGCACATATGCGATGCGATTGTCAGGAATAATTTAATTACTTGTGTGTGCGAATTGTCCGTTCACTTTTGAAGATGTAGAAGATAAAAGTTGGATTTTTTTCTTATTTTATGAATAATAGAATACAGACTGACTTACATTTGAATATGATTCATGTCTCATTAATCCATGTTACTAAATGGAGTACATTTGACAAATTGCTATTTTGTTATCCGTATTGATTTGTTCGAAAAATGGTAAATTTGCGACTTTCGTTTTTTGAAGTTTTCAACTCAAACTTCAATATTTTAAATAGTCTTCGTCAGTTTTCTCTGAAAATAGCCATGCATTACCAGAAAACATTGTTCTAATTTATTCCAAAATATTTTTTAGTTTGAAATTCTAGTTTTCAAGAAAATGCCAAAACAAAAGTGTATGCGTTAGAAGATTCCGTAGGTGTAGGTATGTCGTGGCATGTGTCGCGTGACTTACGCCTGGTGCACCTTTTATCGTACACACTCAAAATGGCGATGCAGCTTGTGAGACCGCTGCATTTATAGGTACATTTAAGAGCGTATTTCGTCGTACATATCGCTTAAGTTATTGGTACATATTGTTAATAACAATCGAAAAAACATTCATGAAATATTGCTAAATGTTATATTTCTGCAATGTTAAAACTAATCCTATTGAGTTATGACCGTGTTAATATCGGCCGATTTTAAGAAAGTTGCGGAAATCGGCAAAAATGGCTTCAAAAATACCTCTTTCACCTGACGAATAAAGCTTCAAACATGGCTATGTCTGTGTCTCGATTTATCAATATTCATAACCTAAGATGTCCAATGATTCATAATTATCGTTATTATATAATTTCGGTGTTTATAAAGGTGTTAAAAGCTTAGCTTAATAATAGAGAAATTACGCTGTGTATTCCCAAACAGCGGTTAGATAAATGATATCGAATTTCCCTTTTTTACCTGTGTAAGATACCCGACAGTGATGGTATTTCATTGTAGTTTCTAGTCACTCTTATATAGGCGGTTTTATCGTGACGTACTTCCGGTTCTATAAATAGACTTGGGATATACTGGCCGTCAACTGTGTATTGTCTAGATAGGGAAAGCGGTAGCATTTTTCAACATTTTCCACCGATTTTAAGTTCCCTTGTTACATTTTGCTATTTATTTTATATAAATGCGAATTGTAAATACATCTAGAATGCATCTAGAAATACCTCGTCAAATAATATTAACATTTATTGAGATAATTTGTCTGTCGTTGTGTTTGAAATGAATAAATCGGGAGCCGTTAAACTTTTCAATTCAATTTAACACAACAAAAATTAACCATTTTAAGGCAACTATTTTGATAATTAACGAACTTTCGTTAATGACACACTTCATTATTTTCTTTAAAAAGAGTTTGCTAAAAATAAACAAGGCGGTTGTTGTTGTTTTTTTTTGTTTGTTTTTTTAGTTGTTTTTTTTATTTATTTTATGTAACTAGACTCTGAAACCGAATGTAGATATTTTCAACTATTATTGTAAAGAACTTACAAATGGAACACATTTTTAAATATATGAACATTGCATTATTTAACTGCATGTACAAAATTTCACCATGTCGCATCGTGTAGGAATTCATCTTGGGTGCAGGGCAACTCGACCACAATATATATATATATATATATATATATATATATATATATATATATATATATATATATATATATATATATATATATATATATATATATATATATATATATATATATATATATTAAAAAAAACCTCTCGAGCAACGAAGGTTCATGTGTGCATTCTCGCAAGAACACACACTGCTAAAACAGCTATTTCAACAAAACTGAACAGATGATTGTGGAAAGAAAGGAACTCACAAAAAAACGGACAGAATGAGATGGTCGCTGAAAAAACAACAACACTTTCCTCTCAAGCAGAGAATGCTAATATGAGACTGCACTTAGCCTAAGCGTATTCCTGCAAGAAAACTCAGTGCTATAAAATAACTGAGGAAGTTGAAGAACAGAAATGTGCACTTAAAAAACAACAACACTTTCCTCTCCAGCAGCGAAGGCTCATGCGGGACTTCACATGCGTGCCATTTTCGCAAGAAAGTTTTGCGGGGTCTGACCTGGGTCCAAGCTGTTTGAAAAGGTTATCAGTGGACGACACTTGTAGCAGATGATTAAGGACACAAATGGGCGCTGAAAAAGAAACAGAACATTTTTTCTTGAGCAGCGAAGGCTGATACGAGTCTGCACATGCAGGCATTCTCGCGAGAACATTTTGTCGGGCCTGAACTGTTTTCAAAAGTTATCAGCAGTCGACACTTGAACATTTGATTGTGGACATAAACTAGGGGCTGAAAAAACAAAAATATAATGTTGATTTTCTTCTCGAGTAGCGAATGCGCACACGATGGCGCTAAAATATAATTACATTTCCTCTCGAACAGCGAAGGCTCATTCGAGACTGCACAATGTCAACTTGTTGCATTGCCTTAGGTGACCCTGCGTAGATTCGCGGGAGCATAAGTAAGATGAAGATGGATATTCAGAAGAAGAAGTGGACAGTTATACGATAAATATGTGTTAACTGAAACTTTTAACTGCATACATACGCATGTACAGAGAGACAGAAAAACTGATAGAAACATAAGTGTGTATATGCGTACAGACTGATAAACCTACATATATGCGCATTTACAGACAGGCCAGTTTCATTTTAATTCATTGCCTGTTTTTTGGAAAAGCACTAGCTAATATATAATGTCTGTCTGTCTGTCTGTCTGTCTGTCAGCCAGTCAGTCAGTCAGTCAGTCAGTCAGTAAGGACATGTGTATTTTTGTTTCTATCCGTCTGTCTGTCTGAACATGCACATGTTTGTTCCTTTCCGTGTGCATGTTCAGACAGACAGACAGATAGAAACGTAAATACACATTTCCTGACAGACAGACAGACATATTAGCTAGTGTTTATACAAAAACACGGCAACATATTGAAACGTAACTGATATCATAGAGGACGAATCAGTGTCGTTGCATTATGTCAGACTTGTTTAAATGTGTTATAATCTCGGACCCAGTAATTTTGGGTCCAGCATGTCGGCATCCTTTAAATATCTTTTATGACCCCCTTTTTTATTACACCAATGGCAATCACTTGTGAAAACACTCTGCTTCCGCCAGTCCGCGGGGCGTGTCGTTCATTTATTAAACAGAGGGTGATAAAACGGATCTATTAGAACGGTGTCAACCGTGAAAATCAAATATTTAACATGGAATTTTAGTTATTTCTTTGGGACAAATTAATCGTAAGTTAACTGTTTCTAATTAGCCTAATTAAGCTACATTTCGGACTGTCAATAATCACCGGTTTTGAGATGATTTCACGGATGCGTAAGAGAGAGAGAGAGAGAGAACTGGCAAACAAGCAGGTGGATTCACTCTGTTCATCATAAAAGTGCATAAACAAACCAAAATTTTACTTGTTTAAAGTTTTTATGGGTTATATTGGAAGAAAATATCAGCGTTCTGCTCGACACTTCTGGACTTCCCGCAGCCTCATATTTTGCATTTTAAATGGATAAACGTTTGTTATTCGGAACCTTTATTTATCGGTAAGATGTATTTTGAATGTATATCAAAGAATACAAACAGGTTTTGATATGACATTGGCTATAAAAGCCCATTTTCTCAAAATATAAACTCACATTTAACACAGATTCCATAGAGCTGGACGAACCGTTGACGGCCACGGATATGCGCATGCGCGAAAATGACGTCACTTTGGGAATTCCTATAGGTCACTGATGTAACATAAGCCCAGTAGAGCTTTTACTTCGACAAACAAGAATAAACAAACATATTTAAAATAACGAGTATCACAGCATGCACATATATAAAACAATATTATGAGAGACAAAGCACAATGTACAAAATATATCACAGCATGATAGGGGTCAGAGACAAGCGCATATAGCATCCGGGCTGCACAAGAAGGGGCCGGGCTGCGCAGATAGACTCCGATACGGTTATGCACCGTGGTAAGATGTCGACGTCAAGTAAGTCAAGTCTAGTGTTGTGTTTTACCCAAAACTGCTTAGCGCTCGCACTCAGACTTATACCGGCTTAAGCGAAAAGTTTATAAACAACGTCGCCCAATTTGGAGTTAATTGGATGTATTGAAAATGTTTATTCAAAGTTATTGTTTTATTTAAAAGCATATTAACTGTGATGTTTTCTCAAAACTGAGAATTCGGGAAAAGAATAACGAACATTAGGAGTAGCAGTCGTATAGGATTACTTCGTTGTATGTATGTTTTAGATATTCCTTTACTTTGCTGAATCTGGGGATTCTGACATTTCTGTGTATTTGTTTTAATTATGTTTTTTCGCCCTACTCAACATTAATGTGTCGCATTGCTACCGAGCATGATACAACTCTTAATTTATAGAAAAAACCCCTCCTTTATATGCATTTTGAAATGATTAAACTTGATGAAATACATTTGTAATCAGGAAGTGTGTACGTATGGTCCAGTCATATATTTTCAGCATGTTTCTCTCTTGAATGTTGAATGGTTCCAAAGAACTGCCTGTGACGCATGACTGTAAGTCTGTATCACACATTTTAAAGTATTAGAAATTGTCCTTTGATTTCCACGGCTGTCTGCTTGAATACTAAAGAGTGGTCCAGTGTCTATCAGTGGGAACAAGACAGTTCACCGACAAGACAGTTCACCAACAGAATTCAACTTCACTTCTCTTCCACGCCCAATGGTAGGCATTTACGGATGAGGATGAAAACCGTGCCAACAACATAGAGTGTGTAGTGGAACAAACACGGCTGATAAAATGGCATAACACCTGAACAGTTCATAGTCTAAAATTTAGGCCTGGTAGGCAGGTAGAGACTTGACAGCAAACTTGAATGCGTCCAGGCTCGGGGCAGTCACAACACTGGTCGGTAGGGCATTCCACACTGGGATAGTTCTTGGAAAGAACGCGTGTTGGTAGACGTTCACTCTGCAGTGGGGTTGGATGAACTTCCAGTCGTTACTCTGCCTGGTGGAATGAATGAGTGCTGGAGATGGCAAGTATGATATTGGCACTGCAGCTAAGTTGTGTACAACCCTGTATAGGAGAATGATGTCTGCTCGTTGTCGCCGGGACTGCAATGAAGGCCATTGTAGAGAAGAGATGATGGAGGAAACAGTGTCAGGTTGGTGAGGATTAAACGGACGTCCGGCTACAAATCTGGCCGCATTACGTTGGACCTGCTCAATCTGTTTAATTTAACACAGTTGAAGACAGTTCACTGACACATTTGCGCACTGGCTATTGACCTATGGCTTGAAAATATAAACTATTTTTATGATGAATTATGGGTAAATTATGATTTGACACGGGCCATGTACATCATATTTCTGTTTCAATTTAATTGTTGGTTTACATGCCCTTTTTGTTTACGAGATAAATGATAATAGCTACATGTATATATACAGAATTTGATGATACATGAAGCCACACTGGTGTGATCCTAAAGCTATTTGTACTTTATTTTCGAGAAAGTTCCCTGACAATGAAAAATATACCTACAGATATTTTTTTAGGCCTACCATTTTCTCCCATTTTTTTTAAAATAATCAATGTTTGCAACTAATAAGCTTTATGAGCATTTTTTTTATGCCTGATATTTTTTTTTTTTGGGGGGGGGGGGGGGGGAGGGTTGGTAAACAGTAGATGCCAATGTAGCAAGGAAAATTGACTTAAGAGTACCCTCTCCCCCCGCCTCTCCCCTGGGATTCCACTACATTGTTTTGGGCAAGTTAAATCCGGTATGAAAAAGAAAATGAAAAAGAAAAACGTAAGAGTCAAGAATATCAGGCTATGCCACCATGCTTGTTCAAAAATGGAATAACAACATTGACATGGAACTTTCAATACAGTCAAATGACTTAGAATGCTCATACAATGTTGTGTAGTAAATTCTATACTTTTTTAACAATAATTATACTTTCTCGCCCCAAATGTTTGTTTAGAAAAATAAATTGTCAATTTGAGACAATTAAAACTCGATCTTTGATTAATGGACCTCAATGCAAGAAAAACTGTCTACCATGTTTTCCAACATGTTAGACTCAAACCAACCTGTGCAGCTAGGAATTCTGCAGAAATTTTGCGTGTGTTTTGGGAAACATGTCCCAAAATTTCAGGTAGGGTAGGTACACATATTATTTTTATTTTCTTTTAAAAAATATAATTTTTTGCATTTTGAAAGGCACTGTCATCTTTCAAAATGCATAAAAATTCTATTTTTCCCAGAAAACCTGAAAAAAAATCTAGTTAAACTTTCACCAGTAAAGGACCTCGGACAGTCTCCTATTCAATCTGCCCAAATTTTGAATGACAGCCTGTGGTAAGGATAATTGCATAACGGACAGCTAAACTTTTGTGCTTAAATCAAACCCTTACATTTAGTGCACCTAGCAAACTAAAAATACTTTGAAAATATTGCATAATTAGGTGGGGAGCACTTCAGTAAAACTTTTTTTCTATTTTCTATGTGTTAAAAAGCAAAAACAGAGTTTTCAACCCATATTTTTTTAATTGGTACTTGTCCTAGGAGAAAAACACTTTTGCTGATAATTTGAGGGTAGAACCTACTATCATGTTCATGGAAAATATATTGTTTTCTTTGAAACTTTTCTCTGGTCATTTTTATGGGCAATCCTTCATTAAGACTGTCCGAGGTCCTTTAGGTAGGGTCGGGTTACCCTAAACACAAGTATTTTTTTATTTGGCCTAAATCAAACAGAAAGTTCTGGTTGCTTATATTAAAAATGTTATTTTTAGACACGATGGCTGAGGGAGGCATCACTGCTGAACTGAACATCCGCGGCAATTCAGAAAAGCCTGCACCCGACAAATTGGATCTGATAGGACAATCAAGACCAAAGGTATGTTCACTTCATCTTAAACATAGATCCAGATAATGAAATTTTATGAGCCTAAAATTGTAATTATTTTTTAACCCATCAAGTAAAGCATAAGTTTTGGCTGCTCAAAAGAACCGTCTCATTGAGACGGTTCTTTTGAGTACCCACAACATATGTTTTGGATGAGAAATTAAGAAAATAGATTTCCATTACACACTCTTATCTGCCGGCTTTGGTATCTTTTTTAACTTGTGTCTTCTGCTGATACAGGTCAGTCCTGTTACTAGCTTACTACGCGCCAATGGGGGTCCACAGATCACATTCTCTATAATGGCCATATACGTGAATGTGTTATCACCGTTTGAGAGACCCCCAACTCAATAATGGAATAACAATGTTGACATGGAACTTTCAGTACAGTCTCACAACTTAGAATGCTCATATCCCAGCTCATATATGTAAATTCAAAACTTTTAAACATGTCACCTTTGCAAACAGGTTGGATCCAGATGGCCAGATCATGCCTGGCTGAGGCCTGGCTACTTTTTGTGTTAAAGTAAGCTGTGAAAACTCTGTCAAGACTATGCATTTGTGCCTTTGCGGCTGCCATATGCAATAAGTACATGTACCAAAATCTTATGAACTGGCACAAATGTAAATGTATATTCATAGGTTTCGATAAACAAATTTTAGCTTATAGGCTTGGCCCAGTGCCGTCTTCGGTCAATACTTTCCAATTTCAATATCTCTTAATTAAACAAACAGGCTTAATCTTGGTAAAAAATTGTGTAGGATTGGGGGCTGACTGCTTCAAGCTTTGAGGTGTACATTTATCATGTTGACACTTAAAAAGGGCCACACGAAAAAAAGTGTTTACTTCATGCATATAATATTTGACAGAATTTAATTTAGTTTTGACCTCTGAATGATGTCCTCGATCATCTCAAGGGTTTGTTTGATGTGTACATGTATCATGTTGACACTAAAAAGGGGCCACACTAAAAAAGGATGCACTACATTCTTCATGTGTCATGTGTGTTTGACAGAATTTAGTTGACCTCTGAATGATGCATGAAATGTGTCTTAAGGGTTTGAGAAATGGGGTTCATATTTTGTGATTTACTCTTTTTCTCTAAAAATAACCCTTTGTAATGTGATGTTTTTTGGGCACTCCATGGATTATCTTATTTGTTAATTTTAAATATTTAAATTGTTAACAGAAAGCCCCCATACAGTTCCATTATGATCCTGATTTGGTGTCACCGGAGATGGCTGATGTTATGGACAAGATCAAACAGGTACTCTCATGTTCAGATAAGTAAAAAATTTTAACGTAAAATGTAAATATTTTCCTATGCATTAGTTTAAACATATGTTTTGGGTGCTCAAAAGAACCGTCTCAATGAGACGGTTCTTTAGAGTACCCACAACATATGTTTTTGTTGAGAAAAAAGATTTTTTTTTTTTTTACACACACTTAACTAAAGGCCTGGGTACTGCAAAACCGCTATATTTTTGTGTGTGTGTTCCTTAACTCTTTATTTGCTATGGGTACATTGTCATCTGCTGACAACTTTTGCAAACAGTTCGCACCCAGATTAGGTCTGACAAAATGTCAGACCTGATCTGGATCCAATGATGGTACATGTATTCCTGAAATGATTTTTTGGAAAAAAAGTGAATTTTAGAAATAATCAGCAGATGACAAAAAGAGGGAGCACAGTAGTTGAGTGCTTGACTCGAGACTAAGGGGCTGTGGGTGCGAGCCTCACCGTCGTCACTGCATTGTGTCTTTGAGCAAGAACATTAATCCTAGCTTAGTACTGGTTCAATCCAGGAAGACCCGTCCCTTTATAACTGAAAGATTGTTGATGGGACCCAGGAAGACCCGTCCCTTTATAACTGAAAGATTGTTGATGGGACGTAAAGAATCAAATCAAACAAACAAAGATTAGATAAAGCATGTAAAATTACCCAGCAAATTGTTTAATGGAGGTTTAGTCTGTGAAACTAACCATCATAGGGCCAGTTAAGCAAATTTTTTCAGCGTAAAATTGCAATTCTTTTCTTATATATCCGTCAGTTTAAACATGTGTTTTGGGTGCTCAAAAGAACGGTCTCAGTGAGACGGTTCTTTTGAGTACCTACAACATATGTTTTGGTTGAGAAAAAAGGAAATAATTTTTTGTTACACACCCTTAAGGCCTTACCTGGGGGCCTGAACCATTATCTTGCCAAATTTTTTTGGGTTCTAAAAATGTTGTCTGCTTGTTGTGTCTTCTACAAAACTTCAAATGTACAGTCATGTGCCAAATTAAAGTTCACAAAGTGAATTTTAAGGCAAAAAATAATGCATATTTTCAACACTTATAATACTTTAAATCTAAAAGAAAATGTTTACAGCATTAATAAGGCTTATGTTTGGATACGTCATTATCCTCCCTATCATTACAAATGTTCAGAAAATTTTACTCCCTACTGGAGGTGGTTGCCTAGCAACAAGACAAAAATGACCAAATTTGCCCTATCTAGTTCATTAAAACAATTGCCATGGCAACCAGACATTCAATAATTACTTGAGTTTATGCTATAACATGAAGGACTTATTGATGTCTTTATGTGTGGTTTTATTTCAATCTCTATCAATAACAAAGTACAAAAATCAACATTTCTTTATAAAATTGATCACGAAAAGGGTGAATATAAGAGTGAATATCAAAAATACTGCATCTTTGTTTCCATGACAACATCATCTTGAATGCAATATTCTAACAATTTAAAGACATTTTATTGACAGAATATCTTTGTTTTAAACTCTTTGTATAATTGAAGTACATATGGCTTTTAAACATGTGTAATTATTAACATTTGTCTTCCACACCCCCATTTTGGGAACTTTGAATCTTGACAGATTTTATTTATATTTTTGCATTTTATATTGTTTAGCTATAAAAGAAAAACTAGCAAATAACTTTTTGATGGTCAATATATAGAAAAATATGTTATCTTGGAGTAGCATTAAAAATAACACCAGCAATTCATTCCTTGTAACCATGGCAACCACCAAAATGAGCATACTAGTGGCTTTTTAGCTATTTTATCGGTTGCTTAGCAACAATATGCTAAACAGTGAACAACTTGATTATATTGTGAATATTTGAAGACTTGCTTATATCTTCCCATTCATGTATTTGTCAAGTCCATATTATGAATAAAATTGAAATGAAGAAGAAATGAATGTCTAAATTTCCCATAAATTTACGCATTTTTTAAGTTTGTGAACTTTAATTTGGCACATAAGTGTAATCAAGACTACATGTACTTTTATCAGGGAGTGCAGAGGCCCAGTGGTAGAGTGCTTGACTTGTGATCATACGGTTGTGGATTCGAGCCTCACCGACAGTACTACATTGTATCCTTGGGCAAGACACATTAATCCCTGCTCTGGTTCAGTCCTGGAAGATTCGTCCCAACATGACTGAAAAAATGTAACTGTTAAACTGGAGCAAAAATAATCAAATTGAACATTATCATGGAAGGTTTGCAAACAGGATGAACCCTGATTAGATCGCTGTTAAGGGTGTTTCCTAAGGGAGAAGTCTGATCTGTGTCTGTATTACTTGCCCTATACGCTTCCCAAGTGTATAAGTTTGATATTTTAATGCACAGACAAGTATTTTAAGCAATAAGTAATACACTCCACATTTTAGTTTTATCCAGATAAGAAATTTAAGCAAACAATGAATACATCCCATGATTTTGCCAGATAATAATTTTAAGCAACAAGTTATATACCATACCCCTGGTTTGTAATGAAGTTATAAACCCCTGATTTGCAACACATTATACACTCCCTGATTTGTCCAGAAAAGAATTTTAAGCAACAAGTTATAAACCCCTGATTTGTCTAGATAAGGCTTTTAAACCAAAAGTAATAAACCCCCTGATTTGACCTGATATGGGTTTTAAGCAACCCTGATGTGTCCAGATAAGGATTTTAAGCAAACAATGAATACAACCCTGATTTGTCCAGATAAGGATTTTAAGCAGCAAGTTATATACAGATTTGGCTGTATTATACCCTTGATTTGTCCAGATTAGTATTTTAAACAAGTTATTTACCCCCTTATTTGTCCAGACTGGACAAAACTGTCCAGATGAAGTTTGCTTATTTGGAACTATGTGTTATGAGGTAAAAATTAAGCATTTTTGAGGTAAATTATTTTTGGCATTTTTATACTTAAATTGTGTCAATTTGTAAATTTCTTTTTTTTTTTTTTAAATATGTTTCTCTTTCCAGTATTGTTGTGGTTGTTTTATCTTTCTTTAATTTGGCATGTGCAGATGTATGATAAAACCAAGCTGAAGAAAGATTATCCTTTCTTAACCCTTGTCCTGCTGAGCCCAAATATATCTGTTGTTTTTGAAAGCACTGTACATCCAAATCAGGGGCCATCTGATGAGGCCATCTGATCAGGATCCACACTGTTTTCCATTATGTCTGTAAGTGTGTACTTACAACTGTAATGCTGCATGTTAGCAAGAATAAAGTGGGGAGAAGTGTTTTGCACAAAATAATATTCAGCATGACAAGAGTTAATAAAGTCATCCATCAAGCAACCAGTTTATCTTTATGGAGTGGATTGAGCCATTTTAATAAGATTATGAAGTCTATGTTAAGACACTCATATCTATCAAGGTTTATCACATCTTGGTTAATCTTGATAGTTTATATGATTGTAAAACTTTATTAGTTGGACATGCTAATACTGCACCAAAGATAAACTGGTTGGTCGAAAGGTTGAAAATGGGTGTGTCTTAAGTCTCCAGTTTTGAGAGAATTTTGATATGGAAGATAGTTAGGAATTGCCAACTAAAGTGATAACATCTAGTTTGGATCATCCAACCACATATACATATAAATTTATTTAAGCTTGGACTTTACCAGCAACTCAACTTATTTTCAGAGAACTTTGTAAAATTGGTTTATGGTATAAATTTGGAACTGCCAATTTTGTTATTTGTTGAATAGAGAAATTTATAATCAAACAAGTGAATAAATTAGAGAACAAAGCCATTTGTGTATTCTGTCTCCCCATCTCCACAAAATCCATGTACAGTTAAAATACGCGTCAAAGAGCCTTATAATAATTTGGTGTTTGAACCCGGAGCAATAACTTTTTAGCTTATTGTACGATCACGGTACCTCAGATCAGCCAAGTGATTCCCCAAGGACATACGTGTTTATCATGGATTATTTTGGGAGACAGAATTCCGGTCAATTATATGGAGGAAAGTTCAGTCCATACTGGTTGCCAAGAAGGCATTTTCAGCCAGATCATCCACCGGTTCTATGTGTTCCTGTACCAGTGACTTGGAGAAATAACTGTTTTGACCATGACAACTTCAAATCAAAGAGTAGAGCGCAAAGACAAAGAGATTACAATCGAAGACATACTTTCCTGGAGCAGAAAAGCCCATGTGCAATGATGCCTTTCTATGGACTGGAAGGACAGGAATTAACAAAGGAAATTCAAACTGGTGCTGAGGAGAATAAATTGATTTTAAAACAGAGAAAGGCCTCAGAAAAACTTAAAAGTCTAAAATGTGAGAATCAATCCTTGACTGCTAGCGTAGCAGAAGAAAAACAGAGATGTCAGGAATTGGCGACACAGCTTGATGCCGCCCTAAAAACAATGGAGGAGTTAGGTAGTTATAAGCAGGACTATTTTGATGCGGAGGTGAGATGGTCCAACGAGTTGGAGAAGGTCCAGTCTTTGGAACAGAAGGTGCAACAGCAGGCTAAGATGCTGGATGACTATCACGATGCAGAGATGTGATGGTCAGCAGAAAATGAGAAGATCCAGTTTTTGGAACAGCAAGTGAGACAAATGTGGGACAATGTGATGAAACCTGATTCAAGGCATGCAGTAAGCCCAACATGTCCCTATGGTTACATGGATTGTTGTAGTGGCCCCGTACCCCAGAATAACCCTGACACTGCGGCTACTGGTAATCAAGAAATTCCGGTGATAAATAGCGTCTTCAGAGTAAACCGTACTACCAGTAAGCATAAACCTCGGCGCAAGGGCAGGAAGAAATAATCTTAGATTGATTCAAAATAGTGTTGACTTTTTAGTGACATGGCATTTAACCCTTTGTATACTAGTGACTTTGGCAAATAGTGAAGACCCAGATGAGATGCCACATAATGTGGCCTTTCAGCAGGGTCTATGCTGTTTACTAAGACAAAAGCCATCTTCAGAAAAATAAAATATATTTTGTTTATGGTATCAAACCATTCTGATGGAAGAATCCATTAGTGCATAAAGGGTTATAAAATAAGTTGATTCATTGCTTTGAAAGTAAAAGACCTGAAAATTCATTGGATATGTAAGTACAGTAATAATTTTTTGAAACTATTGATGAAAGATATATTTTCTAAGTATCGTTTTGATAATTTTAGTACATAAATTTTTCACTCAGTGTCTTTATCAATTGGTTTCTCAGAAGTCCTTGGTTATTAAAATAAATATTTAGGTCTGAAAAGCTTCATGTAAAAAAATCCTCCTTTAAAATTTCATAATCAGTTATGAAGGTTTTAGTAAAAGTTCAAGCTTGTGATTTTGGAAACAGACAGTTTTGAAGATCACTAGTTTTAATTTGTACCAATTAAGTCTTTAAGTAATGAAAAATGAAACCAAATTACTTTAAACTTCTGATGTGCAAATTTTAGATCATATAATATAAGATAAAATAATCATGATAGTGAGCATAAATCTTCAGGTTATATTACGCCTTTGAAAGATTTTTTTTTATATAAATTGTTTTTCTTCATGTACAAGATAATTAGATACTGGTACATAAGTTTAGAATGGCACCAAGGTATATTGAAAGTATTTATCCCAAAGGACAGAATGGGATCTTAAACATTTTGTAGGCTATGTGGCATATCCAGTATGTTGTTGCTTCATGGATTGACTCATTCTGGTTGAATCAGACATGGGTGTGAATTATTCAGTAATACTAATTAATATATTAGTTGCTTTTCCAGTCAGTTAAGGTGGTATTTATTTTACTTATTTTTGCATTATGTTATTGCTAATACTACGAGCAATGCTTAAACTGGTGATAGTTCATTGAAGTACTTTCTAGAAATATACACTGTAGAATTCTGACTCTGACAGTGATATCTGACAAATCTGAATGCTTCAGCTGATATTTTAGGCTCAAATCAAGATTCTTTTCTATCTTAGCATAGTGTCTGTATGAAATTTTCGCATATAGGCATATCCTTTGTTGACTTAAAGGCCTTATTCAATGCCTCACTTTTTAAAGTAACTCACCTCCTGTCTGTTCGGTTTCACATGTAAACTATTTCGTGTTTCCTTTTCTAGTTTTCAGTGCGGAATGTAACAAGCTCACTATTTTGGGGATTTTACCATATTGTATCTTTCCGGCAGTAATTTTAATTCTTAATTTTAGAATCTTGTTGAATTTTGTTGTATTTTAAGAGAATGTATGTTATTCTCATGTCAATATGATATTTTTAATTTAAACCAATTCATCAAATTTGTTGCAACATTTTTTTAATATGATTGAGGAACCTGTAGGCTGTTTAAATGAGCCGAGAATATAGTAGTTAAAAAAAAGAAATTAGAAATTTAAGAAAACTATGAATATAGGATTTTTAATTTTGTAATAGTTATGCAGTATTATTCCATTTAATGCTTATAACTGTGTGCTTGTGCAAACAGTAAAGACCCAGATGAGGTGTCACAGAATGAGGCATTTCATCAGGGTCTGCAACGTTTGGTCTTCAAAGAGGGAGATACATTTTTTTTCCAAATTATAACCTGCGAACCCTCAACATATACAGTGGACCACCCTGGCTTCATCGTATGTCATTTCATGAAAAGCTAGAAGATTCCATTAGTCATAAAAGGGTTTATATATTTATAGCATGTTACTTCTTGTACAAGTTCAATTTGTATTTTGCTTATAGTTTGTGTAGTCACACTGATTATTCTCTTTCACCATCATTGAAGGTTAATGCGTTTAACCCATTTCATTCTGGATAATGGTAAATGGGTGCTTCGGCAAATAGTGAAGACCCAGATGAAGTGCCCAATGAGACTGTATTTCATCAGGGTCAGCTCTGTTTACTAGAAAATAAATGGTCTCCGGGACAGAGGTACATAATTTTATAGAAATATTGACCAGCAACCCCTTGTGGTGCGGAATAGACAATTCCATTTTGGTTGTATCAATGTGTATGGAATGATCTATCAGAATGAAAAGAGTTAATGCAAGTTATTGTGAACATATGGGAAGAATTATGTACATATTGTATTTAATTTTGTCAAAACCTTATAATTCGTCCATAAATTCAGCATCCAGATAAATTCACGTTATTGTTCACACCACAGTTTAGTGCATGGCGAAAAATATATACGTCTGAACGTCATTGTTTTGGGTGAAAATGCCACATGTAGTCATGTGCGCTCCTCAGTATATATATTGTTTAAATATTAAGCAACATTCTGTTATAATTAATCTGCAGTTTTATGGGATATGATTTGAATTTGAGAAATGTGACCCACATCTTGAGATTGATGTAGAGGCTATATATATATCTATTATATTAATGGCGCCTGGAGTATACCCAAACCACTAGCCTAGGCAAGAAAAAGAATCGGGAAGAAACTTTTAGAGTAATTATCGTAGAATAGGTAGTGATGCAGCTCCCCCAGGTAGGTCTGTCGACAGCATATTTGGTTATTGTATTTTATTCATTTTTTTTCAAAATTTGATGTAAGTCTGAAGTGTATCAAAATCCTTTTCCATGTATGGCAAGCAACCCTTAACAAATGGAAATTTGTAGTTTTATAAGTGCTATAAATGGTTGGACGCAATCATTCCGCTTGCCATACATGTTATTTTTTCTATTTATGTCCTTTTTGTTCGTTAGCAATTGGAGTAAGCTAAACTACCTGCTATGATACCTGATGTTCTTTTATCTTGTGAATTTGGATGGAATATTATAATTTATTATGTTTCCAGAGACGAGACGTCTCTGAAGTTATTTCATCATGATCCCCCTTAGCTGTAATTTATGTAAGCAAAAGTATAGCTACAATATATAAGCGCTAAGGTTGCTGATACCCTCGAAAATTGAGGATGTGTCTGCTGATTAATTATACTGATAGAAATAAGATCTGGATGCTTGGATTAAATTCATGGACATAACCATGCAGAGGTTATTTAGTTTATCACTACCTGAACTAGAGTTGATATCAATAATTTTAACAGAAAAAAAAGCAGTTTTAGTCAAGTTAAGATATATAGTCTTGTTAAGATATCTAGTCTTGTTAAGATTATACCTAGTCTTATATCATGTCTTGATGACTGTCAGAAGACTAATACTCTCACTTTTATATTGGATGCATTTCAGTGTATTTTTCATGCATACTGGTTAGGGTCTAGACCAGAGCAGAGAAAAACCATCTGAGTAAGTTATCATGGAAACTGTTTCAAAGTTTAAGAACTGTCTTTATGCATTGGGCTACACCCTGGAAACTACTGTCATGTAAAGGACAATAACTCTAAAAGTTCTATGTGGGCACTCACCAGAAGAACAAACAAGTTGAGTGATGAGTTTCGCTGCAACAGTTTGAAGGTTATAAAAACCGACCTGGGCATAACCACACATATAGAACAGAGGCACTGTCCACTTGGGGGAAACCTATCATAGATAGAATTTGTAGCTAAGCTTTATGTGGGCACTCACCAGAAGAACAAACAAGTTGAGTGATGAGTATCACTGCAACAGTTTGAAGGTTATAAAAAACTGACCTGGTAATAACCACACATATAAAGCAGATCGAGGCACTGTCCCTTTGGGGGAAACCTGTCGATGATAGAATTTGAAGCTAAATTAAATGCATATACCAGTAATTTTAATAGCTTAAACTTTAGCATTCCTGTAATTTCCATGGGGATAGCTGAGTAGAAACTTAGATGAGCCTGTTGTTTTTTTATGGTCCAGATGGCTAACTTGAGTCTGAATAGCAAATTGTTAAAAGTGTATTAAATCATAGAAATTATTTATTTTATTTTGGGGAATTTGAGAATGTTCAAGACAAATAGTATTTTCTTTTGAATCTTTAAAATATCAAGTATCAATTATGAATTTAGGCTAAAAGTTAAAACTTTTAGCTACTATTTTAGGTCAGGAAGGTAGGGGCTATTTATCTGGTATTATTTTGATATCATGTAATCCATGCCATAGAATTATCATATTAGGCTTTGTGGTATAAAGATGTCAACATCAAGTACCATAAATGTATGGTAGCTCTTAAACACTATAAAACTAAGCTCATTAACCATGGATTAGGACAAAATAAGAAATTCATGGATTACCATACCTAATCAAATAAAAGCCCCCTTTAGATAGAAGGTTCAGGTAGAAATTAGGGGAACTTTATCCCCCTGAAATCTGCTATGTTTTATGACTTACAGGAAAAATGATGACAATAGAAAAACATTATTCAGGGTTTTGTCATAATTGGTCATACTTTGACTAAAGGGTTTTAGTTTGAGTCCTGATCCTGATTGGCATTGCCTGATAGGATACACTTTATGTAGCCGGGGAAATGCTCGTAAAAGTATAAAATACCGGTGAAGGACACTGACTACACACCATTTTATATGAGTTGACAGCCTTAGGTAAGAGTCATAAAACTTGGCACTGATTAGAAGGGGAAATACATTAAATATATTCAAGTTCTGTGAACATGAAATTGAGTAGTTTTAATGTAGCTGTATATAATTGAAAAAGAGAAAATGAAAATAAAAACAGAAAAAGTGAAAAAAAAATGTATATACATGTTGATTGAAACAATAATCGAGAAGAAAAATAAAAAAAATAAAAAAAAATGTTTTAAGATTTTATATATTGTTTTAAATCTAGTTGCCTTTTGAGTAAAGAATTTAGCATTCTTGAGAGTTCCAAGAAAACTGCAGGATAAGATATTTGGCAGATTTTTTGTAAAGTTTGATCTGCAATACAAGCCAGAATTTTGGTTAATCAAGTTATCAAACTGCATAGATTATAATGTGGATCCTTTTTGTGAAAATAAGAGAAAATGATGGGCAATTCCATTAGTAAAAATTTCTGTCCTGATCCCTATATGATTATTAGGATACCTTTTGTGGTAGCTGGAGGAACACTATAAGTGAATACCGGCAAAGGACATTAATTCTGAGAAATGAAATTGTGTCTTTACATGGTCTCTTCACACTACACAAGAGTTTTTAAGATAGCTCTTAATTTTTATGAAAATCAAGTGATATTTGGACAACATGGTGGTCAATTCCATTGTGAAGGATTTCTGTCCTGATCCTGATATGATAACATAATAAGGATACCTTTTGTGGTAGCTGGAAGAACACTTTAAGTGAATACCGGCAAAGGACAGAAATCCTAAAAAAAATGTTATTATGCCCCTCATTGTCTTTTCTCGCTGAACAATTTTTTAAAAGCAGCTGCTTTTATAGAAATCTGTTAAAATTTAGCATTTTTGATGTTTATCAGTAGCAGCCCTTGCGAAAAATAACCAGCTTTTCTACAGCTTCTGCGCAGCTTTCAAAGCTTCGCAGAAGCTTCGTAAAAGCTAGCGGTATTGGCACCTGCGTATTTAGCTGCAGAAACGCAGCTTTTACGCAGAGCTGAAGAAAAGCCGGCTTTAACGCAGCTTTAACGAAGAGCTGTAGAAAAGCTGGCTTTTACGCAGCTTTTGCGAAGCTTTAACGCAGCTTTAGCGCAGACTCACTTAAAGCTGCGTTAAAGCTTCGCAAAAGCTGCGTAAACGCAGCTTTACGCAGGTGCCAATACCGCTAGCTATTACGAAGCTTTAACGCAGCTTTTCTGCAGCTTCAATTCAAAGCTGCGTAAAAGCTGCGTTAAACGCAGCTTTTACGCAGCTACAAGTGAAAGCTGTGTTTTACGCAGCTTCAAGTTAAAGCTGCGCAAAAGCTGCGTTTACGCAGCTTTTACGCAGGTGCCAATACCGCTAGCTTTTACGAAGCTCTAACGCAGCTTTTTTTGAAGCTGCGTAAAAGCTGCGTTTCTACTGCTTGACAAACAAACCTGCGTAAAAGCTGCGTATCTACCGGAAACCTGCGTCTTTTAAAAGTTCTGGATGTGGACAAAAAATTGGTCAAAACAAAGGCTTATAAGCATATAGTAGACTAATGACTCCTGGTCTTTACTGGTTGAAACATATAAATATCATAAATATGCACTGGTCTTGTTTAAATGAGTAAGGCCAAGATATGAAACATACTTTGTACATAACAGTAAAGCCTGTAATGTTAAACAGCATCACATGTCCAAATTACCCAAGGTTGGAAAAATCATTAGCAACTCTTGGATGTATAATCTGCTCTGTGTATTTGTAAGTTCAAAACATATTTTCCAATGGATCATTGTACCGTAGGAGGTTCAAGGTGTTTCATCATGGCCCGTAATAGCTCAACTAGGTCACTAAGGTGCATCATGTGATTATACTGTCACCTGGCAGCAGTTCCTAGTACTCTGGTACTTCAAGTTTGACACCTCCCCTACCTTTCATTGGTTGCAACTCAAAGAGTTTTGCTTTGGTTTGTGGTTTTGGGTCACATACAATAGCTATGGACATGCCGTGATAGTCAATTAACCTAGTACATGTATAACCACAACTGTTTTCCTGTACAAGCTTAGAATAAGGGACTTAAACCAGTACTCGTGTGCACATACTTTGGCTTATAACTGACAATAGCCCTTCTTGAATCAGCAGGAGAATGACCTGGCCTATGAAAATATTTCATGATTAATATTTCATGACCAAACACCACCAAAGTATGGATCCAGACGAGGATTGAACTCACAACCAGACATGTTAAGATTAACGGATCTCCCGTGTCACTAACGGAAAACTGCCGCTTTCCCCAAAACGGATTTTTAAAAAAAATCACGGATTCTCAAAAATCCGCTCATAGTCTTACCGTTTTTTTTTTTTTTGTTAAAAGCCATTTCTTGTGATAATTTGGTGGAAGTCGCCGAGAAAAATCAATATTGATATCGTAAAGAAGCTTGGTAGTTTCGAATAGCTGTCAGGTAAAGCATCTCAAAGTCTTTGAAAAATCGATATCAATTAAGGGGTTGAATGTAGGCGACGTCTATTGACAGCCGGCTGGCAATAGCGTTTTAGGTCTAGTGCCAGCCGGCTGGCAATAGACTTTTTGGTCTAGTGCCAGCCGGCTGGCACTAGACCTAAAATGCTATTGACAGCCAGCTACTGGAATATAGATAAAAGGGATAATGACAAGTAAAAAGTTATATCATTTATATTTAAGTGTATTAACAATGGTGATACATGTATATAAGGTAACAAAGAAATTGGTGATATAATACTTGCTGAGTTATTATCAAATAACAGCTAAAAAGATAGCGTTAGCTATTCTTAAAACTTCCCTGCTAGTGGCAACTTTCCCTTTCTACTTTTGTACTTTACAAACAGTGTGGACCAAGATTATCCTGGACCTGATCTGGATCCAAATTATTTGGCACTATGATGGTATTTCTGAAAGAATTATTTTAAGATTGTTCATTTTGAAAAAGCCAAACACAAAAAGCTTGCATAATTACCAAAGAGTTAATTTGAGTGTCAGCACCAAACTATCCTGGCAGAAAAAGCCTGAGCAAATAAATAATCATGAACAGTCTGCTCCTAGAGGAGCAGTCTGGTCAGGACTATCAGATTGCTTTCTTCATCATTCGCAATCAGCTGGAAGATTCCATTTTAGAAGTCACACCCTTAAATAGTTTTTCCTCTAAAATATATTTGGGACAAACAATACTGCATCCTTTTTTGTAACACTGTGGATCCAGAGCAGCTGGTTTCTGATGAAGCCGTCTGATCAGGATCCACATTTTTTCTGAATAGAATTGAAATTACATGCAAGCTATACCTGTCCAGGAGTCTGTAGATAGAATGCTGTAGGTTAACCCTTTTCATTCTGAATATGTATTGTAAGGGGTATGTAAAATATACAAAATTATGTTTTTCAGTCTTTGCAGATGGCAGTGCAGATCCTGATAAAATGCCACCTTATGCTGCATTTCATCTGGGTCTTCACTTTTTGAACCTGTATACAGAATGAAAAGGAAAATGGAGAGAAGCTGTTGTACATGGACATAGTAATATTCAGCAAGATTTGGGTAAAATAATGTCCAAATTATTTCAAATGTCTGTAACATATATACATTTGTACATGGTGGAAATCTAAGTTACATGTGCAATTAGAATGCGAAGTCGATGGGTTGCCATCGCAAATCCCCACGCTAAATTTTTTGACCCACCCAGCACTGCAAAGTTCCACCTCTGGGGCATGACCCCAGCAACAGAATGAAAATTCTGTTCAATATGTTTTCTATCTTTTATTTGTAAGACCGCACACAAGGTTTGGTATAAAAATCTTAGAATTGACATGGTAGTCAAAATTTAAGGATATTTGACTTTTTGACCTCACCCCAAAGTCACCAGTTTGACCCTAGGATGAAAATTTTACTTGCATTCTGTTCTGCTCATCATCCCCGTCGATTTGATATGCCACTTGACCATGTTAGAATTTTTTTTTTGACCCTGGGCACCCCCAGCACCCCAAAGTCCCACCCCTGGGACATGACCCAGGCGACAGAATGAAAATCTTGTCTGATATGTTTTGTATCTTTCATTTGTGAGAACACACGCAAAGTTTGGTATAAAAATCTTAGAATTGACATGGTAGTCAAAATTTAATGATATTATTTGACCTCACCCCAAGGTCACCAGTTTGACCCTAGGATGAAAATTTTACTTGCATTCTGTTCTGCTCATCATCCCCTCGATTTGATATGCCACATGACCATGTTTGATAGATTTTTTTTTACCCCAGGGCCCTGGGCACCCAGAACACCCCAAAGTCCCACCCTGGGGCATGAAATCCTGTCTGATATGTTTTGTATCTTTCATTTGTGAGAATACACACAAAGTTTGGTATAAAACTCTTTGAAATTGACTTTGTAATTGAAATTAAATGATATTTAACCTTTTGATCCCTCCCCAGGGCCCCAGGGGGCGGGGCCAAAAAAAGTTTGCGGTTGCACGCCCCATTCATGTGAGTAACTCACACACCAAATTTGGTTGAACTTCGTCCAATGGTTTTGGAGGAAATAGCATAACAGACAGAGGGATGGATGGACGGAGGCGATTACAATATCCCCTTCGCTTTTTTAAAAAAGCATGGAAAATAATGAAATAATCCAAGTAAAGTCTGCTCCTAGAGGGGCAGTCTGATCAGGACTTTTAGCTGGCTTAGTGTTAACTGATTATTCTGGATCAGCTTGACGATTAATACTCCTTTTAGTTATTTTGGGGACAAACAATACTTTTAAGTCTTGTAGGACTTAAACCTTGTCATGCTTAACCGACTGGATCCTTTTTGGTAACACTGTGGATCCAGAGCAGCTGGCTTCCGTAGAAGCTGTCTGATCAGGATCCACATTGTTTTCTACTAGAATTGATTTTGAAAACACATGCTTTTACTAGAGTGCTGCAGGTTAACCCTTTTCATTCTTAACATGTATTACCCCATACATATTTATACATTATGTATGAAAATGTCCAGTTTATATCTTAATATTAAGTGGGATTGTCAGTAAAAAAATCTGTAAAATGATGAATTTCAGTTCTTTATCCCCACACTTTTTTTAAAAAAGCGAAGGGGATATTGTAATCGCCTCAGACCGTCCGTCCACATGTTATGCTATCTCCTAAACTGTTGTACGAAATTCAACCAAATTTGGTGTGTGAGTAACTCACGTGAATTGGGCTTACAACGGCAATTTTTTTTTTGCCCCTGGGGAGGGTCAAAAGGTCAAATATCATTTATTAAATTACAAAGTCAAAGTCAATTTCAAAGATTTTTATATCAAACTTTGTGTTTGCTGTCACAAATGAAAGATACAAAACATACATGTATCAGAAGGGATTTTAATTCTGTCGTCTGGGTCATGCCCCAGGGGTGGGACTTTGGGGAGCTAGGGTGCCGAAGGGGTCAAAGAAATTATTTTTTCAAACATGGTCATGTAGCATATCAAATCAGCAGGTATCACGAGCAGAACAAAATGCAAGTAAAATTTTCATCCTGGTCAAACTGGTGACCTTGAGGCGAGTTCAAATATTATTAGATTTCGGTTACCATGCCAATTTCAATTTTTTATACCAAACTTTGTGTGTGTTCTCAAAAGATAGAAAACTTTCATTCTGTTGCCAGGATCATGCCCCAGGGATGGGACTTTGGGGTGCTGGGGGTAAAAAAAATTAGCGTGGGGATTTGAGATGGCGCCCCATTGACTGCGCGTTCTAGTTAAGATTGTTTTATTTTAGTAAACAGTGCTAACCCTGATGAAATGCCTTATGCTGTATTTCATGGGGGTCTATACAATGTGAACCTGTATCCAGAGTGAAAAGGGTGAACTGGATAATATGGGGAGAAGTGTGAAACATAGTAATATTCAGCCAAGGTTTTAGCCAGAAAGTAGTATCAACAAGTAGTTTTGTATTTAACTCTTTAACCCCTAGCCTGGCCCTAAGGTTGACTTTTGTTGTCTGCTGATAACCTTTGCAAACAGTTGGACCCAGATTAGGCCAGTCAAAATGTTGGGCCTGATCTGGATCCAAACTGTTTGACACCTGGATGGTATTGAAAAAACCCAACATCCAAAGAGTAAAATATGGCAAAGTAATAAAGTGGGAAGGAATAATAAAGCAATATTTGAAAATCCAAAAGCTAATGAAAATACACTTTTCCCCAAATATGTAATTTTTGAATCACCCAGACTGTACACTTAGCCAATGACTTATATTTGTAGCCACTCATCATTTTTAGTAGCAAATGATATAATACTAAAATGATAAAGTAGAACAAATTCTAGCTGGCTGTCAATAGACCAAAAAGTCTATTGCCAGCCGGCTGGCACTAGACCTAAAACGCTATTGACAGCCGGCTGTCAATAGACACTTCCTTGAATGTAAACCGAATAATACAGGTACAAATAATCCAAGCGGCTGTATAACTTGATAAACCCAACAAAGATGGCGAAAACGCAAATCAGGGATTAGCCCAGCAAAAAAAGGAATACTGTATAGAAGCGGGTCAAATTTTAATGCAGAATATACAAGAGCGTTTGACTGGGTTATGGCCAGCGACCAGTGCAAGCAGCAGGCGTACTGCAAGGTTTGCAGTAAGCATTTCAGCTTCTCTCACGGCGGGATTGACGATGTCCGTAGACATGGGGAAACAGATTTTTTTTTAAAAATCACGAATTTTCCGCGCATTGTCCCGCATTTTTTTTTCAGAAACTTAACATGTCTGCTCACAACCCCTAGATCAGTGATCAGCTCTTGGTCCAGCAATGGTTGGTTGTTTTGATGTTTATGTCCCAGTCAACAGCTAAAAACAAAACTAGCATGTAAGCAATTGATTAAAGCATAATAATCTAGCAAACATAGAGGGATGTTCAAATACCTGCTTACTTTTTTTTATAAAAGACAATACTTGTTTCTAAAAAACATATAATTTTCTCATAGAAATATAACTCATTGTGCTAATGATTATATTTATGTTACAAATCCTTTATATCATAGCAATAGATAACTTACTATTGTTGTTTAAGGAAAATATGCATAATTTCAGTTTAAAATTATTATCCCACCCACTGAATCTAGCTTGAGGAGAAATTAATTTTCTTATCCATTTATTAACTAACTAGTCACACTTTTTTAAAAACTCACTTTATCTAGAAACTGGATTTTATTGTGTCCCTCAAAGAAAGCATGTGTAGATTGGTCAGCAGGTAAAGGTTCAATTGTTGTTTTGGTTTAATCTGTTGTACAGCCATGTTAGAAATTTGAAAATCAAAGGGACATTACTCTAACTAAGGGATAAACTCCAACTACTTAAAATCAACTCCCCAGTGGTGTACCACTCCAAATCATACTCCCCACATGGGTGTACTTCTGGTTCAGGGACCTTTTAAAACTATTTCAATGGAAGGAAGTTGCAGCTGTTGGGGAGTTTGACTCCAAATAGATAACACCCTTTAGAAATCTGTATTTTAGCTGCAAGGCTGAATATATGTTTACCAGGTAGGTAGGTAGGTAGGTAGGTAGGTAGGTTGTGTTTATGGAGAGGGGGTGGGGGTCAGGATGGGTGGGTGGGTAGGTACAGGTAGATATATATGTAGGTAACTATTGGCAGATAGGTATGGGGAGGGGTGAGGGTAGCTAAGTGGGTGGGTAGGTAGGTAGGGAGGATTGGTAGGGTAGAGCAGGTAGGTAGGTAGGTAGGATTGGTAGGGTATGGTGGGAGGGAGGGAGGGAGGGAGGGAGGGAGGGAGGGAGGGAGGGAGGGAGGGAGGTAGGTAGGTAGGTAGGTAGGTAGGTGGGCTGGAGGGAGGTGGGTGGGTGGGTGAGAGGTGGGCGAGAGGGAGGTTAGGTTAGGGTAGGATAGGTAGCATTGGGGGAGGGATTCTTTGTGGGGCTGGGTAGTATGGCTGGTGGGGTCCTGGGTAAGTGGATAGATACAGGTAGGTTTATGTAAGCATTGGTAGGTAAGTTTATGTTAGAGGTGAGGAGGGGTAGGGTTTGGGGCATTTTAGGTGGGTGGGGATGTAGGGTGGAGGTCTATATAGTCAGTTGGGTAGTAGAGTTTTCTGGGGATTTTCTTAAGTATTGACAGCCTGAGCTGACAGCCATTTTCTTTTATTTCATTACAGTTTGTTAACTGATTCGACTGTTTCCTTGTGCTGATACATTGCATAGATTAGCCCCTGCTTGTTGGTAATTTAGTCCAATAGAAGAATTTGCCAAGTTGGATATTAAATTGGCTGCCCAGGCTGATCAGTCTTGGCTTGGGAAACAAGTCAATATATGGGCCTCATCACGAGAAACCATGTCTTCCAGTTTTCTGACCTAGTAAGACACAAACCAGTCTGCTCAGCTACAGAGACAAACTAAATTACTGAAACAAGCAATCTCAGGTGAAGCAGGACAGTTAAAAAGTTAAATACGCAGCTTTAAATATCTGTAGAAAAGCTGCGTCTTTATGTTTTTAGACTGTTTGGACTCAAATATAAGTAATACGCAGCTTTTCTGCAGCTCCCAGGAGCTGCAGATTTTACCTTAATAATTCATGTGTTTAATAAAACAGAGTATTCACCTTTTCTACAGCTTTAAAAATTAAATACGCAGCTTTCTGAGACAAATCAACTTAAATACGCAGCTTCTGCGCAGCCCACACAAAAAAGTACAGCTTTTACGCAGGTCTGAAAAAAACCCGCAGCATTTCTACAGCTTTAACGCAGGTCTGAAAAAAAGGCAGCTTTTACGCAGCTTTTTCAAAAAAGCTGCGGAAAAGCCGGCTTTTGCGCAGCTTTTACACAGAGCTGCGTTTAATTTTGGCAAGGGAGATGCTGGTTAATTGTAGAAATACAGCACAGCTTATCTGTGCACCACAGCTTATCTGTGCTAATTAAAAAAAAAATAAATAATAAAATAAAAAAATAAATAAATATATTGTATATGCATCTATATTCGATGTTTAACTGAGTGTGGGTTATTTTATTGAAAAAAAAAAATCCTATTTGGTGAAAAATGTTTTTTTTAAGTCTAAGGAATTTTACTTTAGGTGACAAGCAAATTAGTGAAAGATGAATATTCTTTTTGCACCAAAAAAATATTTATAAGGATGCAATTTTGCTTTTATTCAGGTGATTATGTATAAGAGAAACTGCATACAGGTATAAACTAAATTTTATACAATCGAGGTCGATTGTTAATTGAGGTAGGAAGAAATTGTTATGAGGTAAAAATTAAGCATTTTTGAGGTAAATTATTTTTGGCATTTTTATACTTAAATTGTGTCAATTTGTAAATTTCTTTTTTTTTTTTTTAAATATGTTTCTCTTTCCAGTATTGTTGTGGTTGTTTTATCTTTCTTTAATTTGGCATGTGCAGATGTATGATAAAACCAAGCTGAAGAAAGATTATCCTTTCTTAATCCTTGTCCTGCTGAGCCCAAATATATCTGTTGTTTTTGAAAGCACTGTACATCCAAATCAGGGGCCATCTGATGAGGCCATCTGATCAGGATCCACACTGTTTTCCATTATGTCTGTAAGTGTGTACTTACAACTGTAATGCTGCATGTTAGCAAGAATAAAGTGGGGAGAAGTGTTTTGCACAAAATAATATTCAGCATGACAAGAGTTAATAAAGTCATCCATCAAGCAACCAGTTAATCTTTATGGAGTGGATTGAGCCATTTTAATAAGATTATGAAGTCTATGTTAAGACACTCATATCTATCAAGGTTTATCACATCTTGGTTAATCTTGATAGTTTATATGATTGTAAAACTTTATTAGTTGGACATGCTAATACTGCACCAAAGATAAACTGGTTGGTCGAAAGGTTGAAAATGGGTGTGTCTTAAGTCTCCAGTTTTGAGAGAATTTTGATATGGAAGATAGTTAGGAATTGCCAACTAAAGTGATAACATCTAGTTTGGATCATCCAACCACATATACATATAAATTTATTTAAGCTTGGACTTTACCAGCAACTCAACTTATTTTCAGAGAACTTTGTAAAATTGGTTTATGGTATAAATTTGGAACTGCCAATTTTGTTATTTGTTGAATAGAGAAATTTATAATCAAACAAGTGAATAAATTAGAGAACAAAGCCATTTGTGTATTCTGTCTCCCCATCTCCACAAAATCCATGAACAGTTAAAATACGCGTCAAAGAGCCTTATAATATATTATGTCTTAATACCATTTTTATTGGGCATTTGCAAACAATGAACATCCAGATCTGAGTCTGTATTGTTTTAATTTTAGTTGTCTACTGTCCATTTAAGAAAATTTGAAAAATAACTTACAGGGTTTTACAGGGCGCAATATCCTGCGTCTTGTACGCATATATCTTTAGGTAGGACCCATCAATTCATCTTACCTGCGTCCGCTTGGACGCAGACATGTTTGTTATGCCTTTCATTAAAATCCCAAACTCTGAGAGTCATTCCAAAGGATTGAGTCTTTTTATTTCTTTTGTAACAATTCGGGTTTTCTGATAGTTACAGGCTATCTATATATAAATAGGGCAGGTGCTCTTGTTTAACCAATAGTATCAGGAGGTGTGTCAAAACAGTCCAATCAAATTCATGTTGCCATGCGCGCTTTAAAATCTCATCATTTCTCACTCCGGCTCTGATTTATCAATCAAGAATGACCCTTGTCACCTACCAGGTTTTCTTTATATCAAGCGCCTAAATGTCTAGGAAGAAATAAACTGCTGCTAAAATGTCGAAACAACCTGAGAAACTTTTTCGGTGAAAGAAATAGAGGATCTTACATGAGTGCTCATGTTTTATTGAATTTATTAAACGAGTTGGGGAAAAGTGATAAAATGCGAGGCTTGCCGAGCATTTTATCTCTTTTTCGCAACGAGTTTAATAAATTCAATAATACAAGAGCACGAATGTTAGATTCTATTTATCATATGACTAATACTTTGAAATCTTATTTTTGGAGGTAAAAACGTTATGATTTTGTCATTATGTACGCAACGTTGTTATGGACGTCATAACGTTTCCCGTAAATCGATAAACCACTAGTGGTTTACAGATTTTATTGCATGGCGTTATTTCACTCCCAGACGCGACGTCATATGATAAATGCAGAAACAGACCAAGAACCATTCTCCAGCGGCTGTTCAGATTCGGAGAAGTCCGAATCATCTCAAAAACCAGCCCCAAATAAAGATTGGAAATTCCTCTAAGTGATTAGGTCAATACAAATGTTTGAGATACGTAAATGACTTGATGTTTTGCGACACCTGTTAGGGAGAATTAATAAAACAAGTCTAGTCATTTCCTTTTAATCTTGTGTATCTACTTTTATTATTACAAAAAGATGGGACCCCCATTTTCAATGATGGGACCCCCATCATAATCAAAGTAAAGTCCCAAGGACCCCCAAGCATTTAGCTTGATGTAAAACCCTGAACTTTAGCTTCCAGAATTCCCTGTGCAGGCTGGCTCTTGAAAGTGTTCTTAGCTTATTTTTGTGATTGCTTTTGCAAGCATCAGAAAACACAGGTGTGCTGTATTTACCTTTTATCATTTAACCAATACTATTTCTGTTGGCCACTTTCTTTCCATGATAATATAAACATTTAGAAAATGGCGTATTCTAAAATTTGGAATGGAGGGGAGTGGTGTGAATTAAATGGAAGCTTTTTAGGCTATAATACAAAATTCTAGGGGGATATTGAAAATCCTCCCCTTTGTATACTTATGGATTCTTCCTTCTGGTTTGATACAATAAATAGAGTATCTTACATGAGTGCTCATGTTTTATCGAATTTATTAAACAAGTTGGGGAAAACAGATAAAACGCTCGGCAAGCCTCGCATTTTATCTCTTTTTCGCAACGAGTTTAATATATTGTAAATTAAATAATACAAGAGTACGAATATTAGATTCTATTTATCATATGACAAATACTTTGAAATCTCATTTCTTGCGTAAAAACGTTATACTTTTGTCATTATGTACGCAACGTTGTTATGGACGTCATTTTGATTGTTTGATTTGATTCTTTACGTCCACTCAACAATCTTTCAGTTATGCGGGACGGTCTTCCTGGGTTGAACCAGTACTAAGCTAGGATAAATGTGTCTTGCTCAAGGACCACAACGCAGTGACGCCGGTGAGGCTCGAACCCGCGGCCCTTCGGTCTCGAGTCAAGCACTCTACCACTGAGCCACTGCGCTCCCAAATTTAACATTTCCCTTAAATCTATAAACCACTAGTGGTTTATCCATTTTATTGCACAGCGTTATTTCACTCCCAGACGCGACGTCATGATAAACTTGGGACAGTCCATTGTACATATGTAGGGGTGTCAGGTTATGATTAAAAAAATATTGCATTATTTTGTCTGAAGATCTTTTTTACCTTTACAGGCATTGTAGACCCTGATGTATGGTATAGGCCTGCACCATGCGCGGGTCCAGAGGGGGGATAGGGGGTTCCCTGAAAAATCACAAAGCTTCCAAGCCAGCATTCAATGTTGGGCCATCTTTGGCACACCAGCAATTTACCATTTTGTTTCGCTGGCAGGCCGATGATGGCCAGATTTTAGTGGTAGATCCACTCATCACCTAAAACTAAACATTGTCAAAGTTGGACCCCCTCTGAAAAAACTTTCTGGATCCGCACATGTGATTTCCTTAGAAATTTTGGTACAGACACCCCTCACGAAGCAATTGGGCCCAATCTCAAAGGAGGAATGGGTCCAACGGCTTCCAGAGGGAGGTCTGTACAGCCCTCTGTGAAATATGTTGATGGCTAAAAAAACATTATCACCTGGTGGACCCCCATGACAGAATTTTCTGGGTCGAAACCACACTTGGCCTGCCATGGTAAGTGTAGTATTTGACCGTCTTAATTAGCAAGACCTCTCGACTTAAATTGACTGGGACGTTAAACATGTAAACAAACAAACAGACGAAGAATCATTGATATTCTAATCCTTAATGCGCCAATCGCAAAAAGAATCATCTGCTTTTCTCGTCTCCTGAAATGTTTAAGAAGCCTCTATGGCAAACAATGTGGGCCAAGATCAGACTGCTCCTATAGGAGCAGTCTGTTCTGGGTCCATGCTGTTTGCTTCTTTACTTAATTCGTCAGTAATGCTAGGCAATTATTTGCAGCAGACGACTTCAGCAGACAACATTTTGAGATGCATTTTTTTCTTGGCGCTTTAAGATCTACATCTGTACAATGAACCGTCAAATTTGACTATTACTCAACGGGTTGACTTTTATTGGTAGCGCTAAAAAGATAAACACAGTCTCTAATCTGTAATATTTTCAGGACAATAAAAGAGAAGGACAATAGATTAGATCAATCCCAATACTTCTTCAAAATCAATACTTAACTCTTTCCTTGCTTGAGGCAACTTTTGTGGTCTGCAATCAGTTTCGAAACCAGATCAGGACCGACAGAAAGTTGATTCTGGCCTGGATCCAAACTGTGTGCCACTAGGAAATTGTTCCTGAAAGATTTTTTTGAAAAAGTTTATTTTGAAAAAAGTCTGCAGACGACAACTAAAGCTAGACAAATTACCCAGCATGCAAATAGTTACAGGATGCTGGCTGTCACAAGTGCTGCTTGTTAAATTGTAATTCAAGGCCCATTGAGTGATAGCATGTCATTCCGATTTTCCAATTTTAATCAGTACCATACATGCTATCCTTTGAAAAAGTTTGTTGCATTATATGAAGAAACTGAATGACAAACAGTGAATATCCCGATCAGCTGGCTTCTGACGAAGCCAGCTGATCAGTATCTACACTGTTCGGGAGGTAGCGTCAGAGTGGTTTACTGTCTCCTGCTGAATTATATCAGACATCTAAGATTCTGATTATTTCCTTCATTTTTATAAACAGCCACTCTCAAGGAGACCGAAAATTGGTTTTCATGACCAATTTTTACTTATTATGCTAGTCAAAAGTATTGCAGAATGATTCTGCAATACTTTCGACCTTCTTTAAGCTACCATTTGCTTAAGACCTTTGTTTTGCCTATTTTTACTGTACCACTAACTGTTTCCATTTTACCGTACCACTAACTGCAGATAAATGTTAATTCTGCTGTGTTCCTCCTTTCAAAGGACTGTAGGTCTTACAGCCTCAATAACTTGCTGTCTTTTAAAGTAAAAACTAATAAATAAACTCTCTTGACACCAGGGGGCACATGTAATTTCAAGGAAATATTTGAGGTTGTGGTATAAACTGGATGCAAAAGTACATCACTCTTGACAGTCTTCCAGTACTATAATGGTTAGTATTTTAGTTTGGCAGACTTCTCATATTAGTGCCTACAATTAAGTAACTGCTGTAAACTAAAAAATATGAAACCTATGCAATTTTGCACTCTCAATGGTAGTACAGTAAAACCTGTCTTAAACGGCCACTCGAAAATACTAGTAGACAAAACAAAGGTCTTAAAGACAAATGGTAGCTTAATGAAGGTCGAAAGTATTGCAGAATGCTCTGCAATACTTTTGACCTGCATTAAGTAATAATCTGTCTTGAAATCTGTTTTTGATCTTCTTTTTGAGAGGCCACTTAAGACAGGTTTTACGGTACATGGACGGACCTAAAAACTGTAGGTGACTCATTATAGGCCAATTGATGAAAGGTGAACAGATTTTGTGATACCACTTTTTTCACTGACACCCCTAATTGTGTCCATGTCTACTATGAAGTATCAGGGATGAAGAGTAAAAAAGTAGAAATGAGGCCATGCAGGGGAATAGCCAGAGGCTTTATCATGTAGGAGTATTAAGAAGAGATATCTGACCTAGTACGTTACTTTACTTTTCAGATAGTGAATAATAAAGGCGCTGATCAGACTGCACGGATGTGCAGGCTGGTCTGTGCCTTTGTTGTTCGCAAGCAACAGTCAGGATTTCTTGCGTTGAGGCACATGGGAGACTGTCATGATGTTGAAGCCAAGGCATCCTGGCCTCGCATGGCTACGCGTCTGCCATGTGGTAAATATTATATAAAATGTCAGCTTTGACAACTGGTTCGGAAATAACACCTAACCTGATCCAGTGTCAGAAGAAAGCTGCTTTATCATTATCGCTTTATCACAGTCTTATCTGCAATAGCGTTGTTGTTGTTTGCATGTGGCAAAGCAGATTTCTTCAAGACGTGGCCTGTGAGTTCTATTCACTGTAGAACCATCCCCAAAAATAACGATTAAGATAGATGAATCTTACTTGGTAATTGGTAACAAATATTTTCCTCACTTGCCTAAATTTTTGTTTACAAGTATGCTAAATCAGAACAGTAACATATATTTAACATAACTTGGCCTAAATTTTTTATGTGATCAAAGGTGTAAGATAAGCTTTAAATCAGCATTCCACAATTTTGATGATAGGTATTTAACCCTTGTCCTCCTGAACCTGGACTTATCCTGTAGAACCAGATCAGCTGGCTTCTGAGGAAGCCATATCTGATTAGGATCAACACTGGTTTTTACTCTTATTGAAAGTATATGCTTACAACTGGAATGCTGCAGTAAATTGGGTAAAATTTGGGCATAAAAATAATCATCATGACTAGGGTTAATTATGTCTACTTTAAATATGAGCCAGCATGATATTTTGGTACTTATCACATCGGCCAGTGGACTAGCATGCGCAAACTGTCAGTCCGGCAGGTGGACTAGCATGCGCAAACTGTCAGTCATGTCAGAGGCTTTTCTGCTTTTGTGCACAAAGTACGAAAGTAGATGAAGGCCCAGACCAAAATCTAATCCCACTAGATAGCTGCACACAGACATTTAATTAGTGGGTGACTTTATGTTTAGGCAATAAGAATACCATTAAATAGGTTTAGATAAACAAAGTAATTCAGCGTAAAATTGTAAATAATTTTATTACCCATATATGGGAGCGCAACCCTTGCGAAAATGAAGTGGGATTTATTGGTACTGTTCTAGAACTTTCTGGAACTCACTTTAATGGTACTTTCTGGGATAACCACTTAATCCCAATAAATCCCAACGTTGGGATTATTTGGTATTAAATGGAATGTTAAATGGCATATGGGATTAAATGGTATTTTCTGGTACTGAAAATACCATTTAATCCCAGAAAGTCCCAATTGATCAGGTTCCACTAAATCCTAAATAATCCCAACCGGTTCATTTATTAAAATACCATTTAATCCCAGAAAATCTCAATTCTGTATTGACAAGAGTCCCAAATATTTCCACAAAATCCCAATTCTGCAATTTAGAAGTTCTAAATAGTAACAGATAATTCCATTTCTTTTCTAGCTAATGTATAGTTTTCACGGAAAAGTACCATAAAGTACCAAAAAGTACCAGTACCAAAACCTGAAAGTACCATAAAATACCATTTAGTACCATTGCCTACTAAAAATCTGAAAGTTACATAAAATACTAAAAACTGCCAAAATATGTGAGTACCACAAAATACCAAATAGTCCCAATGCCAAAATCAGAAAGTACCACAAAATACCAAATAGTCCCAATGCCAAAATCAGAAAGTACCACAAAATACCAAATAGTACCAATACAAAAATCTGAAAGTACCATAAAATACCAAATAGTACCAATACCAAAATCTGAAAGTACCATAAAAGACCAAATAGTATCAATACCAAAATGTGAAAGTACCACAAAATACCAAATAGTACCAATACTAAAATCAGAAAATACTGAATAGTACCGATACCAAACCTGAAAGTACCATAAAATACCAAATAGTATAAATACCAGATTCAGAACGTACCACTAAATACCAAATAGTGCCCATACCAAAATCTGAAAGTAACATATAATACCAAATAGTACCAATACCAAAATTTGTAAGTACCACAAAATACCAAATAGTACCAATGCAAAAAACTGAAAGTACCAGATAATACCAAATAGTACTGAAGCCAAAATCTGAAAGTACCACCAATGCTAGAATCTGATAATACATAGTACTGATGCTAAAAATTACTTTAATACTACTTTATTGAATTATTTTGTACTTATATTGGCACCCAGAAGACCTGGCTAGCACCTTTCTGATCACGCAGTAATAATTGTTTGATCACATAACTTTCCTGTATTAACTCCCTGTGTGCTCACCATATCCAAAATTAAGCAGATTAGGGGATAGCATAATAAGTAAATGGACAGATAAACAGACACTTTTAACTAGTAACTTTGCAAGGTCAATTGGCTGGAAGGGTAAAAAATAAATGTTCTTTAGCACTCCCCACTTGTGAGAAAGTTGTCCTTTCATCAGATTAGGTTGAATTCAGCCCAGCAAGTTTGGATTAGCATAAAAGAAGAAAGGGCAGACACTTTTTACCCCATTATAGGGCGCCTCTGAGTGGGGTACCCAAAAATAAGCTCTTGTATACACAATTTATTTAAGTTGCTCACAAATTTGGTTGAGTTCTACCCAGCAATTCAGAAAGAGACAGCAAAGCCAGAAAATGCACACTCACTGGGGCCCATGCAAGGGGGATCCAAAAAACAAAAAACGGTAATGCTCCTGCTCATCAACTTGTGTAAGTAAGTCACCAAACAAATTTGGTTGGATTCAGTATGACCGTTTGTGCAGTCGGTAACGTGTCTGGCAAAAGATGTGAGTCTGAATGCAGATCAAGGGGTCGCGAGATTCGATCTTGACCATGTCCCGTACTTTTGTGGAGATTGATCATGAAATAATTTCTACGGTCATTCTCCTCCCTTCCGCTGAATCATTCAAGAAAAGTTGTTGTCAGTTACAAGCGAAAGTATGTGCACGAAGTACTGGTTAACTGCTTGTTAAAGCTTGCCCAGGAAAAAGTGTGGTTAGGTGAACTGACCGTCCCGCCATGACCATAGCTGTTGACTTGGGACGTAAAGCAACATAACAAACAAACAAACCATTTGCAAGGTGATAGTATTGCAGGCAAATGAGCGGAACGAAGGACACTTTTGACCTACATCCCAAATCATTGGGGTATTGGAATTTTGCTGTTGCATACACCAGTTGCTCAACAAATTTGGTTGGATAATCTGTCCAGTTGTTTAGAAGATAGCATAACAAACAAAAACCTGATATACAGACGAAGGTAATCGCAATATCTCCAACACCTTCTAAAAAGAGAATGGTGATAAAAAAATCAAATAAAGATAAGCCCCAATGATCAGCTTTATTATCCTGTAAATTCAGTAATTAACCTATTCACTAATGTAAGCTTACAAGTACCACACTAACTAAATGTTGTACTGCCACAACTGCTGCTGTAAATAATAATGATAATGGTAAAATAGTATAACCATAATGAACACAATTCAGTAATAAGTGTCTTTCATCAGCATTTAAAGAAAGAAACAACTACAAATGGCTTTGTTTCTGAGCAAGTCAATTATATGAAGAAAAGTCTCATGCAAGTATAATTTATAAGCATACATGTAGCAATATGTTCTATTTACTCACATTGTCTGTTGTAGGATTTATTTTGTGCAGTTTATGCAGTATATATCCAAAATTAACACAGAATTTATCAAATAGTTAGAGCCTTGCAAACCATGAGGTTTATTTGAATCTTTTTCTGGTTTCCTGCAAGATTAAAGAATTTCAGCTTGAGTCATTAAAATGAGAGAACCAGGTTAACACAGTTATATCATATTTCAAGGTCAGACTGAGTTCAGATTATAATGGTCCAATGCAAATCTAGGTTGGGATTATTTGGTATTAAATGGAACCAAGGTATTTACTAGTAGTACCAAAAAATTCCATTTAATCCCAATAATCGGTCATGGAAGAAATTATATGGATGTGTTGAATTGATGAAGTCCCAGAAAATCTTAATAAATCCCATTTAAAGTACCTACTGGGACTTTCTGGGATTAAATGGAATATTTATCCCAGAAAGTAACATAAAATCCCACTTATATTTTAAGCAGAATTATTTGAGACTTTCTGGGATTTTCCAGTTCCAGATAGTGACAGAAAATACCAATTGTTCCAACTTTTGGGATTTAATGGAATTCCATTAAATACCATATAAAATAAAGTACCACAAAATCCCAGAAAGTTCTATTCAAGCAGAATTGGAACTGGACTGAGACTTTCTAGAACATTCTAGAACATACCAATTATTTGGGATTATATGGAACAATTTTTCGCAAGGGAGTGGCTCAGTGGTAGAGTGCTTGACTCGAGACCAAAGGGCCGCGGGTTCAAGCCTCACCGGTGTCACTGCCTTGTGGTCCTTGAGCAAGACACATTTATCCTACCTTTGTACTGGTTCAATCCAGGAAGACCCATCCCTGTTTAACTGAAAGAGTGTTGATGGGACGTAAAGAATCAAAACAAACAAAAAATTCTTACCCTTAATTTTTAGCATATGTTTTGGGTGATCAAAAGAACCCCCTCATTGAGACGGTTCTTTTGAGTACCCACGACATATGTTTTGGTTGAGAAATTCTGTTACACACTCTTAGCTCAATGCCTGCCATTATCTCATGGGTTGGCTGTATATATTCTTTTTTCTTGCTTTTCAAACACAGGTTTAGATAAACAAAAATTTGAGCGTAAAATTGTAAATATTTTCTTGTCCATCAGTTTTATCAAATGTTTTGGGTGCTCAAAAGACCAGTCTCATTGAGACGGTTCTTTTGAGTACCACAACATATGTTTTGGTTGAGAAATAAGAAAATTATTTTTCTGTTACGCACTCTCAACTCAAGGCCTGCCATTATCTAATGGGCTGGCTGTATATTTTCTTTTTCGAATCACCTTGCTTTCAAATATTATATCATTGGTGTATATACTGGAATCCTAGGAAAGGATATTCCAGTGAGTCTCCACAAGATAGGTATCTTGTATAAATGAAGGAAAATCTTGTCTGGATCTTCACCTATCATTCCTTTCTCAAACCTTAGTAAGCTATGACATTGAAAAAAGACCCTTTAGACAAGTTTTAGAGTATAATGGACTAACAGGGGAACATAATGGCACAGTGGTAGAGTGCTCAACTTGAAAAGAGAGGTCACTTAAGCTTATTGTTCGAGCCTCACCAAAGGCATTGTCTTTTATCCTCACTGCTTAAATCTGGTTCAACCAAGAAAATATCTGTACAAGACTGAAAATGGTTGACTAGGACATACTATACCAAAGATACCTGCTTAATTGCATTAAATCTTTCCCCATTAGTTGTTGGCAACTTTTGTTGGCTGCTGTAAACCCTTATGAACAGTTTGGACCCATATCAGGCCCGACAAAGACGTCTGGTCTCAGCTGAATCCAAATTGTTTGTCCCTCTGACCCCTTTCAGTGTCAAGCTACATGGAAGATTCAATCAGGCATCAAGGTTATAAAACTTTTTTCATGCTCGACTCAACTGAGCATGAACTTTATCATGCTTATAAATGTTAAAATGTCAACAATTTTAGTTTTTATGAGCAGTTGAAAGTTCATGCTCAGTTGAGTTGAGCATGAAAGAGTTTTATAACCTCTGGGCCTGTAAAGATACTCTATTGTATTTAACCTGATAAGCACACATCTTAAAGGCGCATGCTGAATGAGTATTTTATATTATAAACCTCTGATTTTCAATTAATCCTGAGTGGTGTCTTATCATTATAATATCATGCGCCGATCCAGAGAGTTTTGTCAGAGGTGGATGAGGGGAGGGAGGATCCTAATACCACTATAGGCGGGCCAACATAGAATTTTTAGGGGATCTGGACCAGTATTGCGAGGAAACCCTATATTTTTGTGATTTTTCAGGGGTGGGGGGTCTGGACCCCTGTCCCCCCTCCCCCCACACACACTGGATCCGGGCATGATTATTGTTAAATTTCATTATTAATGTGGATTCATCATGTCAATGAGAAAAGCGTGGATCGTGATCAGAAGGATATGCCAGTTGATATAGATCTACACTGTTGTTAAAAGTGGGTACATAATTTTGAAACAGCCATGCACATGTCGAAGACTGTTATTCCAAAGAATGTTTATGACAGGGGCGTACGTAGCTTGGGCTTCAACACCATATTTTTGCTTCTTTCCCTTGATTAACTTCTCAACAGGATCAGATATATTATTAAATCTCAGGAACTGCTGTGGAGTAGTGGATAAACCCCTTGCCTTGTAAACCAGGGGTCACAGGTTCAATCCCCGGCTTCATTAGTCTGTCAGAAATTATGAGACATGAAGCCATGACCCCATCTCCATATGACCCTAGCTGTTGGTGGTACGTTAAACACAATCAAAACATTTGTGGCTTTTATGATTAAAGGTCCTTTTTGCATGTTACAGCTCGGATGAATATGTAACATATTATCTCTGTTTATATTTTTTATCCATAAGTATTTTTTTCAGAATTTTAGCACACAACAAAAACTATTTTGTTAATATTTTCTAAAACTATGAATTCACATTTCAGGTGAATTGCTTCCATTGGAAGCAATTCACCAGAAATATGAATTCATATTTTGTAAAAAGCTAGTACTTTATTTTGCAATGCAGTCTGCAAGGTTATGAATCTGCTTGTTAATGGAGCTGAATACTATGCCAGTTGTTTCCATTGTTGGTCTCAAGGATTTCTGAAAGAAAAAACACACACAGAAATCTTGATGTCATAATTTGCATTTTATTCACGCTAGAGATTCACTGTATTCCAACAGCGCAGTCATCACAGATTGGTTGCAGTCATTGAGGGCACAAATGGGTACTGTGATCCATTCTATGAGCAAGTACAAACTGTTTGCGAAGATTATCAGCTGAAATATACTTTATTTCATCTCACTGAGAGTGTTTTGTTGAGAAATTGAACCTGCACACCAGATCATAGATGAGCATTGAAGACCCTGATGATCCTGGCACAATACACTGTGATGCTGTTGGCTGTTGGCATACACAAAGCATGCTATATCATACTGCAAAACTGTTTATTCACAGGAATACATGATTGCAATATTCATTAATTGTCATTTGTTTTATTGATCAAAATCTAAAAACAAAATTGACTGCAAAACAAAATATATTGTACCCCCTGCTAATATTAAAAGAAATCCAAGTAAAGGAAACAGGTATTCATTATCATAGAATAAACATGAGTTAGGTTATAATATAAACATGACGGAAGACCTTACATATTTTTTTATACCACAATATGTTTACTGCAGCTCCTAAGAAAACCTGACTTTGTTGCCTGCGAACAACAAAGGTGCAGACCAGCCTGTGCATCCACGTAGTCTGTTCAGCTTCTTTGTTATTTGCTTTTTTTAAAGTATGATATATATATATATACTTAATAATTAATTTCAACATATTCACTAGTCTGTGTAACTGAGCAGGCTGGTTTGAGGCTGAGCCATATACTTGGCCAGAAACACAGTAGACAGATCTTCTTGTGATGAGGCCATTGTTTACATTAATAAGCACCCAAATACCTAGACCCAAGGTCAAGATCAAATTATATATTTTTCTAATATTTACACATTCGAAGCAAGCCTTTAATAGATCTTTAGATTTTTGCAACCATTCATAACCTCATGATTGACACAAATTTGTTTGACAGCTGCCAAGCTCACTTGGCCGTGCAATACGCTTAGAACTGCGAACTAATTCGCCAGAAGTGATACTGGTGTTGTAATTGACAATGACCAACACCCGAGTCACACATGCAAAACAAGCCTCTTGTTTGCTCCATTGGCTGTCTGTGTTCACGCTGGCTGTTGCGCTTTTCCGCTTTACACTCCAACAAAACAGTTATACGATTACATATTAAATGCAAAAGTGTTTTGCTTCCTAAATTATAAATAGTTTTTTTCTACGGCGTTACTTATTAATGCATAAGTAACTAATATTAGTTCATTTATGAAACAGTGGTTACTTAGCCTATAATTGTAATTGGTTTTGAAATGGACTCTTCCGAAGAGGGGTGTGATCAAAGTTATTGTTCAATGAATAACGTTTTGATTAATTTTTTTCGTTTTTCCAAGGGTAAAGTAAAACAAATTTAGACTTTCTTAATAAAAGAGTATTTAAAACGTCTAAAATCGGGTGTCTTTTCAGTGTAAATGTCGGATGTTCAACAGCTATTCTACCCACGGACTGTACCTATTTTTCACCGTCGCCAGCTGGTCTAATGGTCTAACTTAGAATAACTTTTCAGTGGTTTTTGGGGCGAACTAATTGATAAATTCATTACTATAGATACGAAATTCTTAAATAAGTATATTAAATAAGTATATGAAGGACTATTCTGTAAATCATTGTGACGTCATTCATTCTATATTTAGCAGTGTGCGAGGTTAAATTATTTCGTGCCACGATAAAACAGAAACGAACTTTTTATTTTATTAGAAAATTGAGGCAAGAAAATCTTAAACAAACAAACAGAACGGACAACGGGCATACAAGCAGAAAATATGAATAAGCAAACAAAATAACATAAGAAAGATTAAAGGCAAAACGCGGAAAATAGGTCATTCGATTGGTTTGACCTCAGGTTTGTTTTCGAAGCAAATTGTGTCAAACGATCAACATGCCAGGGACGTACATGTATATATTGAACTGTTTATCCGTGATCATGCTTGTAGATTTTTCCTATCATTCGCAAATTCATGGCTGGGGTTGTAAAGGAGGAAAATGCATGGGATATTATTCTTTCGACTTGAGAAGTCTTCTTTCCCCGCGGACAAGTATAGGTTTTCATAAAAGACTGATGATAACAAGGGGAAGGAATAAAAGCCGGGACCAACGCCCGAGACTCGGGACCAAATTCCGGGACTAAAGTTTGCAAGCATCAAAATGGTATTTAAAATGCAAATGTCGACCTAAAAATTGGATCACATGTTCATTATAAAGCCTTCTTAAAAATGCTTATAAAGATTATGTAATTTTTTGATTTTTTTTAATTACTAGCACTAATACCGGACCCTGTCATGCATTTTACACCCGGACCAGTTTTCGCGGTATTGAAGATGTCGAGTATATTCCAAAATTTGGCTACAGAAACCTTTTAAATCCCAATTTTTTATATTATTGTTTTAAAAGATCCCAAAGGGTATAAAAATGAAAACAATATTTGAATTAATCTAATATTCTAAGAGAAAATTAATCAAGGGACCAAAATCGCCATTTATATTTCTATTGCGGCATTGACGATGTCAAGGGAATTTCAATTTTTGCCTACAAAAACTTTTTAGATGCCAATTATATATTTCGTTTTGTCATCTATACTGAAGGATTTTAAAAACGCACCACTTGATAAATGCTAATTTATGTCGAAAATTAGATATTTTCATTATGTGAAAAATAAAATTGACAAGTTCCGTCACTCAGCTTGCATTCAATAAGAAAATCGAAACGCTACATGCTTATGATCGCCGTGACGTCGCGATAATTCTGAGACAACTCAAATTCAAAAAGTTACAGAGTACCCATACCTTCCATTATGAACGAAAAAAGTTTTCGAACTGATGTTTGTTCTTGAAAGCAAAAGGAAAGACAAAATCAAATCATGAAGTTTTAGGCCTTTGGCAACATTCATTACGTCTATATGACGTCATTGATTTTTGACGTTATTGGCCGTTTATATCATAAGGATCAGGAATAATAAAAACAAGTTGTTGACAGATACTCCTCAATCAGTTGCATAAAAGACAAAAGTGTCGCGACATACGCGGACGTCACCCGTCTGTTATTGATGTTTGAAAATTTAAGACTGACGTTAGCAAAGAAACGCTGCGAGTGGGAGTGTAATAAAACGATTTTTCTGAAAACTTTTGTGTTTTTTCCATTTGTTAAGACATCTGGCTACCACCTAAAAGTGTTTGTTTTCAAATTGAAATAAATTCACATTTGTCAGACGACAATTGTTGAAAAACACTTACCTAAATATTACGTCAGAATGAACAGCATGAGCAAATCGAAATCATGGCAAATCATGGTCCATTTTGCAAGAGGATAAAAAATGATAAAGAAAAAGTCAGTATATAAAGCTGGCAAAGAGTATGAAAATAAAAAAAGTATATATGAATTGGCCTAACTTGAATTCAGATAATTAAGCTATACGTTATAGCGGTTGAGTTTGTCAATGACTTGATAACCCACCTTTAACGAGAGTGTTAGGGAATTAAACTAATCACGCCCATAATTGTATATGATTAATTAATTAGCTAACGAGATTTAATTATGATAGGAGCTAACAATATTCTGAAGCATCATAGAAACAATGGACAATCAAGTTATCTTTGGCGGCCAAATTAACATGCAAAATAATATGCGAACAATTCACGTTGGCATATTTCACTTATTCCAAAAAACAAAAAAAACATGCTGGGTATAAAACCCCTGATACTGCTGCATCTCGCCACCGAGACGCTACTCTTGTCGCAAACTCGACTGAGCTTCAAAAATCGAGAAATAGCGAATTTCTATATTATTTCTCGTTTCAGCGATCAGCGAAGGCTCAGGCGAGTCTGTGCATTTTCGTAAATTCGACTTAGCTTTAAAATTCGAAAAATAGCAAATTTCCATATTTTTTTCTCATCTGATGCGAGCAGCGAAATCACAGGCGATACTGCATGTGCATTGGCATAAACTCGACTGAACCTTCGTTGCTTTGAAGCAACGTGACAGATACCTAATTTCAAGATTTTCTTTCTAGTTTACTGCAAGCAGCGAAAGCTCAGGCGAGGCTGTGCATTGGCATAAACTCGACTGAGCCTTCTCTGCTTGAAGATGCGATAAGTACCAAATAAGATTGATATCTCAAACGTTTCTGTAGGCTTAATATATTGAAATTCCCTTAACATCGTTAATGCCGCAATAGAAAAATTAATGACGATTTTGTTCCCGGGCTGATTATCTCTTAGGGACACGTTTTTCAACACTGACTGTCTGTTTCTTTTTTAGAGCTACCCGTGTTTGTAAAGAAAAGTTGCGGTGGTATAGCAAGTGACCAAAATGGATAATATTTTGAACAATTAAATGTCTATCTAATATTTGATCAGCCCAGTTACAGTTATGTTAAGGAAGAAGTCTTATATTTTTGTATTCATAATCGAAGGGTCTCGGTGACGCTGTGGTTTGAAAACAAACATAAGCTTTCACAATAGCTTGCTTCCCCATCACACTGTCTGATTGAATAGTTTATGTATGAGCGAAACGTCAAGCATTTAATGACTCCTTTCAAAGCCGCTTTAATGTATATCTCATTGCGAGAAAAAACTTCATTATTATCCTTCATCTATTATTACTCATAAGAACCTTTCAACAACGCCGTTTATAACATGTAACACATGTTATAGTTTTTCTTGTTTATAATTTTAGATATTTATAGTAAAATGTAAATATAAGCATTAAATTCAATTTATGTCTGTTTATGGAATCATGAATACTTCGGGTCTCTTGCAGAGGCCTGAAGTATTCATGATTCCATGAACATTCTAAAAAGTGAATTCATTTCTTAAGTAAATGCATTTCCTCCTAAACTGTTGAGTATAGCAGCTTCAAGCTTTGCAGGTGCATAGGTCATATGATGTAGATGATACTGGGCAACATTTCATGTGTGTCCTTGACCTAAGGTCAAGGTCAAGGGTGAAATAATGTATTTTCTTGTGAATGCATCTCTTCCTAAACTGTTGGACATAGCAACTTCAAACTTTGCAGATGCTTTGGTTAGGTATAAAATGGGTATTTACAATGGTGTACCATCAACTTAAGTCTAGTAATTGATAATTTCCATTTGCATATTTTTCAATTTAACATAGATTTTGTGATTTTTGGCAGTTTTCTATGTTAGATTCTCTCAGCAGCCTTGTCACCATTTTGCATACCAGTGGCTGGACAAAGTTAAAATAAATTAGAACACATTGGATGGCGCGCCATCGCAAATCCCCACGCTCTTGAAGATATCTAATGGTACTTAATCCTTTGACCCTATCCCAAGGTCACCAGTTTGATCCTAGGGTAAAAATTTTCAGTGTAATCCTTTAACCCTATCCCAAGGTCACCAGTTTGATCCTAGGGTAAAAATTTTCAGTGTAATCCTTTGACCCTATCCCAAGGTCACCAGTTTGATCCTAGGGTAAAAATTTTCAGTGTATCCTCGTCTACTGCTCATCCCCTTTAATTTGATATGCCACATGACCATGTTCAGAAAATTAAATTTTTGACCCCCCTCCAGCACCCCCAAGTCCAAAACCCTTAGGCATGCATGACCCAGGGGACCGAATGAAAATCCCGTCTAATATGTTTTATATCTTTCATTTGTAAGAAGACACACAAAGTTTAGTTTAAAAAGCTTTGAAATTGACTTTGTAATTGAGATTTAATGATATTTGACCTTTTGGCCCCTCCCCAAGGCCCCAGGAGACGGGGACCCCAAAAAATTGTGCCGTAGCATGTGCCATTCATGTAAGTAACTCACACACCAAATCTGGTTGAATTTGGGAAAAAAAGATTTTTGACCCCCCAACCCCCCCACGTACCACTAAGTCCCACCCCTGGGGCATGACCCAGGCAATGGAATGAAAATCCCGTCTGATATGTTTTATATCTTTCATTTGTGAGAGGACACACAAAGTTTGGTTTAAAAATCTTTGAAATTGACTTTGTGATTGAGATTTTATGATATTTGACCTTTTGGCCCCTTTTCAGGGCCCCAGGGGGTGGGACCAATAAAATTGTGCCGTTGCATGTGCCATTCATTTAAGTAACTCACACGCCAAATCTGGTTGAATTTCGGGAAACAATTTTTTTGACCCCCCAACCTCTCCCAGTACCCCCAAGTCCGACCCCTGGGGCATGACCCAGGGGACAGAACGAAAATCCCGTCTGATATGTTTTATATCTTTCATTTCTGAGTAGACACACAAAGTTTGGTTTAAAAATTATTGAAATTGACTTAGTAATTGAAATTTAATGATATTTAATTATATTTGACCTTTTGGTCCCTCCCCAGGGCCCCAGGGGGCGGGGCAAAAAAAAATGTGCCGTTGCACACCCCATTTATGTGAGCAACTCACACACCAAATTTGGTTGGATTTTGTCCAATGGTTTAGGAGGAGCTAGCGTGACGGGCGGACGGAAGGACGGAGGCGATTGCAATATCCCCGACGCTTTTTTAAAAAAGAGTGGGGATAATAAGTGTGCAAAATTTGATCCAAATATACCATGAGGTTCAAGAGCTACGAGCATTTTAACTAAATAACCATGACCAGCTGGACTACTGCTCAGCAAAGCCTCGTCCATCAAAAAAAGTTGTTACCCATGCCAGTGGTTAGTCAATGTTGAAATGCATATACTAATGAAAAATTTGATCAAAATATACCATCTGGTTCTAACTTGTAACAGACAGACAGACCCACACAGTGATTATAGTGCACACCTGCGGGTCGTGCAATTCTTTCCACACTGGTCACAGCTTATGGTTGTTGTGATTCGGTGGTGTCCAGATGCTGACTGTAATTTTCAGCATTGGGGTGTTATATGCTAATCTGACTTCTAGTAGGATAAGGCCTGTTGTGTGTGCAGGGGACAAAAATATTTCATTATTGCACTTGTCCTGCAGGACGAGTGACTTACAATTTTAACTCGCCCCTCAAACACATGCACTTGTCCTTTAAAAGCATTAAGGGAGTAATATGTAATATGACTTCTTTGAGTAATTCTTGCCAAAGCACTCGTCCTACAGGACAAATTACTCGTCCTTTTTAGATTTCACTGGTAATTACGAGCGGTTGAGTGGAATTTTTGTCCCCTGGTGTGTGTCTCCCTCGATCCCTCCCTCCTTGTGTTTATAAGAGGGTGTGTATGCTCATTAGATTGAATATGGTATTCTAAAAAAAACCCATAGAAATGGGCCGCGATGCGATAAAACCTGTCTTCAGGATTTCCGAAAAAGTGAGATTCAAACCAGCCTGCCAAGCTACAGAGACTAGCTAGAGAATTGAAATTTCGCTTGCAGCAAGACTAGATATGATACTTTCCAATTAGCGAATAACAAAGGCGCTGATCAGACTGCGTGTATGTGCAGGCTGGTCTGCATCTTTGTTTTTTTTTTGTTCAAAAACCACCGATTGCAGGTTTTCTCACATCGAGCAGTAGGCCCAAATTATTACATTGTAAACAGTTTTTGATTTGAACACAGTAATATAAATAATATAAAAAGAAATATAAATAACTGATCAAAGGTAAAAAGGTATAAAGACATTTGATGAAACTTTCTGCATCTGTGTTTCATAGGTTTATTAACTCTCCCCTTCATAGCAGCAACTTTTATTGTCTGTTGATAAGGAACCTTTGCAAATAGTTTGGACCCAGACCAGAACAGACAGTAGGAGATGTCGCAAAATGTGGAACCTGCTGATAGTGATAGTGTCTGCCCATTCTGCTATCTCAACCACTTTGATGCGGAATTGTTTAGTGTACCACACTTCTCACCAATTCATTCCAGTTGTATTAGGCCAGAATTTTTTTATTAGTTGATTTACGAACCCTCCTACTGTAATTTTCCGGAAAGTAGGAAAAATTTTTTTTTTATTTTATCTGCCGACTCTAAATATTATTTGTTTTGTTGAAAAAAAAATAATATTTTTTTGAGGTTCTGTCTGTGCATTTTTGAGATTGACACTGTTAAAAGTGATTGTCCTGTCCAGATTTTAGGAAAATGATGAAATATTTAAAGATTACCTTCCTAGTTTTACTGTTTTTCTGCAGATATTAAAGAAAAAAAGGGGAAAAAAACTCTGAAAAAAAAGGCTCTGAAAAAAAAAAAAAAAAGCTCTGAAAATGACCAGTTTACTGGTCATTTTCAGAGCTTTTTTATTTATTTTTTTTCGTCTCCCCGACCCTAGGTCTGAAAAAAATTTCCCGTAAATCAACTAATAAAAAAAACTGGCCTTATGCATCAGAGTGGAAAACAGTATAGATCCTGCATGATCAGATGGTTTTGTTAGAAGCCAGCTGATTTGGATCTACACTGATTCCTTAAGAGAATAAATTCAGATTCAGCAGACCATGTGGGATTTATGAGAATTGGAACTTAGTGCAACCCATTGTTTTATAATGAATAATAGACTAGTCCAAGGGTGATAGAAAACATGAGAATGGAAGGTTCTACTGGTAAAATACAATAAACAGCTTTAAACCATTGTAAATGTGAAAGGCAATGAAAGGTAATGAAAATAATGCTGGCCCATATAAAGGTACACTACAAGGCCGTCGTCGCCGGTCCGGCAGGACGGCGAGCGCCGGACCACTTTTTTGGTCGCGTATGCTTTCCGCCGTGTCCCTTTTTCTCGTTTCGGCTCATTTTACTTTTTACTCTGATTTTATTCAATCTGCCAAAATTTATTGATGCAATTATCAATAACACTCGTTGCGCGTGTCATCAATAGACCGACCAAGCCAAGGTGTGAAAGCATTGGAAAATTATAATGACACCTGATTAATTTCATAATCTGATGGTCTTAAGTGTACATTATCATACTTAATTTTATGGACCGTGTCGAGAGAAAACCTGGCGTAGCTGCATGCGAACATCAAAGGCGCAGACCAGCCTACACATCCACGCAGTCTGAACAGCGCCTTTATTGTTCGCTCCCAATAAAGTGTAATTGATAAACTTGCTACACGCAATTTTTCAGCATTCTAGCTAAGCCCTGTATCTGAGTAGGTTGGTTTGAGTCTTGCATGGTCGGAAACCCTGAAGATAGGTCTTCTCGTTGATGTCTGGACAGATAATTTCTATCCCTCAAATTGACATATTGTGTTTTTGTCTTCTTATAATTAATGCGTCGAGCGACAAAGTTTGTTTCAAACGTTTTGACTTTACATATGAGCATTCAGCCCAAGACTTTTCGGTCCCCCCCCCAACGTTCACTCGACTTTAAGAAGCCTGAGCAGAGAAGTGTTTAGCCGTCGTGGTTCGACAGTTGTTACGATGAAGCCAAAGATCTCATGTTATGCCTACCGAAGCCAAAACCTAGATGAAGCCTGCATCCTTAACAGGTGTTCTAATTGAAAGTGTATACATATCTGACTCTTTGAAGTATCACCTGCAGGGACTTAGATGAAATAATGTCAAAGAAAAATGCCGAAGAAAAAGAAGTAAAAAAAAACAACAAAAAAAAACATGTGACTGTCTGAAAACAATTTTGTCCAGGCATTCGATTTCTCACGCGGCAAGAAATATCTTTGTGACCAAAACGACTAAAATCTGGTCCCAAAAGCATAAAACCCCATAAAAAACGCGCAAAGAAGCGCTAAAATTCAAAAATTTTATCGGGGGAGTTCCCCCGAACCTCCCCTAACGAGAGGGGGAATGATCCCCCTCTCGTGCTCTCCCCCATCTCGTGCCTTCGGCACTCGATGGCTTCCTCCGCCAGACCACTTTTAAATACGCGGCGACGGCCCTGCACTATACAATCTAGATGTGGGGTGTAACTGTTACAGAATCCTTAAAAAGTAGCGGATGATTGCTCCCATTGTTTGCTACCACAATTCCTTGTATAATAGACAAACTGTGGCAACTTGATATACCAGGCCTTTTGTTAAGAGTGCTTATCAAAAAATTAATTTTCTTATTTCTCAACCAAAACATATGTTGTGGGTACTCAAAAGAACCGTCTCAATGAGACCGTTCTTTTGAGCACCAAAACTGATCGGTAAGAAAATATTTTCAATTGTACGCTCAAAAATTTTGTTTATCTAAACCTTTGATATACTGTATTCAACCTAATAAATGCACAAAATGTCAAGCTCTTATAAGTGCATACACTGAGTTTTTATTGTGTCGCCTGCAAAACATGGCAGACACATAGGGTCTGCAGTGTCTCCGTTGTTGTCATCAGTGTCACACTTTTGGCTTCCTCTCATTACTTTGACAGGATGCATCAATTTCATTCAAAGTTTACTGTCTAGTTTAATTTTGGAGATCATCAGCAAGCTTCTGACTGAGTTATGATCCTTTTTCGACTTAGGTTTTAGCAGGCGACACATCAGATTCTCGGTATTCTAGTTTGACTGTTTAACGCCCAGGTCAGCCAATTATGGTCATTGTAGGATGGTATGGATCTAAGGGTGTTCACCAGTACTAAGCCAGGAGGATAAGTGCCTTGCTTATGGAAACAAAACATTTAAGCCTCCATTGAGGCTGGAACCTGGGGGTCAAGCACTCTACCACTGAGTCACTGTGCTTGCACACACACTTTATGAATGCATTATCAACCTCTGATTTCAAGCCAATCCAGTGGTGTAGTTTTACTTTTAAAATGGATTCTTGTATAAAAACAGTTTGGACCCTGGTGAAGCCAGCTGAACTAGGTCTACACTGTTTTCAAAAACTGGTTGTTATAAGAGGTAAAGAACCTTATAGGTGTCCAGGTTCAATGTTCCATCTAAAGCTGTGGGAGCTTAGTAGAGAGGGCATGTGATTGTTCTTAATAATATTGCTGTGAGTCACTCATGAGAAAAATATGAAACCTGCAGGCCCGGAGGTTATAAAACTTTTTTCATGCTCAAACTCAACCAAGCATGAAATTTATCCTGCTCATAAAACTGAAATTCTGAGAAGAAAAAAAAACGCTCTTGCATGTAATTCTCTGATGTTATATTTATCAATTGCTAATAGATGTTAAAATGCCAATAATTTAAAATGCCAACAATTGTTGGCATTTTAACATTTATATGCATTATCAAATCAACTCATTATCAACTCTGTCAGTTGAGTTGAGCATGAACAAAGTTTTATAACCTCAGGGTCTGTTTTTTCTATTTTGTACGTTTCATGCAGTTGTACGCCTTTAACTAAGCAACTTTAGTTGAAAATGTTGTCATCAGTGGTATAATTATATATTAGCTAAGAGTGAAAAGCTGTAATATTGTGTTAGATGATCCAGCAAGCATTTATCACATACCTGATGTCAATTAAAGTGTCCTGAAAAATTGCTGTAATTTTCACTGTCATCCAAATAATAATTCAAAGTGTCAAATAATTACATTCACTGTATTCATCTTTATAAGAACCCCTGGGTGTAAAGTAAAACCTGTTTAGCGACCACTTAAAAATAGACAAAACAAAGTGGTAGCTTAAAGAAGGTCAAAAGTATTGCAGAATGCTCCCCTTGGAGCATTCTGCAAAACTTTTGACCCACATTATGCGATAATTGGTCTTGAAGACCAATTTTCAGTCTTCTTTTTAGTGACCGCTTAAGACAGTTTTACTGTCAAGCGCGTTCCTGGGGCATTTTATAGAGTCACACTCTTGAAGGGGTCTCTGGGTACTCTCCCTTATATGGGAGCGCAGTGGCTCAGTGGTAGAGTGCTTGACTCGAGACCGAGGGGCCGCGGGTTGGAGCCTCACCGGTGTCACTGTGTTGTGTCCTTGAGCAAGAACATTAATTCTAGCTTAGTACTGGTTCAACCCAGGAAGACCAGTCCCTTTATAACTGAAAGATTGTTGATGGGATGTAAAGAATCAAATCAAACAAACAACTTCCCCCTGCATGGGGTCAGGGGGGAAGCCCTGTGGCAGAAATTGGTTTAAGGGCATTTCAAAGGGCTAAAATGAGTCCTCAAGACACACAACTAACACCATTAGTTGCATTTTTTTTTAAAAAAATCAAATTTTTAAACCTGTCTTAAGGGGCCACTTCAAGACAGATTATCGCTTAATGCAGGTCAAAAGTTTTGCAGAATGCTCCCCTTGGAGCATTCTGCAATACTTTCGACCTTAATTAAGTTACCATTTTGTCATTAAGATCGTTTTTTTTTCTTCTATTTTTGAGTGGCCTTATAAGAAAAGTTTTGCTATAACTGAAAACCCTATACTTGCAGTGTCAAGTTGTACGCACATGCGTACTTGCATACAGGTATGTACGCCCCTGACTGTACATATATGTTTAAATCTTATGCTGGGTAATTTACCTCACAACTTTTGATAATATGTGGTCCAACTGGGACATAAACTCATGACCCTTCGTGCCGCATCTTCGCAAGCCATAAGGTACTAAGTCCACTTCGTTCCTTACCTGCGTAAGGAACGAAGTAGACTTAGTACCCTTGGCTTTCGAAGATGTCTATGCAGTTGATGATCTTTTAGTAGAAGAATCTGTCACAATTTTATAGCAGTGAAAAGGTAACTTAGAATTTTTTCTTTTCAGTTGGCAGAGAAGATGCTGTACCATTGGCGGACATTCCCAATCCACTTACCACCCCCTCTGACCAAACAAGGAGATGATAAGGTACCAACACAAGAATTTTCAAACATTGAATATAGGGATCACACATGCTTTTCATGCATTAACGTTTGCCGAGTCCAGAGGAAGCTGTTTGAACATGAGACTGTGAGGCCGAGTGTTCAAACATCTTCGGAGGGACCCGGCAAGTGTTAATGCAATGAAACAATTATTTCTAATCGTTATTCTTGCATATTTTACCTGATTCCAACTAAGAGCTCACAGAAAACACCGCTAAAACCTCAAAATACCATTTTTCTTACACTGGTTTTCTACAAACAAAATGGTGTCGGTGTTAAACTTTCGAACGTCATAATGTCATAACAACATGCAATGTTTTTGCGAACAAAAACGTCGATGTAATGATCAGTCCGGGCAGAAACGCTTTCCTGTGTAATGTCAGACAAACAAATTAGGGCTCATTTTAAGTATTGCAAGCTTAAAAACTTTGTTCAAACAGCACCTGAATCTCATGATTTGAACATGGATTTTCGTTCATTTGGCAATGGCTTCAAACAGCTCTGCGTAAGGAATTCTATGTAAGAATTCACCTTTAAATATGGACAGTCGACTGACAGGAGTTTATTGGAACTTATGCCTCAAATACTAAATAATATTTTGCCAGTGGAAAATGGAAAAGATGTCATGTTATTATAATGTACACTTCTCAAACCCTGCAGAAAACAGAAGTAATTTATACATGTACTCATATTACTGTACTTGTGCCATGTATTTTCACACTTTTTGCAATTAGTATAGGTTATGGATGATATATTACAATCATAAAGGAATTTTGTGAATGAGCATAGAAATGGGTGTAAGTAGCTTTCAGTTTTTGACTTCAGAGGGGGGCCAAATTAGCCTATTAATGCATATAGCTATTTCTCTAAAGCTTGTTTAACAAGCAACTTCTAACAAAACTAATACAAAACATTTGAATTTAGCTAGACATAGTTAAACTTTGCTGACTTACATAAACTTTAGTGACACTTATCATTTCAGGCTATAATAAACTACAGAGAGTTATTCCAAGCACCAACTTTTGATGAACTGGAGCAAGTGGCCAGTGATCCCTTTGGGGATCTGAAGAAACTCACAGACGCACAACTACAGAGTGTCTGGGACTCCGGGTAAGTGTCTTTGTAAGGCCAAACAAAAACTATATGTTTAAGTCATCTCATGCAATTTTTCAAAAGATTACTTTTTAACTTGCATACAAACAGTGTGGACCCAGATAAGACTGCTCTATAAGGACCCAGATAAAACTGCTCCTTATGGAGAAGTCTTATCTGGGTCCACACTGTTTGCTTAAGAGGCCTCCAAAGTACAACAGCAGAGGATTTTTTTATTTTGTTTGATTCTTTACCTCACAGTCAACAGTTTGTCAGTTATGTTGGGACAGGTCTTCCTGGATTGAACCATTACTAAGCAGGGATTAATGTTTCTTGCTGAAGGATACAACACAGTGCGGCCAGTGAGGCTCGAACAGGCAACCCCTTGATCCTGAGTCGAGCACTCTACCACTGAGCCACTGTTCTCCCTCAACAGCAGATAACAAAGCTGTTAATGTTAGTTGCCAAAGGCAGTGAAAGTGATAGTTTAACCCACTATGTTGGGACAGCTATATTATCACATGTCAGAATCTGACCTTAGAATGGATAACTGCAAGCAAACACTACCTCAGTCTTAGATATATTTTAGTGGCCAAATCATTACCCTAGATTCTGTTGTTATTAAAATAGACAAATTGTTTGTTTCTCAAATCAAATCCTAAGTCACTTGATTCTTAAAGCAGATTATCCATTATAATATTGAATTGAATGATAATAATTAAACAGGAACAATGTTTATTATTCTGCAGGACTTTAGTTAAGAGTGTGTACCAAAAAATTAAATTTTCTTATTTCTCAACCAAAACATATGTTGTGGGTACTCAAAAGAACCGTCTCAATGAGACAGTTGTTTTGAGCACCCAAACCATATGCTAAAACTGATGGGTAAGAAAATATTTAGAATTTAAGCTCAAAAATTTTGTTTATCTAAACCCATGATTCTGTAACAGATGACTGAATGTTCTATTTTACAATAAAATCCCATGATAAGATGCTCCCCCCCTTTACCCCATAAGTGTTAAGTGGTGATAAATTTTCTCTACTTAAGCATGGAAATTTAGTCATGCTCTAAATTTGCATTCTGAAGCAGATAGTGTTTGCCTGCTGTCAAGTACCATAGTACATTGTAACATATTCACCCTATAAAGGTAAGTGCTCATAGCTTTTGATGTCTCCCACCTGGAATGGTCGGGAGGCATATTGTTTTTCCTCTTGTGTCCATCTGTCTGTCCATCAGTCCATCTGTCAGTCTGTCACAAAATTGTCTCCGCTTTATAACTTTATAACCTTTAGAGGTATTTCAATGAAACTTTAAATATTTGTAAAGCACATTCAGATGATGTGTCATGCACAAGAAACATACCTCTTGCATGTTATTTTTTTTATTTTTTATTTTTTCCCCCTTGTAACATAACTAAATGCATTATTTGTGCACTCTGTAAGTTGAACACTGTCAAAGCTATTTGGTTGAAACTTCATACACTTCTAGAGCATGTTGAGACAATGTGTCATGCACAAGAACCATACTCTGCTTTGGATATTTTTGGAGTTATTTCCCTTTGATCATTTGCAATGCTATTTCGTGTCCGCTCTATAACTTGATAACCGTTAGAGGTATTTTAACTTTATAAAGCATATTCAGATGATGTGTCATGCACAAGTACCATAACTCTTGCATATTTAGTTATCAAATTAATCCACTTTTTAACATAACTAAATGCAAATTTTTTGTCCGCTCTGTAAGTTGAACAATGTAAAAGCTATTTTGTTGAAGCTTTTTACACTTCTAAAGCACAATGAGACAATGTGTCATACACAAGAACCAAAACTCTGCTTTGGATATTCTTGGAGTTATTTTCTTTCGATCATTTGCAATGCTATTTTGTGTCTGCTCTATAACTTTATAACCGTTAGAGGTATTTCAAAGAAACGTCATACATTTGTAAAGCACATTCAGACGATGTGTCATGCACAAGAACCATAACACTTGCATGAATATTTTTCAAATTATTTCCCTTGTAGCCTCACCGGCGTCACTGTGTTGTGGTCTTTGAGCAAGACACTTTTATCCTAGCTTAGTACTGGTTCAACCCAGGAAGACTGTCCCGCATAACTGAAAGATTGTTGAGTGGACGTAAAGAATCAAATCAAAAAAATTTCCCTTGTAACATAACTAAATGCAATTTTGTGATTTGTTTGTGCTAATACAGATTACAACACAAAATTATGGATGTGTACGTGTCAATTTATTGCTTATTTTGTAACTGGATTCATAACTGTCTTTCGTGGTCCAATATTTTGGCGAGTTTTGTTTTTACCGCCAATAGCGCAACAACAAAAAAATAGTCGCCAAATATAAGTGTTTTAACAGTACTTCTCTTTATTTACCATTGCTGCATGAAGTATCTAATAAGCTTAGTTTTAGTTCTTTTTTCATTGCAGGGAGTTCGATGTGGAAAGTATCAACTTTCCTGGCCAGTTTCACAGATGGCGGTTGTCACAACTGCTCCAGAAAGGCTCAAAGAAAGCAAGAAACTCACTGCTAAATGTTAGTAGAAGTAATATGTACATACTTATTACTGTCAATATAGGGATCAAACATGTTTTCTTTTCAGGCATTAACGTTCACCAGGTTCCCCCTCCAGACAGATCTGTATGAGTATATGCTCTTTTTCGGTCTGTACGAATTGAAATTTCAAACCTGTGTACTGTACTGTAGTTATAATCATCAGTACTGGAGATCAGGCTGGGAACTGAGAATGTACACACTGTTTATTGGTATGTACGCATTGTAATTTCAAACCATGTACACATTAGAAAATATAAATAAGAACACATTTTTCTAATCTATGTGTACCTGGATAAGATTTGACCACAACTTGTTTATACAAACACCAAAAGAGTTGTTTAACACTTTAAAGTAATAGTTAGTGATTGCAAGCAATACCAAAACAGTGTGAGATAGCTATTTGGTGAGATTTAATAAATGAATACAAGGATGCTAAGAAAATGAGTACTTATTTGAACACCCCATACACTTTGTATTTTAATTTTGATGTGTACTGTACACATTGTGAAAAAAAGCCAGCACTGGTTTTGTATTGTCAGTATATATATTTATGATTACAATTATATCAAATGTTTATTCGATTGTTTTTGGCAGAAGAAAAATGGTCATTTGGACAGTAAAACCTGTCTTCAGCAGCCACTCAAGAAGAAGATCAAAAATTGTTTTTTAAGATTGATTATCGCTTAATGCAGGTCAAAAATATTGCAGAATGCTCCATGGGGAGCATTCTGCAACACTTTCGACCTTCATTAAGCTACCTTTGTTATGTCGATTTTTGAGTGGCCACTTAAGACAGGTTTAACTGTATGTTGATTTTAAGGGACAGAATTACCATGATATTTTGAATCTCAACTACACCTTGATTTGCAGGATTCAGCTCTGGCCTTGCGACTATTGATAATAACAGCAAGAAACAGAATCTACTCAAACTTCTTCAGCCTATCTGAATCTGTCAAGAGTTGGGGGAGAGGCCTCTGGAAACTGCTAGGTAAGATTAACCCTTAGCTCCCCTCCCCTCCCCCCTCCCCAGGATCAGGAGAAACAGGATCTACTCCAATTTCTTCAGCCTATCTGATTCTGTCAAGAGTTGGGGGAGACGCCTCTGGAAACTGCTAGGTAAGATTAACCCTTAGCCCCCCTCCCCTCCCCCCTCCCCAGGATCAGGAGAAACAGGATCTACTCCAATTTCTTCAGCCTATCTGATTCTGTCAAGAGTTGGGGGAGACACCTCTGGAAACTGCTAGGTAAGATTAACCCTTAGCCCCCCTCCCCTCCCCCCTCCCCAGGATCAGGAGAAACAGGATCTACTCCAATTTCTTCAGCATGTCTGATTCTGTCAAGAGTTGGGGGAGACACCTCTGGAAACTGCTAGGTAAGATTAACCCTTAGCTCCCCTCCCCTCCCCCCTCCCCAGGATCAGGAGAAACAGGATCTACTCCAATTTCTTCAGCATGTCTGATTCTGTCAAGAGTTGGGGGAGACGCCTCTGGAAACTGCTAGGTAAGATTAACCCTTAGCTCCCCTCCCCTCCCCCCTCCCCAGGATCAGGAGAAACAGGATCTACTCCAATTTCTTCAGCATGTCTGATTCTGTCAAGAGTTGGGGGAGAGGACTCTGGAAACTGCTAGGTAAGATTAACCCTTAGCCCCCAAGTCCAGTGTTTTCCCAAAGATTTAAAGGAGACAGTTTAGCTGTCAAAGTAGCCAGTACTTTAGCCATTATTGTAGGAGCTTCATTCACAAAAATAAGTGAGATAGGTATGTTCTGTACTAAAGCAGCCAGTTCCTCAGCACCAAGTATGAGTACATGCGCGGATCCAGGAATTTTTGCCAGGGGGGGGGGGGGGGGGGCCCAGGCCCTACTGCCAAAAAACAGCTCTGACGTTTTTTTTTTTTTAGTCCTCAACTTATTTTACAGTGGTTTATCAATGGTTTATTTCAAAGAAAACTATCATTTTCCAAGGTTTCAGAGGGGGTCCAACATTTTCTAGGGGGGTCCATCATTTTCCAGGGGGGGTCCAACTTTTTCCAGAGGGGTCTAAATGCTTATTTGTGTAGAAACACGTAGAACTTGTGATTTTCCAGGGGGGGTCTGGACCCATGATCCGCACTTGGAGTAGAAATCGCCAGCTGCTGGCGATTGTGGAAAACACTGCAAGTGTTGTCTTCTCTTGTCTGCCCTCTCTTCCTAATATGTTCTTAGGTAGCCTATATTGTAAACACTATGAACCCAGATGAGAAGGGAGCAGTCTGAATAGGGTTCATAGTTTAAATCTAGTCTGAAGTGCAATTTATGTAAAAAGCAGACACCATTTTAAGGGAAAAAAATATTTGCGGGATAATATAAGAAGGCAGTACAATAAAACCTGTCTTAAGCCGCCACTCAAAAATACACAAAACAAAGGCCTTAATGACAGATGGTAGCTTAATGAAGGTGGAAAGTATTGCAGAATGCTCTCTTGGAGCATTCTGCAATACTTTTGACCTGCATTAAGCGATAATCAGTCTTGAAAGCCAATTTTTTGTTTTCTTTTTGAGTGGCGGCTTAAGGCAGGTTTTACTGTACATTGATTATAAGAAATGTAGTATTAGAAGGGTCATACTGTTTTCAGTTTGTCTGTATTTCCCCCTTTCTGTCATCCTGTCAACATTAAAAGGTTTTTATTGAATAACTTAAGTAATTTTTCCCCGATTTTGATCAAACTTGTACCACACCTTAATCATTAGACAATGCATGTTTGGTAGGAAAAAGGGGCTGAAGGATCATTTTTGCAAGACTTATGCCACTTTTTAATAGTATGATGTTTGCAATACTACTTATAGTGTTTACTTTGTATCAACTCTTCCAAGAGCTTTCAGTGTATTGGTATGTAACAGACGTATTGAAGTTGAATTTTGATAATTTACAGAATTTTGTTGACTTCAGTCACTATTTCCTATAAAAAGGTCCTTTCAGTGAGACCCTTCAGGGCTCTCGATCACCCTATATTGGAGCCGAAATTCGGCCCCATCCCCAATGCCAAAAAGTATGCTTTTTTCCCCAATTCCAGACAACAAAATTCCCAATTTGACCCATTTTTTTTTGTTCTCCATCCTTAATTTCATATAATACAAATACAGAACATATTGTTACATAATTACAATTTCACACAATAATAGAATACAATCACACTTGCTTCTTTCTCTCCCTTTTCTCAAAGTACACTAATTAACATTCATTATAGCATTATATTTGTTTGGAGAAACATATAAGCTTGGCCTCAGAGAACTGCAGATGTATTAAATTAAACTTAACAAACTGTCTAATTACTAATAATTACATTGTGTATCAAGAAAAAAGGTAAGTTTAATTATTGGAATCAATCTAGCAATGGAAAGGGCATACATAAGGAGGATGTCAAATTTCCCAATTTTAGTTAAAATGCCGCTAATTTTCCCAATTGCATGGGCCCCAGCCCCATTCCCAAAAAGGGGCGTGAGAGCCCTGCCATTCCTGCAAATACCCTGATCATGTCTCATGATAGTAAATAGAGAAGGTTGTTAGTTAGAATTTTACTTTGATTGGAAATAATGTAAATAAAATAGTTTTTCATGATATATTTTATACTGTCCAGGTCATCCTCAAATTACTGATGTTTAAACAAAGATAAACGGAAATCAGGCCTTTAATTAATAGTGTGTACCAGAAAAATAAATTTCTTATTTCTCAACCAAAACATATGTTGTAGGTACTCAAAAGAACCGGCTCAATGAGACATTTCTTTTGAGCACCCAAAACATATGCTAAAAGTTATGGGTAAGAAAATATTTACATGTTTGCGCTGAAATTTTTTGTTTATCTAAACCTGTGTGAAATCATGAGTTTTTTTTCAGATATATTGATGGGGATGCCGTCCACTTATCCAGGCGAGTTAGAGTCTAAGATCCACTGGGAGCATATGCGATATTTAGTGGCAGAACTAGATGTCAAGGTAAGGCATAGGTTAAGATTAACAAAAATTTTTGAGCGTAAAATTGTAAATAGTTTCTTACCCATCAGTTTTAACATATGTTTTGGGTGCTCAAAAGAACCGGCTCATTGAGACGGTTCTTTTAAGTACCCACAACATATGTTTTGGTTGAGAAATAAGAAAATCATTTTTTTTTGTAAACACTCTTAACTAAAGGCATCAGTTTTAACATATGTTTTGGGTGCTCAAAAGAACCGTCTCATTGAGAGGGTTCTTTTGAGTACCCACAACTTATGTTTAGGTTGAGAGATAAGAAAATTATTTTTTGGTACGTGCTCTTAACTAAAGGCCTGTAAGGTCTATGATGATGTTTCTCATCTCATTTGTTCTCTTCCCACTAATAAAGGGGAGAGAACATTATTTTTATAGCCCCGCTTTGAAAAAGGGGGGGCTATATAGGATTTGGGTTTTCTGTCATTCGGTCTGTCCGTTTGTCCGTCCGTCGGTTCGCCCATCATAATTTTTTCGTTTCCACTCAATATCTTCAGAACTCTTTTATAGAATTTATCCAAATTTTATATGTACATTGATATTGAGATGATCTAGCTTGGGATTGTTGCACATCATTTTTCCCAACTTTGTACCAGAGTTATGGCTCTTTATTTATGCCAAAATTTCGTTTCCGTTCAATGTCTTGAGAACTAACTGACATATTTTCACCAAATTTTATATATGCATTCATTTTGACGATCTAGCTTGGGATTGTTTCATGTCATTTTTCTCAAATTTATGACCCTTGCTATAGCCAAAATTTCGTTTCCGCTCAATATCCTGAGAACCAATTGACAGAAATTCACCAAATTTTATATATGCATTCATATTGACAAGATCTAGGTTGGAATTATTACCCATTTTTTTTTTTTTTTTTTTTTTTTTCGCATTTGTAACAATGTCATGGCCCTTGATTGATGTCTGAATTTTGTTCCTGCTCAATGTCTTCACAATATCCTGCTTAATATCTTTGGAACTTGGCCTTTTACTGCATGAAAAGTGCTGCAGCGGGGCTATAGTCAGATTCTCTGACAATTCTAGTTGTATTTGGTGTGAATCTCTCCAGTGCATTGGCTTTGGTGTTGGTATGCCACTTTCTTTTTCCATGGTATCTCACTAACAAGGTGTAGCAAAATTAACTCTTAAAGCGCCAATCGCAACAAAAGTCGTCTGCTTTTCTCATCTGCTGAAATGTTAAGAGGCCTAAATGGCAAACAGTGTGGACCCAGATCAGACTGCTCCTGTAGGAGCAGTCTGTTCTGGGTCCTCACTTTTTGCTTGTATACTTATTCGCCAGTAATGTTAGGCAATTATTTGCAGCAGATGACTTCAGCAGATGACATTTCAAGATGCATTTTTCTTGGCACTTTAAGGGTTAAACCAAATTTGCATGAGTATAACACTGACACATGATGAAGTTCTGATTAGGCGGTTAATTACTTCATTATTAGCTCACCTGAGCCGAAGGCTCCGAGGTGAGCTATTAGTATACCAGTGACTCCGGCGTCCGTCCGTCGTCCGTCCGTCCGTCCGTCAACATTTTCAAACATCTTCTCCTCTGAAACCACTGGGCCAATTGAACTCAAATTTCATATGGAGACTCCTTAAGATGGGGGAACGAAAGTTTGTTCAAATGGTTCCGGTCACATGACCAAGATGGCCGCCATGCCCATATATGGTAAAAACCCTTTAAAAATCTTCTTCTCCAGAACCAGAAGACCGATGACCTTGGGACTTGGTATGTAGCATTGGGGATGTGGGGCCTACCAAGTTTGTTCAAATGATGATCCTAGGTTGACCTTGACCTACTTAACGTCAAGGTCAAATTTGCTTCCTAATGCATTTAAATGGGGAAATTTTTGAAAAGTTGATTTTTTTAAAACTACTGAAACCAATGTCATTATTCTCACTTGGTATATTTAATCTAATGTGACAATGGCTAAAAACAAGTTCCAAAGGTCAAGGTTGACCTTTGACCTTTCAGCCAAGCCGCTCATATTGGAGTCCCATCAATATATTTAAACAACGTTTTCTCAGAAACCATTGGGCCAATTGAACTCAAATTTCATATGAAAACTCCTCACAAAAAGTTAGCCAAGATTCAAACAAATTGTTTAGGTCACAAGACCAAGATGGCCGACATGCCCATATATGGTAAAAACCCTTTAAAAATCTTCTTCTCCAGAACCAGAAGGCTGATGACCTTGGGACTTAGTATGTAAAATTTTGGATGTTGGGCCTACCAATTATGTTCTAATGATGATCCTAGGTTGACCTTGACCTACTTAACATCAAGGTCAAATTTGCTTCCGATTGCATTTAAATGTGAAATTTTTGGAAAAGTTGATTTTTTGAATATTGTTGAAGCCAAAGTCATTATTCTCACTTGATATGTGAAACCTAATGAGACAATGGCTATAGATAAGTTTCAAGGTCAAGGCCACCGCACCCATATATGTTAAAAGCCCTTTAAATATCTTATTCTCTGGAACAAAAGGCCAATGGCCTTGGGACTTTGTATGTAGCATTGGGGATGTGATCTCTACCAGGTTTGCACAAATGATGAATTTAGCTTGACCTACTTTATGGCAAGGTCAAATTTGATTCCTAATGTATTTATAAGGGAATAATCTTGAAATGTTCATTTTCTATGACTGTTTAAGCCACAATCAGAATACTTTCAAGAAATGTTTAACCCGATGAGACAATGGCTTTATATAAGTACCAAATGTCAAGCTAACCTGTGATCTTTTATCCAATGCCACTCAGCTGGACTGCCACATACCTATATAAACATTGGTTTCTCAGATATCACCGGGCTGTTAGATGGAGTATTCATAAGATTGTTTTTAGTCACTTGACCAAAATGGCTGCAACCCCCATATATGGTAAAACAAAATATGTTTTATTATAAGCTGTAGTTGACTTTGACCTATTTTAACATAATTAAAGATGTCAGGTGAGCGCCTCGGGACCTTCAGGTCCTCTAGTCTTTTTTAAAGTCTTTTAATCCCCCCACCGTGAAGTGGAGAGGGGATTATAGCAATGCCCTTTGTCCGTCAGTCAACCTGTCCGTCTGTAATACTTTCTTGTCATCATCATATCATAATCGGATATTTTATTAACGTGCAGGTGCAGGGGCATCATCCACATCAGTGGGCCCCTTTCCTGGTAACACATAGCAGATCTCACACCTGATCTCTAGGTGCTCCTTTCTTGAGTGTCAACTGTCGTGAGCTTCCACTCACTGCAGTCTTTCTCCATCAGTTTCTACCATATTAGCTTGGGCCTCCCTGCCTGCCATCAATCTGTATATCACATGCTGTTCTAACTGCACCACTAGAACGCTCCAGATGCCCAAACCTGTCCACTCCATATCTCCTGAACCCCTAGAAAGATCATCATTAAACTTGGTCAAATGAGAGGGTGTGCAGAATCCATGACTCAGCTATGCAGACTCCAGGTCATGGTCACAATTGAAATTCATGGGATTTAGTCTTGAATTTCATGACGCTCTATATCTCCTTTACCTCTGGAAGGATTTTTATTAAATTTTTGTCAAATATTCATCTCATTAAAAAGGTTTGCAGAACCGATGACTCAGATATGCAGACTCAAGGTCTAGGTCACTATTAAAGGTCATGGAATTTAGCCTTGAATTTCTTGTCCGCTCTATATCTCTTTTACTACCTGAAGGATTTTCATTAAACTTTGGTCAAATGTCCATCTCAGTGAGAGGGAATTCAAAGCCCATGACTCAGCTATGCAGACTCAAGGTCAAGGTCACAAAGGTCATAGAATTTAGTCAGACCTATATCTACTTTACCCCTGGAAGGGTTTTTAATAAAGAGATATATGCATTAAGGGGCTATTTTGCCCCCCTCCACCATATGGCCAAATAATGCAGTTTGTTTTTCACTAATTTCTTCTTGTCAGTTTATTAGAACAATAGACCAAGTGTAAAATTCTGGTATTAATTTGACTTTTGCCATTGCTATGGGATCAAAACGGCCGCCAAAATAGGCTGAAAATAGGAAAGTGACCATTTTGGTACAAATTTGAGACAGTTTACAAAGAATTTAACATAAAGCACAAGCAAATACAAAAAAATATTTTAACAAATGTTGAGAATCCTCATTAAAAGTGTTTTTTTTTTGTATTTAGCTCTGCTGATATTTAATTCTTAAAAAATTTGTCGCCCAAAAAAGACTTAAATTTGGTCCAAAATGGCAATTTCTCTATTTTAAGCCTTTTTTGGCGGCCATTTTTGTAACTTTTGCAAAGATATAAGTTAAATAAATGCAAGACTTTTACACTTGGGTTATTCTACTAATAAACCAATCAGAAGAAAAGGACAAAAAGTAACTTTTTGACTCCAGCAGGATCCAAATTAGCCCCTTAATACACGTAGCTCTTTGATCAAATGGTCATCTCAGTAAGAACTCATGATGCAGCTATGCTAATGCAAGGTCAAGGTCACAATTGAAGGTCATGGGATTTAGCCTTGAGATTGAAGGGCTGTTTAGGTCCAGCAGGAATCAAATATGAGACGCTGTAATCAAAAGTTGGGAACACTAATCACTCAGCCTCGCAGTCGCTTCTGTTACGTGCCAGGCGTAACTAGAAACAAATTCAGGAAGCCAAAATTTGCTATTTGGAAAGTCAGCAAAAAGCACTTTTAAAATTTAACAAAATTTATTAAAAACAAAAATTATCATTTACAATAAGCAATGGAAAATAGTTATACAATCAAAGATAGTCTAATTTACAGTACCTTTTATGTCCAAACTGTCCCTCAGAATATTTATCAACACAAGTCTTTCAGCAGTTTCTGATCCCCAGATTTTGAAGATAAATCCAAATGAACATGAAGTCTGAATCCAAAACTGAATAATCCAAAGTAATCCAGAATGAATAAATTAAACACAGTATTCCACTATAGAATTCCAGTACAAAAGGTTTAGACTTTTAAATGGTGAAATTATTTCAAAGATGCCCTTATGAAAAATTTACTCTTATATATACCCTTTAAGAAAGTTCTAGAACGGTCAAGAAAGACTATTATATCATATGCTATATTTATTCATTCTGGAAAATTCCACAAACTTCTACTGAATTCCAGAACCTACTCAAAGTTTCTATTTGCATGGAAAAGAAAATTCTAGTAAGTTCTGGTCTTTTCCGGTAAGTTCTGGATGATTAGTCATCATTCTAGAAAAATCTTATAACCAAATAAATACTTTGTTTACAACAACTTATTTACCATCGATGTCTCCAATATCTGGGTCAGCAGAAACTAAGTAAACAAAATATGAGATAGATAAACAACATACATGTTACACTTCCCCTCCTCAAAGAAAAGAAAGTTTTATGAAGTAAAGCTTTCTTTTGCAATAATGAACAATAATATAGCAAACAATAATGTAAAATCACATCAGATCAATAAAGCGCAATAGCACAAAGCTTAATATCAATAATACTGAGGTATCTAAGCCCTAGAGAGCGCATCTGGGATGATATTATCTTTTCCCTTAATATGTCTGATGTCTAGATTGTGCTCTTGCAACATGAGACTCCATCTGAGTAAACGCTGGTTCTTGTTTTTCATTTTATGAATGAAAGTCAGTGGATTGTGATCAGTGAAAATGACAATAGGTGCAACTGAAGAGGCAAGGTAAACTTCAAAGTGCTGAAGAGCAAGGATGAGAGATAAGCATTCTTTCTCTACAGTAGAGTAATTTCTCTGATGTTTGTTAAACTTTTTAGAATAGTAACAAACAGGATGATCAACACCACTGTCATCTTCCTGTAACAATACACTGCCCGCACCAACATCACTGGCATCTACAGCCAACTTAAATTCTTTGTCAAAGCTTGGTGCTAAGAGAACTGGAGCACTTTTAAGTATGGCTTTAAGCTTTTCAAAAGACTTCTGACAATTATCAGTCCAAATAAACTTGACCCTTTTGCCAAGTAAGTTTGTCAAGGGCTCTGCTATGACAGAGAAGTTATTACAGAATTTCCTGTAATATCCAGCCATACCGAGAAAGCGCATCAGTTGTCTTTTGCCAGAAAGTACGGGAAAATCTGAGATAGCCTCAACTTTAGCTTCTACAGGTTTTACCTGACCTTGTCCCACAGTATGACCTAAAAATGTCAAATTTGCATGGCAAAATTCACTCTTTGCTAAGTTAATCGTTAGTGTAGCTTCACTAAGTCTGTCAAAGAAATTTCTGATAGTTTGTAAGTGTCGTTCCCATTCTTCCCTGAAGATAATAGCGTCGTCTATATAGGCTTTACAGCCAGCCAGATTAAATATCAAGCTGTTAACGATGCGTTGAAATGTTGCTTGAGAGTTCTTCATTCCAAATGGCATAACTTTATACTGATACAATCCGTCTGGAGTAACAAATGCTGAGATTTCCTTTGCTCTGTCTGTCAGAGGTATTTGCCAAAATCCTTTAAGCAGATCGAATTTTGTAACGTATTTTGCTTGTCCAATGTTATCTATGCAGTCATCGATTCAAGGAATTGGAAATGTGTCCGTTTTGGTGACAGAATTTACTTTACGACAGTCTGTACACATGCGAAATGTCCCATCAGGTTTTGGTACAAGAATACAAGGAGAACTCCATTCACTTTGACTAGGTTCTATAAAGTCATTATCCAGCAAATATTGAACTTCATCTCTGAGAATTTGTTGTTTTACAGGGTTCATTCTGTATGGATGTTGTTTCACAGGTTTTGAACCATCAATAAGTTCAACATCATGATAAATTTTGTCAGTTTTGGATGGAATGTCCGGAAATAAGTGCTCATATTCAAGAATTAACTGCTTCAGTTCAAGTCTCTTGTCTGAACTAAGATGAGACAATTTCTGGTCAAGATTCTTTAAGATATCAGAGTTCTTGAGTTTTGACGACGCGGGATCAGATTTCACAAAGTTCATATCTTCAGAGTCCATTTGATTTTGTTCAAGAGGGACAGAATTAACTAGATTTACTGATGAAATAACAGAACTATCCCTATCAATGTACTTTTTAAGCATGTTGATATGACATAATTGTTTCTGCTTGTGCCTCCCAGGAGTGTTGACAATGTAATTTACATCACTTAACTTTTTGTCAACAGTATAAGGACCATAATATCTAGCTTGCAATGGCTTACCAGGAATGGGCAAAAGAGCAAGTACCTTGTCTCCTGGTTCAAAATTTCTATCCTGAGCATTTCCATCATAATGTAGTTTCATTTTGGTTTGAGCTGATTTGAGATTGGACCGAGCAGCTTCACAGGCTTTTGATAGTCTATTTTTGAAATCAGACACATACTGAAGTAAGTTCAAAGAACTGTCATCATCAGAGAGAAATTTTTCTTTCAGAAGTTTCAAGGGTCCACGCACAGTATGCCCAAATACCAGTTCAAATGGGCTGAACCCAAGAGACTCTTGTACAGATTCTCTTACAGCAAATAAAAGCAAATGAATGCCCTCATCCCAATCCTTTTCCATGTCAAAGCAGTAAGATCTGATCATGTTTTTCAAAGTTTGATGAAATCTTTCTAAGGCACCCTGGCTTTCAGGATGATAAGCCGATGACTTGTACTGTTTAATGCCAAGTTCATGCATGACTTGTTGAAAAATTCCCGACATAAAATTTGAACCTTGATCAGATTGTACAGACCTTGGAAGTCCCACAAATGTGAAAAACTTCACAAGTGCCTTAACAATTGTCTTAGTCTTGATATTTCTGAGTGGAATGGCTTCAGGGAAGCGTGTTGAAACACACATAACAGCATGCCCATTCACGTACTGCAGTACGTAATTCACGCACAGAAACGGTCATGCACGCACTTATCATTTGGTACCTACGTGCAAAAACGTAGAGTAATTTTTGTGCACGCATAACCAGTGAACGTTGTGTGTGAATCTCATGAAATTTTCAAGAAAACAAGTCCAGTTTTTTTAGAATTATCGGCTCAGATTTACCGCTGACTGGTATCTTGCATTGATAGTAAACTGTTCAGTATAATATAACAAATCTCGGGCCACAGTCAACCACGCTTCTAGTAAAGTCAATATTGATTGGTTGTCTATTACTACTGAACCAATCAGCATTACGCTTACATATGCCATGTTAAGTGGACAGGCAAAATTGAAAGTACAGATGTGTGGAAGAAGAAAAGTTGATAAATTGCTTGACACGTTTCAGAGCTTTAATTTAAATATAGGAGTAACACAATCTAAGAGGTATGTGACATTTTACTGTATTCTATTTTTCAAAAATCATCTATCATTCTGAAGAAGAGGGTGATCTGGATACGTTTGTTTACATTTTCCGTCACCCCTCCCACTCTTCTTCATTCTGTCTTTACCCAAAACTTTCAAAGGCTAGGGTTATTGTGGTTGGGGGTGAATGAAACCGGGCTTACGCCCCTAGGGGAACCTATGCCCAAATTTTTCTCAGGTTCGGACTTAGTTTTTTTTTGCAGGGGGTGGGGTGGTTACTTGCAGGGCTCATTTATTAGCATTTTCACAGCATAATGATATCACTGTTATACACATCTAAATGATCTGATTTCATGGCCTCTATACGTTTACTATGAAAAAACAGCTCTAAAATATGTGTACCCTCAAAAATGAACATGTACCCCCAAATGGAAACACCAGGGGGTACATGTACCCCCAAACAGAAATATGAGTGGGCATGCTGCATAATAGTCAAAAGATATTGATAACCTGACTTTGTTTTGGGTAGGGGACCTACACAGTCAATAATGATTCTGCTAAAAGGTTCATCAAAGGCAGGAATGGGTTGTAAAGAAGCTTTTGGAATGGTCTGATTAGGTTTTCCTACCATTTGACAAGTGTGGCAGGATTTGCAGTGCTGAGAAACATCTGATTTTAATCCTGGCCAAAAGAAATGATTCAGAATCTTGTAATAGGTCTTATTTACACCTTAATGGCCTGACATTGGAGTTTCATGAGCCAAATTTAAAATTTCAGGACGATAAGCCCTAGGAACCACAATCTGGTGGTTAACAGTCCACTCATCATCTGCTGAGACATCAGGAGGACGCCATTTTCTCATCAAAATGTCATTTTTGACATAATAGCAAACAGGGACTTGTGACATTTCATTTTCATCTAAAGCTCTATCAAATAAAGGTGATATCTCAGGATCACTGTGTTGTCCCTTACAAAGCTGTGACCTTGACAGCTGGTCATGACCTTGGTCATTTGAAATTAAAGGTGAAAGGTCAATGTTTGACCTTGAAATATCAAAGTCAGTCTGAATGTCAGCCTGGCTGGGAGAAAGAGAATTTAAAATCTCATCATTAAAGGACTGACCTATTAAAGTGTCAGCTAAATTAATATCCTGCATCCCATTATTCTGATTGGCTCTCTTTGCCATTGCCCTAGTGACAGCACAAGACGGGTAAAGGTCAGGAATTTCCTGCTCAATAGGATCAGGCGGTTGATCAACACAAGGTGTGTTGGTCAAAAGTGGGTCTACCACAACCTTATCTCCAGCCAATTCATTGCCTAAAAGCAAGTGAACACCTTTAAAAGGTAAAGAAGGTCTAATACCTACAGCCACGAGACCAATAACTAAGTCTGAGGACAAATAAATGTTATGGAGCGGTACATTAATAAATCCACACTCTACACCCTGGATAAGGACACTTGTCCCAGAAGAAGTCTTCTCAGAAAAAGGCAGGGTATCTGCCAAGATAAGGGATGAGAAGCACCAGTATCTCCTAAGATTTTAATGGGGGTAGACTGGGCAAAGTCACTATTTAGTGACACGGAACCATCTGATAAGAATGGTTCATAAATCTCCATAACGGCATCAGTCTCAGATGTTTTGGCCAAAATAGGATTCTCATCCTGAACAGAAGACTGAGGTTTTAGCCTTAAAGAGGTGAGACCTGTGGGTTTAGGACTCTCCTGTCTTTCTTTTTCTCTCTTTCTTTTTAAAGCTATACATTCAGATATGATCTGACCAGATTGTTTACAATAATTGCAAATTGGCTGGGATAATGGACTTTGACCTTTGTTTTCACCAGAAAATCTAGGTTTTGGGGTAAATGACTGGCTGGAATTATCGGATGGATTACTGGGGTTAGATTTTGGACATGACTGAGGGGAATATTGTTTTGACTGAGGGGAAAATGGTCTTGATTGAGGTGTAAATTTTAATTGAGGGTTGAATGGTTTCCTAGGAAATGGCTTGTTAACGAAAGAAGTTTTATGAGTCAAAGAATAATCATCAGCAAGTCTAGCTGCTTCATCCAAATTTTCAACTTCTTTTTCATTTAAGAAAGCCCTGACATCAGAATTTATGCACCATTTGAATTCTTCAACAAGCATGAGCTGTCTTAGTTTTTCATGATCAGAGCCTACTTTCTTTGAAGAGCACCACCTATCAAATAATTGTTCTTTTGTTCTAGCAAATTCCACATGAGTCTGGTTAGGTTCTTTTCTACAATCTCTAAATTTCTGCCTGTAAGCTTCATGGACCAACTCATAAGCCTTAAGAATAAGTTCTTTTACTTTGTCATAATCTGAGCTTTGTTCTAGTGAAAGCTGAGTGTAAATTTCTCGAGCTTTCCCTATTACAACGCTTTGCAAAAGCAAGGTCCAGTGCTCTCGTGGCCATTTCAGGTTTTCTGCCACCTTCTCAAAATGTAAAAAATATTTGTCAACTTCTTTTTCTTGAAATGGAGGAACGATTCGGATGTGTTTTGTCACATCAAAAGATTTGCCAGAGTCTAAAGGCAAAGGTTTTGATTTAGATTTTCCTTCTAACTCAAGTTCTTTCATTTTTAACTCAAATTGTAATTTTTCTTTTTCAATTTCAATGCGTACTTCAGCTTCAAGCTTTAATTTCTCATGTTCTAATCTTTCTCTTTCCATTTCTCTTTGTTTTTCCTTTTCTCGTTCTTCCATTTCTAACCTTAATTTCTCATGTTCTAATTTTTCTCTTGACAACCTATCTTCTCGTTCTAATGTTTCCATCCTTATTCTATCCTCATGTTCTACCCTTAATTTTTCCATCTCAAATTGCCTTTTAATTTCTAGTTCCCTCAACTGCAAATCAGTCTGGGTAACCAGAATCTGAGATGTGGCTGAGGAATCAAATATTTCTTCGTCCACAAAGAACTGAATGAGAATATTCTTAATTTCATGTTTCAGCATAGTCTTTTTGACATTGGGTAGGCCATAATGGTCAGCAATGTCCAAAAGATCATCTTTTTTGCCAAGTCTAACAGCTCCTGAGAAGGTGACGCAGTAAAATCACTAAGTTTGAATGACATATTTGCTTTCTGCTGGCTTCAGCTAGTTAAACAGCAAACAGTTAAATTTCTTTAAAATTTCAAACTAATTTGGTGCAGAAGTTATTTCAATCCCGGATTCTGAGCCCCCAATTTCTGTTACGTGCCAGGCGTAACTAGAAACAAATTCAGGAAACCAAAATTTGCTATTTGGAAAGTCAGCAAAAAGCACTTTTAAAATTTAACAAAATTTATTAAAAACAAAAATTATCATTTACAATAAGCAATGGAAAATAGTTATACAATCAAAGATAGTCTAATTTACAGTACCTTTTATGTCCAAACTGTCCCTCAGAATATTTATCAACACAAGTCTTTCAGCAGTTTCTGATCCCCAGATTTTGAAGATAAATCCAAATGAACATGAAGTCTGAATCCAAAACTGAATAATCCAAAGTAATCCAGAATGAATAAATTAAACACAGTATTCCACTATAGAATTCCAGTACAAAAGGTTTAGACTTTTAAATGGTGAAATTATTTCAAAGATGCCCTTATGAAAAATTTACTCTTATATATACCCTTTAAGAAAGTTCTAGAACGGTCAAGAAAGACTATTATATCATATGCTATATTTATTCATTCTGGAAAATTCCACAAACTTCTACTGAATTCCAGAACCTACTCAAAGTTTCTATTTGCATGGAAAAGAAAATTCTAGTAAGTTCTGGTCTTTTCCGGTAAGTTCTGGATGATTAGTCATCATTCTAGAAAAATCTTATAACCAAATAAATACTTTGTTTACAACAACTTATTTACCATCGATGTCTCCAATATCTGGCTCAGCAGAAACTAAGTAAACAAAATATGAGATAGATAAACAACATACATGTTACACTTCTAAAACCAAAGGTCCCAGCACTCTGACTCATTCTGAGCTGGGGTATTTAGCTGCCCTTCACACTGCCTTCTTGTCATTTTGAAAGTTTTCAATTTTGACTTAAACTGGCAAAAAGTGCTTGTGTGCCAGCTGGCCATATGTTTTACTGATAGAAGAAAAATAAGCAAAGAAAACACTGCTTGCAGAAAAAATGGCCCTTAACTATTAAATAAAGCCTGCACATTCAGACAGTCTAGTCAGAGCCTTTGCTGGTGCACGCACAAAGTATGGCAGAATATTAAGAGAATATTAAGGCTCAAACCAAAGGTGAAGCCTGTAGCCCTATGTGTGCCTGCCTATGCATGCTTAACCCTTTACCTCATAGAGACGACTTAAAACTTTTGCAAACAGGGCAGACACAAATCAGGCAGCTCTTGTAAGAGCTGCCTGATCAGGGTCTACTCTGTTTGCTTATAGAAATATGATCAGATATGAACCTACACAAGTGGACCTGACAAGTAATTTTTTTGTTCTATGTACAAACATGAAAGTTTATTTACATAATGATTCATAGTGGGTGGAGCTTAGCATGAATATTCATGAAGGAAAGGGTTAAATGAGGGATTCGTGCATATGAAATAAGAACCAATATCTCATTGTTTAGCCCTATTGAGCCGCGACATGAAATTTCCAACAATGTGGCATTTTGACATGAATAGATTCAGACGAGCCTTAGAAGACTCTGATTAAGCTTAAAAACTCCAAATGTTGTTCGGTCAGTAGCTTAACACTCATAGAATATTCAAGGGATTAGCAAAGGCTCTGATCAGACTGCACATATGTGCAGGCTGGTCTGAGCCTTTGCTGGTCGCACATACCACATTGTTGGAAATTCCATGTAAGGCTCAAATAGTTTTTTTTTACCTTTTCACCAAACTTCATCAAATTTGATCCTGAAAGCGATCACTAACACTTTATTTTTGCAGTTGGGGCAAAAAGTTTTATTTTCAGTAGCAGGTGACGTAAGTTTTATTTTCATTACAGAGCAACTGTCGCCAGGGGTTAAAGATCTTCTGTGAGTATGTGAAGGCCAGAAGTAGATTAAGCACTGCTGAAAAAAATAAGGTATGTATTGACCACAGTCGTATATGTGATATCGTGTAGACTTTTTTGGATGCAGTATAGATTTTCAAAGATTGCGGACGTGAGTGACAGCAAATTATGAGTACACTTTCATTTGCAAAATATGGCATGTTTTTTTACACCCAGCGGCCAGTCATAGACATTAACAGGCTTAGAAAAAAAATATTTTATGATTTTCCTATTCTCTTTGCGCACTTTGATCAGTAAAGCAAGAATTTGACAGAAATAAGTGAGTGACTTGCAGAAAGTGGAAATGAAGCGGAGACCAGACTCACAATTTGCTGTCTCTCATGTCTGCCATCTGTGTTGACAGGCCTAAAGATGAGAGTAATTAATTTTTAGATATGCACCCTTATCTAGAGACCTGACTGATCCACTCACAGATAAAGAGTGTTTAACATTTGAGGCCTCAAGATAAGGGTTTGTAATTGAAAACTATTTTTTTTCTATTTTTCAACCAAAACATAATTATGTTATGGGTACTCAAAAGAATCGTCTCTCACCCCAAACATGTGTTTTTACTGATGGATAAGAAAATAATTTCAATTTTACGTTAAAATTGTTTGCTTATCTGGACCTATGCATTTTGGTTGATGTTCACCCACCACCACTTATCAGAGAAAATGAATCTCAACCCAGGAATGGAATGAATCTTAAAATCTTGTGGTTCATTGTAATAGTTATTGTTGTTTTATACTCTTTGAATGATTTATCAGTTTTATTTAATAGCTCACCGTAGTATGAAAATTAATGCGCAAAGTAAGTTAGCGCAAAATGAGCTGTTGGTATCAGTCAATATGCGGTTTCCATTATCATACATCATCTGTCATTGTACCTTGTCCGGCTTCAAAAATATGCTTTAAATGAAAACTCCTAGGCTATACCACTTGGCCAATTTTAACAAAACTTCATTGGAAAGTTCCCCGGGCGACTATCTACAAAAATAGCTTAAACAAATTTTGATCTTTCAAAAAACATGGCCGTCAGGTGGACTTGGTTTATGTATTATTATAATAAACTGGTCAGAATTCAAAATAATTTGGCAGAAATAGTCACTGGGCAACCTTCTACAAAAATAGCTATTAAAAAAGAATTTGATTGTCAATTTGGTAAAAAAATAGCCACCAGGGGCCATGGCCAGTTTCAGCAAGTTGTAACAATGAATAATTGTTGTTGTGTTTCAGACTGTATTGAGACCACCCCCTATCCCCTATGTCTACCAGACCCCTAAAGGGCAAGATATTGACCTGAGATTATTCAGTAAAGGTAAGACTTCTTACAGCCAGGAATATCAAACAAACAGTAAATCTTTTTATGCTGGGTAATTTTCCATGATGCTGTTGTAATCTGCTGACTTTTTTCAAAATTAACTTTTTCCAAAAATTCTTTCAGGTACACTATAAGCTTGTCAAACGGTTCGGATGCGGATCAGGATCAACATTGCATATTGTTTGCAAAGGTTTTCAGCAGATTACTAAAGTTGCCATATTCAGTTGGTATACACCTAAATATGTAAACTGGCAAACAGTGAAGTGCTAGATCAGATGTAGCCTGGGTTCCAGTCTGATAATTTTTTCTCCTTTTTATTTTTACGTTTCTTGGTCAAAAATGACAGCTTGTGGAACTCTGATTTCAATCGACAGCCACCTGGATTTTTCCTCAAATTTTGAGGGGTAAAGCCAAGAACGACAACTCTATCAGATAAATCTGGTGTACTATAAATAGTAACAGGAATCCCAGTGAAAAGATAGATAGAAAGGCAAACATTACCACAGATATTCCTTTTTCTGCACTATCGTCGAGTGCACATTGTGGACGATAGTTGGCTTCACCATTTAAATTTAAACAGCATTTTCCGACATTGGTGTATTTGTTAGTACTGAGTTTTTTGCCTTTTGCATGCGAGACATGCATTTAATACACACAGTAGAGATACACACATAGAATCCGAGAAAAACGTCATCTTCTATGCATTTTCGCAATATTTTGACACTTCAGTTTCATCTCTGTGTTTGAATTATCTAATCCTTTGTTTTGGCTCAATCGGGCTCGAACCAAGTAAACAAGATTCCATCTTTATTCACGTGTTTTTGTAGAGTTTCCATGATCAGCTGATTATCGGTGTCTCATTATCACCTTTATTACGTCACACTTTAATTAGATCAAACAGCTTATCGGATTATCAAAGGGAAACACTACTGATGTCCCCAGGCATCAATATTAATCTAAATCAATAATGGACAACCGATACCTTTGATGTTGTACTTTTTAGAATATTAGCATTTGAAAATATTGCCAAAATATTGAGGACTGAACCCAGGCTAGATCAGATGCAGCAAAATATGGTATCTGACCAGGGATTACACTGTATGCAGTAAGTTTATTTTTTTCTTTGGAAGTAAACATTACAGATTGAATTTATATTTGACACACCTTATATTTAAAACAATACATAGAATAATACACTAGACTAAAATGGGTTAACCCTAGCCTGCCAGTCAGGACTTTTGTTGTCTGCTCCTCTCATCTGCTTATGCTTTTCGGTAGCCTATATTGCAAACAATATGGACCCAGATCCCTTCAGAAAGATTTTTTTTAAATATTTATTTATAAATGATCCCCAGATGACCAAAAAACAAGCGAAATTACCCAGCATGTAGTTTTTTTTTTTGCTAGCAACGACTTTTGTCCTCTACTGATAATCTTTGCAAACAGTTTGGGCACAGATCAGGACTGACAGAATGTTGGTTCTAACCTGATCTGGGTCCAAACTGTTTGACATTGATAGTGTACCTGAATGATTTTTTTTTAACTTTTGAAAAATGTCAGCAGACGACAATGAAAGCATGAAAAATTAACCCTGCATGTAGAGAGTGAAATGCCTTAAGGCTATTCCAGGAAAAAGTGTGACCATGGGGAGTGGAAGGCAACTGGGTGTTCAATGTTGTTCTTTGGTGATGATTTTCAATTATTATTTAAACTTTCTAGATGGTACCTCTAAAAAAAGTTGTGTTCCACCCCACGGTGACTCTTTTTCCTGGAATAGCCCTTAGATAATACACAGGTAGACTTTTAAAGAAATGTGTAAGCATGGTGTTAGTAGCTATTTGCCTACTGGGTAATTTTGGATGCTTTTTTGTCGTCTGCTGATTTTTTTCAAAATCAACTTTTTCGAAAAATTCTTTCAGGAATACCATCAGAGTGTCAAACAATTTGGATCCAGATCAGGCCCGACATATTTTCGGGCCTGATCTGGGTCCAAACTGTTTGCAAAGTTTATCAGCAGACGACACTACTAGGTAAAGAGTTTAAAGGGGTTTTCTTTCCTTTGCAGATTTGATGAACTATTGTCTTCCAATACTTAGTGTAATTTTGGACAGAGAGGCCAAAGGCTGGTACATTGGATTCCGGCAAAAACTACTCATGGACCTCAAAGGTAAACTTACCAGGGCCTCATTGATTAGCGTATCCTGTTATCAATGTACACTCCACAGTTCTGAGAAAGACGCTATGTTATGTATGTCATCTGACTTCATGTATTCTACAAATGCATAACTATTCTCATATGCCACCTGTGTGTGGCCTGAGATGTTTTCTCAAATAAAGTTATGTTATTCTGTTTATATTTAACCCTTATGCGCTAATCGCTACAAAAGTTGTCTGCTATTCTCGTCTGCTGAAAAGTTTAAGAAGCATCTATGGCAAACAGTGTGGACCCAGATCAGACTGCTCCTATAGGAGCAGTCTGTTCTGAGTCCACGCTGTTTGCTTCTATACTTAATTCGTCAGTAATGTTAGGCAATTATTTGCAGCAGACGACTTCAGCAGACGACATTTTCAGATGCATTTTTTTCTTGGTGATTTAAGGGTTAACCCTTTCCTTGCCATTCTAGACAAATGCCTTCTGCTTTTTCAGCTGCTGATCATGTACTTTTGTAGCCTGGGTCCAGTCGTCAATATTTTGACAATATTTTCTAATTCTAATATTCTAAAAAATACAAGGTATGGGTTGTCCGTTACTGATTTCGATTAATTTTGACCAAGAAACGGAAAAATACAAAAGACGAAAAAGTGATCAGGCTGAAACCCAGGCATGTACTTTTGGACCCAATATTGCAAACAATATGACCCCAGATTGCAGTCTGATTAGTGATCATAGTGTTTGCTTTCAAGATAAAAGTAGTCAGGAGTGATCAAATGCAGCAGACTTTATAAGCATATGACATTTTCAGGACAAAAAATATTGCGTTGATATTCGGACAATTGTGTAAACCAAAGTCAGAATGCTACTTATTTATTTATTTATATACATTTTTTAATGAAGGTAAAACACATTTACCTAATTCTACCATGTGGCCCTCAATAACAAAGGCAACATATACAAAAAACAACAAAAAAAAACAAAAACATTCACATGACATATAAAATGATAAAAACCTTTACAATGGAGAATTACTGCTCAATTGCCCAGATTCAGCTGATGGATGCAAAAAGAAAAATTTGGGTGCAACCCTAGCCTGGGCCCGAGCCTGAGCTGTGCATTTGGTGTAAAAAAGCAACTTATAGTGGAAGGGTGCATAAAACTGAAACATTTAAAGAATTTCAAGCGATAAGGCGAGCAATCTCCCTAAACGAGACGTTCATTTTATTTTGTTAAAATGATGACCTGAGAAACTAGGCACCTTCAACAAATATATATAGACGAGCCGTCGATGCACCATTGCCCCCGAATTTGTATATTTAAAACGGTGTTTCTTTAATGCATGTATAACTCTACTTCTTATTGAATGAGAATTTATTTCGATCATCAACTGTGCTTGTTATATAGTAACATATATGGGATAACAAGGGTAAACAGTAGTCCTATCACGCTATGTACAGTAAAACTATTTATACAGTTGATGTACAATAAAAACGACCATCTTGCAAAGTGGTCTATGTTTGTCAGATATGTGATGTCTTCTTTCGCTTATACAACCCCTTTCCCCCCCTAGACCCATTACGCCCTTTACATATGTTATATATTTGTATAGCGACATTTAATTGTCTAAAGGGCATCCTGGGTCTAGGAGGGGAAAGCATCTAAAAACAAACTGAAAGATGCCAATTTCATCTTTTCACTGACAAAAATCACAATTTAAAGTATATTTCGTACGCATGCGTAGAAGGAATACCGCAGAGTTTTGGAAATGAAGGGAAATTATATCCTTAATATTTTAGCACTTTTACTTTTTGAAAACCTGCAAAGGATTTACTAAAAATCTCGTCTATACGGCACCCAGTCTTAAGACGTAAAATGGGGGGTGGGAGTAGAAGGCGCAAGTTTTCACGGCTTTGTAAATGATGAATCGCTTTGAAACCTATTTTGATACTTTCTATGCATGTTTTACTACCGAAACAGACCAATTTTAAAAATATTAGGGCAATTTGAAAATTTAGGTTTTGTATTCATGTCAACTAGGAAAAATATACGCCTTATCGTTAGAACTCCTCTTTGTATTGGACAAAATTTTATTCAGTTAAGAAAGCTAAAAGCTTATAATGCAGTCGCTGATCATGGATCAGAGCTTGCATGCTATATCCACAATTCCAGTGTACAATTTGGTGAATCATGACCCCATTTTCACCCAGCATTTACTTTATGTCAAATGAAAGGTTTACATCTTGTGTGATGATGCCTAGAGCATTCAGTCATTTGGGACAACTCGTGAGAAAAATGTTATTAACCCTTAGCCCACCTGTCATGACTTGTCTTCTGCTCCTCTCATCTGCTTATGTTCTTAGGTAGCCTATATTGCAAGCTATATGGACCCAGATCAGACTGCTCTCAAGGGAGCAGTCTGATCAGGGTTCATATTGTTTGCTTCCTTGAAAAAATCTAGTTTGAAGTGCACATTAGTGTATGTATCAGATGTAAAAAGCAGATGACATTTTCAGGACAAAAAATAGTGGTGGTATAAGGGTCAAAATGGCATATGTATATAAAAGTAAATAATGGTGCAAAGATCAGGAATCGATATAATCAAGTACCACACCTGATCCAGGATACCAATGGGAAAGTAAAAAACTCACAGTTAGACACCACAAACGAGAGCCAAGAGGTCAGCCCTTTCCCAGCAGATGACCACAAGGCACATACATGGGTGAAAGTTTTCAGGATTAATCCTGAATTCAGGATTTTGAGGCTGACTTTCCATAGAAAGTCAGCCTCAAAATACTGAATTAAGGAGATTATAATAGCTTCTCTGATTAGTCTTCAGATTATCTGAGCACAATTTATCATTTTAACTTTAAATTATCTATTTTTGTAGACATCCCTCAAGTTTTAAAACTTGAATTTCTTAAGTTCAGGATTTCGGAAATTTTGAGCTTTCACCCATGCACATATAAACAGACTCACACAAAGGCATAGCAAACACAAGACAGAAAAAACATAAAAGATCCACAAAAGAAGTACCGCCATGGAACCATATTTGGTTTGCATGAAAGACCCCTAACTTATCAATGCATCATCTCCTAAAGTCACTCTTTAAAGTACAGCTATCTAGTGGTGCTAAAGTAAGAAAGGAGACAAAGATCAGGAAACTATACAATCAAATACCACACCTGACCCAGGATTCAACATGGGAAAGTAACAAAAATACAATGAACATCACCAACAAGAGCCAAGAGGTCAGCCCTTTCCCGGCAGGTGACCACAAGGCAGCAATGATCAGACACAAAAGCATGAGAAACACAAGACACAAAAAATACAAATGATCCACAAAAGAAGTACCGCCTTGGAACGGTCAGTAAAACTATTTTACTGGAGGGCTTAAACCAACATCACCCATTTTTGGCATGGGCCTTCATCTACTGTCATACCATATGTATGCAAGCATTGAAGGCATTGGTTAGACTGCATGGATGCACTGGCTTGTCTGAACCTTGGCTGCTTCCAGAGGCAATAAATACCAAAATATTTAATCGACTGGCTCATTTTATTTGGTGGGGGTGGGGGTGGTTTTAGTGGGGGAGGAGGGAGAAAAAAAAATGTAATACTATGGAAGTGGTTTGAATATTCGAATATTTTTTCTCTAATTTTAGGTCATGGGTTATCTACCGAAGAACTTTCAAAGGTATGGTCTTTTCATTCCATTATTATAATAGTAGAATGTATGCTGAATAATTAAATTGATTTCTTATGCAGCTGTTTATCATATAATCTAATAGCTGTAAAACCAGTGAATATCAAAAATAAATAAATAGACGTGTAATTCACTCCTGGCTGATAATATTAATCATACTTTTGGAAACAGCTGTTTGTATGGGGCATAGCCCCAGATAATGCTGCATATTGCATTTTTACGCAATTTAATGGACTTGAAAACGCAATTAAATTCATTTCTTTGCGTACAAAATACAATAAAAATTCTTGATACACAATTCCGACTTTTTCCTTAGCGTAGACCCTATAGTTAAACTGGTTCCAATTTGTTCAATGTACATTAGCTAGTGTATGGGGAGAGAACCTGTATACACTATAGTATTCAGTTTGTGATTGATGTTTTTGCATTACAGCACAAGCAATTGTTAGGTACAAATTTATACACGAAATGGCGCCAAATTTAGTTTATTAAATTGTAAGCCAATCCAGGTACATTCTTTTCACTGTTTAGCTGTACCCAATATTGACAGTTACGACATTTGTCTCATTTTACTATAAAAATGGCAAAAGAAAAGCCCAAGAACAATCAAATAAAATCCTATTATACGGTTCAAACCTCGTCCTTAATACCACGATGGGGGTTGGAAGAATTATAGATGACTTGATAAATATGTTTGATTTTCAAAATAAGTTGAAAATAGTGGTTTCAGATATACTTAGCAGTATTGCCAATGGGCTATCTGAAAGTGAAACAGAAAGTAAACAAAAAAAATAGGAAAAACTAGGCCAATTTTCGTTGCTTATTAACTTTCAGATGGATACCCAATACAAAATCTTGAAATACCCAATTAAGCCAAAAAGAGGTGGGTAAATACCCAATTGCTACCAATCCTTATCTGGAGCTATGATGTTGTACTCTGGTATCTTCTTGTTTTTCTGACAGTTGGGTGAGCAAGCAGTCTGTCGGTTCAAAAGCATTGTGTGAAGGTATGTAAGACATGCCTTTGTTCTGAATGGGCGAGGTTTTCATGAGTAACATGACCTTGGACTTAGACAGAATTTATGTGCTGGTATGTTTGACATGTGTACCTTGTGTGGTATTGGTCTTCAAGCCCCCTCTTGGTGGCTTAGGCTGCTGTCCATTCTAAGGCGGTGGTTCTGTTGTTGTTGATTTATTGTTTTATGTACCTCCCATTGTTTGTGGGGGTTCTGTGTTGGTCTTTGTTTTGGTATGCATTACTTTATTTCCTTTCTAGTTTTGCAATCATCTTGATGAGATAGAGAGAGCTGGTTGCTTTGCTTTTATTGTCTTTTGGATGTCTTGTTACTGTAAATGTCCTGTAGCTCTTTTGTGGGCCTGACTATTTCTCATTTTCTTATTCAAGCATTTTCACAGCTATCAGATTTCACCAGGAAATTGCCTCATTTTAGAAATGTAGATAAAGACATGTAGCTTTATTATATCTGAAGAGTTATAATAAGTCTCTTAAAAACGAACAAAATCGCTGTTTGGTTGCAATTTTTTGGGGCTGATTTTTTGGTTGAATTTTCAGAGAGTAAATGATGCAGTAAAAGAAGAATATTTAAAGAGAGTATATAGTGCCATTACTAGCAATACAGAACTGGAGAGTATTGTACCCGGCATAGGTAGGTATAGCTTTTTACATGTTGGGTTATTTTCTATGCTTTTATGAAGTACAGTGCAGTCCCTTTATAATAAAACAATAAATCAACAATACTACTCTGCTACTTTAAATTTTTAAAGTCCAAATTTGGTACCAAATCATTTTTTTATGATCCAAGCAAGGAAACAAATAACCACACTTAGTATTTATTATCACTTTATGAAATGAAATTACAGAGGGTTGAAATTCTAGAATGGGCATATGAATGTCAATGAAGAAAACAGGGGTCATCCAACGTGTGTATAATAATTCCTTTTGGTTTATAAGGCATCCTTCATGACTTTTGAAGGGTTGTGAAGTAAACAATGATATACATGTAATGTCAATGTTTCATTGAAAAGAGCTAAAATACGTTATCAGTTTTAATTACAGTAAATGTTCTAAAATTTCGAACACTTTACTCTTTTTGATATTAAATGTTGGTTGTCAGGGATGAAATTCACAAAATGCTTTTCAGAATAACACCTGCACATTAATCAAAAATCTGATTATGATATGATTATGATGAAGACCTTGATTAGACTGCTTCTTAACTTCTTAGAAGCTGTCTGATCTGGGTATGACACTGTTTATCTAGACCTTTTAGGCAGGCAACAAGAGCTCAAAATTTTAGAAAATCTACCATAAGTCAGACCTAAAGAGTTTAGAATCTACATGTCGCACAGATTAAATACAAATTTTAGAATGTCTAGTACTTGTATGTACAATATTGTTACGTGCCAGGTGTAACTAGAAAATAATTAAGGAAACCAAAATTTAGCTATTTGGAAAGTCAGCAAAAAGCACTTTTAAAATTTAACAAAATTTATTAAAAACAAAAATTATCATTTACAATAAGCAATGGAAAAAAGTTATGCAATCAAAGAAAGTCCTAATTTACAATACCATGTATGTCCAAACTGTCCCTCAGAATATTTATCAACACAAGTCTTTCAGTAGTTTCTGATCCCCAGATTTTGAAGATAAATCCAAATGAACACGAAGTCTATATCCAAAACTGAATAATCCAAAGTAATCCAGAATGAATAAGTTAAACACTAAGTATTCCAATATAGAATTCCAGCACAAAAGGACTTTTAAAAGGTGAAATTATTTAAAAGATGCCCTTATGAAAAATTTACTCTTATATATACTGTTTAAGAAAGTTCCGGAATACTCAGGAAAGAACTATGATATCATATGCTATATTTATACATCAATACATGGGTTCTGGAAAGTTCTACATTCTCCTGGAAGATTCCACTAATTTCCAGAACCTACTCAAAGCTTCTTTTGGCATGGAAAAGAAAATTCTAGAAACTTCCCGACTTTTCTGGAAACTTCCATGACATTGCATTTTTAATTTCTAGATGATTAGTCATCATTCTAGAAAAATCTTATAACCAAATAAACACCTTGTTTACAACAACTTATTTACCATCAATATCTCCAATATCTGGGTCAACAGAAACTAAGTAAACAAAATATGAAACAGATAAACAACATACATGTTACAATATTTGACCTAATAAATCGACTCTATCACATGACATCGCGTCTGGGAGTGAAATAACACCATGCAATAAAATAGAAAAACCACTAGTGTTTTATAGATTTATGGGAAACGTTATGACATCCATAACAACGTTGCGTACACAATGACAAAATTATAATGTTTTACTGAAGAAATGAGATTTCAAAATAATCTTATTGTCATAAGATAAATAGAATCTACCATTCATGCTCTTGTATTATTTAATTTATTAAACTCGTTGCAAAAAAGAGATAAAATGCTCGGCTTAGCCTCGCATTTTATCTCTTTTCCCCAACTCGTTTAATAAATTCAATAAAACATGAACACTAATGTAAAATCCTCTATATATGCATAACTTTTTCAAAATTCTAAATGCTTTTTGAAAACAGTGTTGATCCAGATCATCTGGCTCCAGCTGATCAAGATCCACACTGTTTTTCATCCATAAATGAATAAATAGTGATAATTAAAATACATCACTGAACTGACTGGAAATCAGGGACTGATAGTACAGTTTAGTCCCTTTATAATGCTATGTTTGGGTCCATAAAATATACCATATTATAAGTTATAAAGGACCATTTTACAAAGTTATTTTAGGAAAATGACCATGTTCATTTTCCTATAATTCCTTTGTAAAATTCCATGGTAAAAAGAATTGGGAGCTACAGCATGATTGTGTTATATCAAAATCCGTGTTATATAACAAGGTGTGTTATGAAGGGACTACTGCACTGTATTCGCAGCTCAAAAATAACTCTGGGTGCACTTATGGGACCATGTTTACTTACAAGGTATAAGGTGAAGTATTTGTTTTCTTAGTATTTGTATTCTGTATTTGTATTCTGGTATCTTATTACAGGCTTATTGCTTGTGTCCCAGGCTAAGTCAGCCCTAGCTATGCAGAAAGCTACAGATACTGTACAACAAAAGATGAAAAAACACAAAGCTGATGTAAGTGAAACACTCTTCCTTTGACTCTTTGCATGCTGGGTAATTGCATGCTTTTTGTAGTCTGCTTATTTACAGCTCACGAGGTATTGTGATCATCCAGGTTGCTTCATGCGTAATTTTATTTTAAAACAACATCTCTTCAAGTTCCTGAACAAATATAAATTACTGAATAATTTCACATAAATGTTTCCCTTAATTAAAGTCATCTATCAAAATTGCACACTGAACAAAATGGCCCTCTCCCAAACATAACAAAATGCCCGCCATAGCTAGAAGATAAAACACTTTCAAGTGACAGTTCCTTGTGAATCACTGATCCGAATGAAGTCAAAGTAATTTGAAATAAATGTTCCTCATATTGCCATTTATTATATACCTATAAATGATACATCGTTTGAACTGTCTGTTTTCTGGCCATCTGATACAGAAAACTGGATTAACAAATTGAGGTTTTCTGATTCCCTATCACTATCCTTTAAAACGAGGCTAACGAGGGTTTCCTGTTTTTGCTGTGACGCTACGTAAAGTAAATTTTTTAAGCATGGATCTAGAGACGGAAAACATGATGAAGTGACATCAAGAAACGTAACGTTGTGGCAAACGCTCATGCAATTTTTCAGGAGTAAAGACCAAAATGGGTTATAAAATCAGAAAAATGTCAGAAAAAAAGTATAAAATAAACATATTATCATAATAGTAGCTTGATCTGGCGTACAGTATCGCGTCTTGTGGATGAGGGCATACCATTGGATCACCCTCGAGGCTTCGCCTCTCGGGTGATCCGATGGTTTTACCTCATCCACTTAACGTGATACAGTACAGCAGATCAAGTTATTATTATGATAACGTGTATTTATTATGATTGCACAAATGGTTACACTTCGCCCTTCCCTTTATAACTGAAAGATTGTTGATGGGATGTAAAGAATCAAATCAAACAAGCAAACAAGGGTTACAATTTGCTGAAATGGCCACAAGCGTTGAAAATAGAAACAAATTTAAATGACATCATCTTAACTACTGGCCTATATTCTAAATAATTTTAACAAAAGTTCCCAGTAATGACCTCTACCAAAATTGCACTTGAAGTCAGAAACTGGATGAAAAATATTACTGTCAGCCTTACAGATAGATTTGTTTTGAAACAACATCTCATATACAAGGTCCTAAGGTTATGAAACTTTTTTCATGCTCAACTGAGCATGAAATTTCAACTACCCATAAAAACTTAAAAACAGACAAATAAAGAAATTTCTTGCTTTAAGTCTCAGATGTTGTATTTATCATGCTAATAAATGTTAAAATGCCAACAATTATTGGCATTTTAACATTTATAAGCAGGATAAAGTTTGTGCTAAGCTGAGTTCAGCATGAAAATTTTTTTATGACCTCAGGGCCAGGACACATTTGAGCTTATCTTACATGGAAAAGAGGTAATTTCATTATCATGTACTTTACAGTGCAGTCCCTAATTTATAACACCCCTCATTATAACACGGATTTGGATATAACATGGCCATGTTGGGGCGACAATATATTTTTTTTTACTCTTTTTCGAATTCTCCCTTTGGAATTATTATTTGAAAGTATTCATATTTTTTACCATGGGTTTTACAAGACAATTACAGTGTTAGATTAAGGTTTGATTTTTACTGAGTCTCTGGGACCCAGGGCATCATTAAAAGTTCAGTCCCAAACAAGTTTTACTGAATCCCGGAAAATATCCAAACTGACAAAGTTTTTCGCTATGTTAAACACTGAAACTATCATATAACTTTAATCTCAAACATTTTCAGTTGACACTGAGTGATTGACAATCAATAACATATAAAACAAGAAAGAAGCAGTGATGGAGTCTTTGCTTGACGCTCTATATTGTAATGTTATCACAAGGTTATCTGATATGTGCCTGAAGAAAATCACTTTACCCGCTCATGGATGCATTCCTTTGCAATGTGATGGTATTGATTTTATTAAGTTCTTTAAATGCTTGATATTGTAGCCAGGTTTCTAGCCTGCTTTGTTGTGGCAGATGCCTGTTTTAACCCAGCAGCACTATGCAATTGATTCATTAATTTGGGAAAACCATAACTCATTATTTATAGCAGAGCCTCGTTCTGATTTCAACCGTTGCCATGAACAACAGATCTCGGAAAACCACAACTGTATTATTTATATAGCATTCTCATTGTGATTTCGAAGCATTGCAATTTACAAATGATATTCAAAGGTTTTAGCTCTCTTTACTATTGAGCTGGCTTAAATTTGGTCTTAATTGCTGAAAATCGACTGCTTTTGATATTGCATCCAAAGGACGCAAGCTACTTGGCTATCTTGCGTACAAATAATTTTGGTTGGGTATTTAGACATTATGACGTGACCACTGAATTATATGAAAATGACCATGATCTGTCCGTCCTGATTTGGGTCCAAACTGTCTGCAAAGGTTATCAGCAGACAACAAAAGTTGCTGCTAGCAAGGAAAATGTTAAATATAATTTTTAGAATATTTTGTGTTTATTTGCAGCTACTTGCACATCTGAAGTCAGCATACCCTGTGAAGTCAAGAATTCAGGACTGGGTGAATGAACAGCTGCAAGCTTTTGAGGTAGGTTACAGTTTGTCTAAATCTCTGGTCCATAATGTAGTGCAGTCAAACTTGGCATGTAGATTTAACCCTTTTCGGACCAATGGAATTTTCAATAACAGCTCCTATTATAAAATCAGGATGGTCTATTGTATTTATTGAGGGGTCACAAGTTAGAATTTCCAAATAATATATTTCTGTCCACAACGATTATTTTTAGCTTCCAAACAGTATAGACCCAGATGGAATGCTGCATTTTGCAGCATTTCATCTGGGTCATCACTGTTTGCCAAAGTATCCATTAATGGGTTTCCTGTATAAAAACGCTTATTATAAAGCAGCACAAAAGATTTTGGTACTTATCACAAAGGCCAGCAAGGAAGCCTATGCTAACATGCAGTCTTCCCAGATTCTTTGCAGCTCACATAATAAAATATGAAAGTAATTAGACTTTTAGCTCTACTAAATGGTAGTGCATGCATGATTAACCCTTTTTATACTGGAAACCCCTAAAAGGGTACTTTGGCAAACAGTGCAGGCCTTGATGAAATGCCACATAATGCGGCATTTCATCAGGGCCTGCACTGTTTGCTAAGATCAATACAATCTTCAGGGACTAAATTCTTTAGTACATAATTATTTTGAAATTTCTATCTTTGACCCATTAAAATATATAATGGACAATCCCATCCATTATGCATTGATCTGTATGGGAAAATCTATCAGAATACAAAGGGTTAAAAAATGACTTTACATATATAAGTGAAACCCTTATCTAATGAGCTGGCCTGTTTGGCTATGATTTTATGTTGATCTTCCAGTCCACAGTGTGGTTATGTAGAGTTGGATAGAAAATATACTCATGTCCAATGAAAACGCACCAGTCTTCAGATGCCCATAGTTGTGGCCTATCAAGAGCTGTACAAAATTGTGCTATTTATATTTATTATTCAGGACAAATGCAAAGTTTTCGCCCAAATTTTCTATTCCAGTGACTCCGTTCACACATGATGTAACGTCAGCCTCAAAATTGCGTTAATCGCAATTTGGACGTATATAAAAAGACCCAAAAATCTTTTTTAAATGTTTTCTGTTTGCCAGTAGATCCACTGTCATTTTGCCACAACTTTGACAGTTGTGACTCAACATCTAACACTACACTAACGCGAATAATGTCACTATGTAAGCTTACATATGGCGTTGTCCGACAAAACTCGACTTAAAATGTTTAATTGCGGTTTCTACGGTCCTAGTGTTCTACACAATGCTGATTTCAGTGGTACAAAGCCACACACAAGCAAACCGTCATCAAAAGCCTTTAAAAAATTGATGTTGCATCATTGACCTCATCTTTGAGTGCCTTGCCAGCTTTTGTTTGCAATGCTAGAATTTTAAATCTTCTAAAATTTGTGTTCATCTGTTGTTGCGAGTATTATCTAACATTAAGATCAACACAGATACTCCTTGTTTAGTGTATACAAGCTTTTATGGAGTGACGTTTAAAAAAAAAAAGAAATGATACCTATGCTCCGTCGATGTTAACGACCCGCTACACGGGCAAGAATTCTTCTCGCTACAATCTTGTCATATTTTGCATCAGTAAAAGAAGGATTTCTTGAATGTCTCGATTTTACGAGCTAGTCAAAATGATGCTAGTGACGTCACATTGTGACATTATAGCCACTTTCAAGGCAAGATGACGATTCCAGGCTATCAATTTAGAGATTCTTTGCAATTTATACACACACAAAAATGGGAGAATAATGCTTTTGAAAATTCTGACACATTTGATGGCTGGTTGTGTGACTTTCTGTTTTGACAATTGTTTTGTTAAATGTTTCCAGCATGTGTCATCAATGATCATTCAGTTTTAAAGACCTATCAGTATCTTACGGAATTGCTACAGCACAGTAAGATGCAATTGAAAAAATAAATTGTTATGTCGTTAAAAAGATATAGTCATTTTTGTAGGTGGTGCGTTCATTGGACATGAGTATACAACTGATAATGTCCTCTGCAGTTGTTGTCTCCTGCAATATTTCACCTTAACAACATATCATTTTTAATTTGCAAGCACACAATATGGACCAAGATAAGACTGCTCCATATGGAGCAGTCTGATCTGGGTCCACACTGTTTGCTATGGATGTTTTCAAAATACATAACACCAGTAGATGACAAAACAGATGACTTGAGTAGAGAATGACAGTGAAAAAATGTTAACCAGTACTCAACACTCATCCTTTTGCCAGTATCAAATGAATATCTGATAAGCAAAATTAACTTTCTCAAAAACCTTTCAAGAATACTATTAGAGTGTCAAATGGTTTGGTTTCAAATCAGGACCAACATTCTTTCAGTCCTTGTCTGTGTGCAACCTGTTTGCAAAGGCAAAAGTTGCTGCTAGCAAGGAAAGAGTTAAAGAATGTTGCTTGACAGGATGTTTGAACCTGTGACTTCATAATTTTCGTTTATGACTCATTTAATGCTTCTTTTACTTACAGAAAGAATTTGTGTTACGTAATCTGTGGTGTTCCCATGAGGAGGCAATACATCTATGTGAGGAGGAGGATCTTCACCAGGCTGTCTATTTCCTTAGAAGGGATCTTAACTTCCTCAAGGAGGTACTATATTCTCCCCAACAAAGTTTGAAGGATGTGGTTTTGGTATCATTTATGCATCCTTCAGTCCATCTGTAAATCTGTTTATCTGAGCTTACAAATCGATACTTATGTGGATATTTTTTAGATGGCCATAATGTCTTTAGATGGGTTGTATTAAGTAAGACACTTAAAATATGGGTTTAAGAGGCTAAAATGGGTTTTATGTGGCTTATGTGTAATGCAAAAAAATGGACAAAAGTCACTTTAAGTACCAAATTGTGAGAATGTTCATCCAGGCTAACATTAGGGTGTTTAAGGGCTTTTTTTGTCTAAGATTAGGTTTAATCTGTTAAGAATACATTATCTTGCCAGTAAAATCCTATGGAAATTTTGCATTGCAGTAGCTCATAAACCCGAAATGTTCAAACCATATCTCAGTACCTATTGGCCACATTTGTTGCATTCTTTGTAGAAATTATTAGCACCATGAACAGTTTATCATCAAAATGCCCTCTTTCACACTTGAGTTAATGCCCTTGTTCAACATTATAAGTGCACAATCAGGGAAAGGCCGGCACAATTGGAGAACCAAATTAAGCCCCGGGTGTACGTAAGGCACATTAGGCATAGTACTATGAGAAAGCTCCATTTTGTTAGCCGGAACTGACGTTAGGAAAATTAGTTCAGTAGCATGTGGGTTCAGCCCCATGAAAATTCATTTTTCTGATTACCCAAAAAGTTTAATTAGCAGAATAAATGAAGTTTATGTATTTTTCAATAAAATATCGCTATAGATATTTTACTGAAAAATACATAAACTTCCGTTTGTTTTGCTGCAATCACACTTGTTATTGTGTTGGCATGGTTTCTGTGATGTCAGTGTCACCTTATGTAAATTCAGCATCACATTATCAAAGTAGATCCTCAATGTACATCCAAGGTCTGATTCCATGGATTATCAGGGAATTTGCAGAGGCAGTTCCGATCGGATGACTGGCTAGAAATCAGATGTTGATACAGCAATCACTACAGTAAATGTTCTAAAATTTCAGACATTCTTCTCTTTCTCTTCTCAGATAAAATTTTGGTTATCAGGGCTGGAATTCACAAAATGCTTGTCAGAATAGCAAACAGGGAATACCCTGATCAGACTGCTTCTTCAGAAGCAGTCTGATCTGGGAGTGTGCTGTTTGTCTTTGGTTTTTGGCTGGCAACTAGTGTTCAAAATTTTAGAACATCTACCATACTCAAAGAGAACTCCGCGTGTGCTTATAGGGTGTATTCATTGGCGATCCCATTATGCATGTGCATAATAAAAATAGTAGTATTCAAGGGAGGTCACCTAATGTGGTAAAAGTCATTTTCCATACCATAAGGAACTGCTCTTAAAGAAAAGAATTTGCTCCTAGAGGAGCAAATTCTTTCCTTTAAGAGAAGTTCCCATATCAAAAGGGACACAATTGAATAGAATCACTGCTTGTTCCAGTAGTCTCCCTTTGATGTGCATAACTTTTTAAGCTTCTGGCTACGCCATTGGCATTGCTAATCATGATCACAGTGTTGTTTGCAATTATAGAGAGAAGATATCTTGCTGAAGGAGCTAAGTAAAGTGAGAATACCAAATCGCCTGTACACCTTTTCTATTCGTATTTGGTTGCCTAGGAACTGGGTTACCTTGAAGACCATCGCAGGTGATGAAAGTGTGATACCAACTGTGATGGGAGATTCACAGAAACAGGCTCCACCTGGCAGCAGAACTGTAAGTTTTTATGCCCCCAAAGGAACTTTGGGAGGCATATAGTAATCGCACTGTCCGTCCGTCCGTCAGTCCGTCCGTCCGTCAGTCCGTCCGTCCCGCTTTCGTGTCCGGTCCATATCTCCTATATTCTTTGAGGTAGGAATTCCAAATTTGGTGTGTGGATACATCTTGGGATGGCAGAGTGTCGCGTACCATTTTCGGGTCACTGTGACCTTGACCTTGACCTCTGACCTAGTTTTTAGAATAATCGTGTCCGGAACATATCTTTTATATTATTTGAGGTAGGAATCTCAAATTTGGTGTGTGGATGCATCTTGGGATGACGAAGTGTCGTGTACCATAATTGGGTCACTGTGACCTTGAACTTGACCTCTGACCTAGTTTCTTGAAAACTGCATTGAGTCTGGTTTATATCTCCTATATTCTTTGAGATAGGAATTCCAAATTTGGTGTGTAAATGCATCTTTGGATGACGGGGTGTCACATGCCATTTTTGGGTCACTGTGACCTTGACCTCTGACCTAGTTTTAAGAATTATTGTGTCCAGAGCATATCTCTTATATTCTTTGAGTTAGGAATTCAAAATTTGGTGTGTGGATGCATCTTGGGATAGCGGAGTGTCATGTACCATTTTCGGGTCACTGTGACCTTGACCTTGACCTCTGACCTAGTTTTTAGAATAATCTTGTCCATAGCATATCTCTTATATTATTTGAGGTAGGAATCTCAAATTTAGTGTGTGGATGCATCTTGGGATGACAAAGTGTGGGGTACCATAATTGGGTCACTGTGACCTTGAACTTGACCTCTGACCTAGTTTCTAGAAACTACATTGAGTCTGGTGCATATCTCCTATATTCTTTGAGATAGGAACTCCAATTTTGGTGTGTAAATACATCTTGGGATGACAGGGTGTCACATACCATTTTTGGGTCACTGTGACCTTGACCTCTGACCTAGTTTTAAGAATTATTGTGTCCCGAGCATATCTCATATATTCCTTGAGTTAGGAATTCCAATTTTGGTGTATGGATGCATCTTGGAATAGGGGAGTGTCATGTACCATTTTCGGGTCACTGTGACCTTGACCTCTGACCTAGTTTTTAGAATAATCATGTCCAGAGCGTATCTCTTATATTATTTGAGGTAGGAATCTCAAATTTGGTGTGTGGATGCATCTTGGGATGACGAAGTGTCACTTACCATAATTTAGTCACTGTGACTTTGAACTTGACCTCTGACCTAGTTTCTAGAAACTGGTGCATATCTCCTATATTCTTTGAAATAGGAATTCCAAATTTGGTATGTAAATGCATCTTGGGATGCCTGAGTGTCACAAACCATTTTTGGGTCACTGTGACCTTGACCTCTGACCTAGTTTTCAAGAATTATTGTGTCCAGAGCATATCTCCTATATTATTTGATGTAGGAATCCCAAATTTGGGGTGGTGATTCCTCTTGGGATGGCGGAGTGGTGCATACAATTTTGAGTCATTTTGACCTTGACATTGACTTCTGGCTTCATTTCTAGGTTTTTCTTGCTATATTATAGCTATCTTTCCTCAAATGTGTCTTGTGCTAGACCAATTCCTTTGGGGGCATTCGTCACGTGTTTGTGACATTTCTTGTTTATTCTAAATTTAACAATATTTTCGCCATTCACAACAATTGTCTTGTCATCTGCTTATGTACTTTGATAGCCTATTGCAAACACTATGGACCCACATCAGACTGCTCCCTTAGGAGCAATCTGATCCTGGTTCATTGTGTTTGCTTCCATGATCAAAAGTAGTCTGAAGTTCATTTGAATGTATGCAGCAGATGTAAAAAGCAGACAGCATTTTCAGGACAAAAAATTGTTGGCAGGATAAGGGTTAAATTTATAAATAAGAATAGGTAAATTTTATTATAACAAGGCAGTCAGGGTACATAGATCTTATCAGCTATACAGGCAAGTCAGGTTATAGATTTTGGGGTGTTCTATCATGCTGTACTGTGGTGGATAGAACACCTGTATTTGTGGAGTGGAGGTTGGGGAGTTGTTCCAGGTTTATGTGAAAGAAAAATGAAATTAATTATGAATTGTTCATATAAATAATGAATACCATATTGGACCTCCGAAGGTATGAAGGCACTTTTTTTAAGAATACCGGAGTTAATGGCCCTTTAGTGAGACAGAATACTATGGGCAAACAAACGTCTATTGCACTGTTTTCTCTGTAGCTTTAAAATTTCTAATCTTCCCCTTGCCTTTTGCAGGATATATTTTACCACGTGAGAAAGTACACGCACCGCAAGACAAGTACTCGGTACCCGCTCTGGCGCTGGTGGAACTACATATACAGAAGCTGGGCTTGGATGTGGAACTCTATCTTCTTCTTTGGGGTAAAGTCATTGATCCCCATAGTCCTTGTTAACCCTTTCGTGCTGATGGATTTTCCCATGCATGTTAATAGATTATAAGAATCTATCATGAGTGTGAGGGTAGGATAGAAAAATCTGCGCTGAGGATTGCCGTTTGGTGACAAACCGTGATCCCGAGGGATGGAGTTTTCTATCCTACCCTCACACGAATAGTGGATTATTTTTCTTGCTCACCACTGTTTTTATGCCCCCAACTTTGGAAAAGCTGAAGGGGCTTATTGCTTTGGGCTTGTCTGTGCATCCGTCCTTCCGTCTGTCTGTGCGTCTGTTCAAAATTTATTAAGATACAGTTTTGAAATTTCATTTATGGATTCCTCTTCAAAAATAATTGACACATGTCCAACAAAAAGGTCAGCACATCACATACATTTTGACATGACCATGCATGATATTTTTTAGGTTTTTCTGAATTTTTTTTAAGTTTGGATTATCTCCCATTGTGGAGTTATGCCCCTTTTAAAGGGTCATAACGATATTTTGTAATCAAGATATCTCGAAACTATAACAGCTTTGAGCTTCAAACTTGGTCAGGTAATAGAGGATAAAAAAAGTTATTGTTTTTTTTGTGAGTTATTGCCCTTTGCAAAGGATTTCTAGCGATACGGCGAGCAATCTCCCTAAACGAGACGTTTGTTTTATTTTGTTGAAATAACGACTGGAGAAACTAGGCACATTCAAAAATATATATAGACGGGCCGTCAATGCACTTTTGCCCCCGAATTTGTATATTTAAAACGGGATGTCCTTAATGCATGTAATAACTCTACTTCTTATTGAATGAGAATTTATTTTGATCATCAACTGTACTTGTTATTCAGTTACATATATGGGAACTAGACCGTTAAACAAGGGTACCAATCGTCCTATCACGCTATGTACAGTAAGCTATTTATACAGTTGGTGTACAATAAAAACGACCATCTTGCAAAGTGGGATATTTGATGTCTTCTTTCGCTAATACAACCCCTCCCCCCCCCTAGACCCAAGACGCCCTTTACATATGTTATATATTTGTATAGCGACATTTAATTGTCCAAAGGGCATCTTGGGTCTAGGGGGGGAAAGCATCTAAAAACAAACTGAAAGGCGCCAGTTTCATCTTTTCAATGACAAACGTCACAATTTTAAGTATATTTCGTACGCATGTGCAGAAGGAATACCGCAAAGTTTCGAAAATGAAGGACGCTTATATCCTTAATATTTTAGCACTTTTACTTTTTGAAAACCTGCAAATGATTTACTAAAACTCTCGTCTAAACGGCACCCAGTCTAAAGACGTAAAATGAGGGGTGGGAGTAGAAGGCGTAAGTTTTAACGGTTTTGTAAATAATGAATCGCTTTGAAACCTACTTTGATGCTTTCTATATAAATTTTACTACCGGAACAGACCAATTTTAAAAACATTAGGGCAATTTGAAAATTTAGGTTTTGTAATCCTGTCAACTAGGGAAAATATACGCCTTATCGCTAGAGCTCCCTCTGGCATTGAAAGCTTGTAATCAAGATATCTCAAAAATATTACAGCAAGTAGCTTCAAACTTGGTCAGCTGATAGAAGATAATGAGTAGATAACCTGGTGAAAATTTTTAAAAAAAAGATATTTTATTTTTTTTCGAGTTATTGCCCATTTGCAAATTTTGGCATTGAAAACTTGTAATCAAGATATCTCAAAACTAATTACAGCCAGTAGCTTCAAACTTGGTCAGCTGATAGAAAATAATGAGTAGATAACCTGGTGAAAATTAAAAAAAAAAGATATTTTTTTGAGTTATTGCCCTTTGCAAATTTGGGCATTGTAAAACTTGTAATCAAGATATCTCAAAAATTATCATAGCTAGCAGCTTCAAACATGGTCAGTTGACAGAAGATGATGAGTAGATTACCTGGTGAAAATTTTAAAAAAGATATTTTTTTTTTTTTTTTAGTTATTGCCCTTTGCAAATATTGGCTTTGAAAACTTGTAATCAAGATATCTCAAAAATATGCTCAGAAGAAAAAGTTTAGTCAGTACAGACACTGTGTGCAATTATTTTGTAGGACAGTCTTAATATTGACAAAAACCTTACCTAACATGAAATTCATTTAATTGCTTTCAAATGTGAACATTTTCAACAAAAAATTTGAAAAGATACCTCTTTTCTTCATCAAAATTACACAAAGGGGTCACTGTCAAAATTCAAATTTAAAAACTCAAAAATCAGTCTAGCGCTTCTCAGACGATTTCTGGTAGTAAAGACGAAAATTCTCGTACCTGTTGCATGTCTAAGGTGTTTAAGAAGTTTCCAAGCGGCCATTGATAGCCTGGACGGCGACTTAAGCTTGCTAGCACTGAATTTTCTCCGGATTATTGCAGTAGGAACAACTCTTTTTCAGTATCAAACAGCATATGAGAAAATAACCCTGCCAGTTTACCGCAGCACGTGCACATCGTGCATTTTGAAATTTGGTTGGTACAGTCTAATAGAGGCATTATTTGTCACACAATAAACGGATACATGTAAAGCTACGATAATACAAGTCATATATACAATTTGACAATGGTATATCCAGTATTGTCGATTTTATGAGAAAACATAAATACTGACTAAACTTTTTCTTCTGAGTATATTACAGCTAGTAGCATAAAACTTTGTCAGCTGATAGAGGATAATGAGTAGATAACCTGGTCAAAATTTTTAAAAAAGTTATTTTTCTTTTTTTGAGTTATTGCCCTTGGCAAATTTGGGCATTGGAAACGTGTAATCTAGATATCTCAAAAATTATTATAGCTAGCAGCTTCAAACATGGTCAGTTGGTAGAAGATGATGAGTAGATTACCTGGTGAAAATTTAAAAAAAGGAATTTTATTTTTTAAAGTTATTGCCCCTTGTAAATTTGTACATTGAAAACTTTAATAAAGATACATGTATCTCAAAACATTTTATAGCTAGCAGCTTCAAACTTTGCCAGCTTATTACGGGGTGAAATTATTATTTTATTCTAGTTCAAATTAGGTCAGCTGATAGAGGATGATGAATAGTATAGTTAGAAGCTTAAAACTTAAGATAACCCTTGTGTTATGAACCCTTCTTGACAAGCAAAGGGTTGGGGGCATAGTGTTTCATAAACATCATTTCTAGTTTTATTTTAAAATAAGCTTCCAGAAGTCCCTGAATACGCTAAGATGCAATTTCACATGATGAGTCCATGATGTCACTTAAACAACAATGACGTCACTTGAAGACCGTGTGCGTGAGTTCCAATACAATCAATGTATGTAGCCCTCATGTGACAGCCTGGGTAAGATAGCCTGGGTAAAATAAGATTTTCTATCCCAGGGTAAAATCTCAGATTTCCTTATCTGGTGTGCAAGAATAATCGTTTCTGTCAAGAATATTAATGCTAGGCTCCACCCACTATATATTATATAAATAAACTTATACATTTGCACATAGATCAAAGAAATTACTTGACAGGTCCACTAGTGTAGGATCATACTTAGTCATCTTTCCATAAGCAAACAGGGTAGACCCTGATCAGGCAGCTCTTACAAGAGCTGTCTGATCTGGATCTGTTCTGTTTGCAAAAGAATTAAACAGCGTCTTTGAGGTAAATGGTAAATATATATATGCCCATTTTGTACTTTGAGGCTTGCCAAGTGAGAATAAGCGGTGATCCTGAGCAATGGAAGTTATTATATGACCCTCACACTTTTGATTAATTCTTATAATTTGCTCACTATGAAATTACACTTTTTTTTTAAAAAAAAAAGGCTCCCACAAGTGCCTTAATATGCTGAGATGAGACATAACTTGATGATATCACTTTAAAATATCAGCCTGGGTAAGATAACATGGGTAAGATAAGAATTTCACGCACACCAGATCGGGATTTCCACTGTTTTTACCCATTTGAGATAATTCTATCTCACATACTCCCATACCAACCCATGGGAAAGATAAAAAGTCAAACAGCTGCACTTCCAAAGACAGTGACTTCATCCACATGTTAAAGTGACATCATTATGTCATATGTCGCATCCCATCATATTCAGGCGCTTCTGCAAGACTTTTTTAAACATAAAAAATGCCGTATTTAATGGTGTACAAGAAAAATCAAATCATTATTTGTGTGAGGATGGGATAGGAAAGTCTGTTCTTCATGATCACCATTTGTCATCACCTGGCAAGCCTTGTGATGCCAATCCGTGATCCTCGGGATGGATTTTTCTATCCCACCCTCACACTTATGATGGATCTTTACATTCTGTCCCAGGGTAAAATCTCAGATATACGTATCCAGTCTGCATAAATAATGTTGCCTCCCACATCAGTGCCTTTTGTGGTACTAGGAGGGGCATTCAGTATGTAATGGAAACAGGCCAATAAATCCAAAAGATTTATATTTGCACACATTGTAATTACTACCATAAAAAGATCTGCTTCTTGGATATGCAAATGTAAAATTGCAGTCGTCCAGCTCCTTTCCTAATTGACACAAGGTACATTCAAGATAGGGTACTGAAATACACTGCGAAATACACTGCAATATGAAATGAAACAGTGTTTTCAAAGACAGACAACTACATGAGCTAAGGATATTTTCAGCCTGTTTCTTGGTGTAGTGAATATCAATATATATGGTTTATTAATAACTGCAAAAATCTTTGATATTGCTTTATATTCTATGAAATAATGAGGCGGCCATTTTGGTTAAAATCCTCCTTGATGTCACATTCTCTGGCGTTCAGTTAACATAGTCTTTTTTGTGTGAACGATTACATTGCAAAAATGAATACGAAAATCGCTTGTAGAATTTCTTCTGGTCACTAAGGTATTCGTTTGCGAGTATTGCAGCGGTTTTTGAAATTTAAGTATTTGTTTTCACTCATAAAGTACATCTAAATACGTAATTTGAATATGAAGATCACTTAGAACAATGCCATCTTTGGCTTACATTGAAATGAATCAGACGAAAGACGCTTTTTCACCAATGTTTGCATTCATATCCATTCTTTGGACATTGTGACACGTATTGAAATGTAAATAATCTGGCTGGTCAATTTTAGACTATAAAATTATAAGAAATGAAAATGGCATACAACTTAGATGAGATATGCCACTTAGATGAGATACCCCTAGATATTGGTTTCAGTTTAACCAGTCTGCGGCCTATGTACTGTGCATATTCAAACTTCCATACAATAAAAATTGTCCTTTCCTAATCCAAAGGTAAAATGCCAAAGAACTGTGCATACATTAGTGTTACACCTCTTGATTTAAATGACGTCAATGCAAGAGGTGATAACTTAATAAAACCGTCACACGAGAAATTGGTACTGGTCAAAAGTTGACAGTGTTTTAGCAGGTTAAGGTGAATTGAATCCCAAAACTATGGATATGCCATTAATACTTGTAAGCTGTTTATTTTAGAAAATACAACATACCTTCGTAACTTGGTTAAAATGTTTCTTTGCAATCTGGAGAAAACTATATACAGTGTGCTTTTTTAAAAGTCTGCAACTAAATAAGTCAGAATGTTAGAAGATGGTTTTATGTCAAGCTTTGTTCTTTTGTTTCGCATATAGTATAAAATCCTAACGTGTTTGCAGATGGAATTATGAATACCTTTTATTAATATTGAACCCCCCACCTAAATATTGAAGGTATGACCCGGGGTATGACGGGTTATTGGTCTTGAAATGAACAAAGATGGCATGTACTTTGTGTTTGCTGAAGTGATGATTAGCCTTATAAAAATGAATCTGTTTCATTATTTTCAGGTTGTGGTGCCTTGGTGTAGTCCCCTTAGTATAAGGGCCCTGTTCTCTTTAAGGCCATTCCTGGCTGATTATGCAGTATCACAGTCAGACGTGAGTATTTAAGAAGTGAATTCAATTTTTGGAATGTTCATGGAATCATGAATACTTCCGGTCTCTTGCAAAGTAAGTGAAGCCCGAAGGGCTTCACGTTGGCTTCACGTTAACTTTGCAAGAGACCTGAAGTATTCATGATTCCATGAACAGACCAAAAATTGAATTTATTGCTTATATTTACATTTTATTATAAATATCTAAAATACAAGAAAAGATTTATTATTTAGCAAACAAGAGGCTTGTTTTGCATGTGCGACTTGGGTTTGGCTGGCAGTCAATCACAACACCAGTATCACTTCTGGCGAATGAGCTCGATGTTCGAAGCGTATTGCATGGGCAAGTGAGCTTGCAGCTGTCACTCATATTATTGCCATTCATGAGGCTATGAACGGTTGTCGCAAAATTTAAAAGCTCATTAAAGGATTGCTTCGAAAATGTAAATATTACATGCATCATATCATATGTCCAGCTGAATTAGGATATACAGGTATCCATTTTTGTTGTCACTGGGTGAAGGAGGGTGTGCCATAGAAGTTCAAATTTTTGTCTGTCCATTTATTCATCCCTTCTTCCATCAGTCTGTCACCATTTGGTATTATGGTAAATGTTTTAAAATTTTGAACACCAGTTGCCTTCCAAAAAGGCCTAGACAAACAGCACAGACATAGATTTACCGCAAAGTGTGTTTTTCTGCAGCAGTGATAGGCTAGATTGCCCTCAGCATATTTGTCCATCATGCACTTTGATCTGGTGACCTTGACCTGCATTTTATGGTCCAAAGACTGTTGTTATGCTAGAGGGTAAATTGTGTTTCTCTACAGCAATAATAGCTTGGAATGTCAAATCTTGCATAGTATATGTCAAACCACATTATAATCCATTGACCTTGGCCTGCATTTTATGCTCCAGTAACTGTTTTAATTTCATATGTTAAAGTGTTTCTCTGCAACAGTTGTAGCTATTAATGTCAAACAGTGCATAGTAGTTGTCCTTGGGTACTAGTCTTCACTGTTAGCTAAACTTCAGGTTTATTAGTTTCTTATACATACATGGTTCAATTTGATTTTTAGAATGAAGAAGCTTGATATTGTAATGCCATAACTTGGTCACTAATCAAATTTTACAAAATTGCTGACCTTTGTTTTGATCACTTCAGTTCCATGAGAAATTCACAGGCCAAAATGACAAACTTACACATGATTACATGCTCTTTTGCCAGCATTGTGTACACCATAAGAGACTATTAGTCCCCAAGCTAGTCAGACAGAAAAAGGCAAAGACATATTCTGTAGTTATTTTCCAAGACATACACAAGAAAGCCAGTAATCTGCTTTTAAAATATTCTATACAAACTTTAAACTGTAAATAGAGACTACTGATAAACTGTAAATACTATAAATTTAGAAATTTTTGCGAGAATTTTATACTGATCGAATGTAAGTAGATTTCTCTATGTTTTCTCATTTATACATAGAAAGTTATACACCATTTTCCAGCCCACATTTTTTGCCGATCAAACGCTACCAGGATATCCTCTTAAAGCTTCTATGAGTAAAGACCCTGTCACAAGGAAAATAATTGTTGTCCGTACAGTTTATTTCTATTATTCAGGCTTCATCTTTGCCACTAAAAATTTTGTGACTGAGTCTGTATTTAAAGTAAGAAGCTTTATTAGGATATTTTTGCAACATTTGATTGGGGAAAAATGTGGGCTGGAAAATGGTGTATATCCTTTTTGGGTAAAGATGAAAAAACACAGAGAAATCTCTACTTACTTTTGCTTAAAACATCATTGTGGAAAAGAAGTCATACATTTTTCCGTACAGTGTATCCTAGCAAAAACCATGTTACTACCCACCCTGGATCTACACTCATTAATTTAAGAAATAAATCAATAGCTATTTCTTAGAGCTTCCTTGTTTTATTACTTATCTACACTGCATGGTGTATATGGTCACCGTCACTGTTTCCATATGTTGGGTGGCAGAGGATCAAGGAGCGTCCTTCATCCCACCTATTTTACTTGCAGATATAACTTAGACTACTTATTTCACTGTTTTCTACATTTTGTATTTATACATAGGCAACCAAAGCCATTATATGCAACACAAGTGTATCTATTTCTTAATTTTAGCACACCAAATACTTGACAGGCAACAAAGACCTAGTTAAATCAGCAAAGATTCTTATGCAGGCAACAAAGACCTTCTTATGCAGACAACAAACACCTATCTTAATGGCATCCAAAGCCATATTTGTATTTGAGGATCAAAATTTGTTATTGTAACCCAGATTAAATATATGGATTAGGATTGTAATTTGGAATTGCATCCATATGCTTTAATACAAGACTACATACCAAACATGGGCGATAAGTCTTTGCATTAAATGATCTCCAGGAAGAACACCAGACTAACCCTCATTGATTGGATCAATACAAAGTATTGCAAAGAATGGTACTCAGGTGTTTTGCCCACAGACATAATTGCAAAATTGGATGCTCTCTGTAGAATGTGTTGATGATTCCATCTGTAATTCAATTAGATTGAGCCCAGATTTTTAAATTTGCATGAAGAATTTAGGAAAAATCCAAACAGTTTTTAGTATTGGCCAAAATTAATTCCTTGACAGAGAATTTCGCCACAGAAAAAACTGAACATGTTCAGTTTTTGATTGACCAATTCACACTCATTAGGAGTGTACATGCGCCAGTGAACCACTGGTCCAAATTTAAAATAACTTTATACGAATGTTCCTCATGATGACCTCTCAAAATTACATAAATGGATCCATCCTGTAATGGTTTCGCTCCACCGAACAGGAGGGCTGCCAGAGCTCCAGATAAGAAATGTTTTAAATGACATCTCCTCCTGAACCACTGGCCCAAATTCAATTTAATTACACAGAATTGTTCCTCATAATACCCTCTACCAAAATTGCACAAATGGTCCTGCTCCACTGAGCAAAAGGACTGCCAGAGCTCTAGATAAGAAATATCTTTAAGTCACATTTCCTCATTAACCACTGGTCCAAATTAAAAATAATTTTACAGAATTGTTTCTCATGATACCTTCTACCAAATTTGCACAAATGGTTCCCCTCTGCCTAATAAAGGGGATACCAGAGCTCTAGATAAGAAATGTCTTTAAATGACATCTCCTGAACCACTGGTCCAAATTCAAAATATATTCGCGGAATGGTTCCTTATGATGCACTCTACCAAAATTTCACAAATGGTTCCACTCTGCTAACAACATGGCTACCAGAGCTAAAATTAGAAATATCTTTAAATCATATCTCTTAAGCCACATGCCAATACATCATCTACTCATGTGCCAGGACTCAGGTGAGCGATCCAGGGCCCTATTGTTTGAAAACACAGCTGGCTTCTGATGAAGCTATCTGATCAGGATCCACACTGTTTTCACTCTGCTTGTAAATACAAATTTATAACTGGAAAACTGCATGTTAACAGGATGAAAATAAGTGAAGAGTGTAGTACATAAATATATTCAATATGACAAGGGTTAAATACCAGGAAAGTATTTTACAGTTAACTATATACTGCTATTTTCAGGGCAAGTTGTATCCAGACCCAGACTCCAAGACTCATACTCTTGTATCAAGACTTACAGCCCTGTGGGCCCACGTTAGAAAATCCAGACAGCAGTTTGAGGAAACCCCAGATAGAGGTAAATATTACATGCACAGATAGGGAGCAAGTGGCTCAGTGGTAGAGTGCTTTACTAGAGACCAAGGGGCCTTGGGTTTGAGCCGGACTGTTGTCACTGTGTTGTGTCCTTGAGCAAGACACATTTTATTGTTGCTTAGTACTTGTTCAACCATGGAAGACCCGTCCCAAAATAAATGAAAGATTGTTGACTGAGACGTAAAGGATCAAATCAAACAAACAAACATGCAAAGATCCAGAAAGGTCTGTTGGGGGTGGGGGGTGGGGGGGTTGTCCTGAAAACTTTTTTAGTCCAATGTATTCACAGAGGGTATCCTAGCTTAGTACTGGTACAACCCAGGAAGACCCATTCCTGTTTAACTGAAAGATTGTTGATGGGACGTAAAGAATCAAATCAAACAAACAAACAAGTAATCACAGAGGGTGGTACAGACCTCCCTCGAGAAGCAATTTGACCCATTGTGTCCAATTGCTTTTCGAGGGGGTCCATACCAGTATTTCCAAGGAAACATATAGTCACTTTGTGAATTTCCAGGGGGTGGGGTCCGTACCCTCTGTCCCCCCTCTTGATCCCACCATGATATTAGTTATTGCAGCCATGGCATAGCATTGATAAGCACACTCACAGCATTTTTGGTCTCTTTGAATAATTTTGTCAATGAATAAGCTGAAAGATATGGCAGTCAGAAATGCCAGATTTCTACATAAGTTTGGCAGTCTATTCTTACGCATACATGTATTGCACCTTGCTTTATGTGCTTTTCAAACAAAATTCAAATGAAAAATCTGTTTAGAATTAACTTCACCAGTGTTACCGCCACCAATCCAGCTCCATCATTGCGTATTGGATTAAACTTTCTATTTTGTAATGCTGAGAGCAAAATTTAGAAATTGGGCAATGTTATTCGATGAGAGACTTATTGAACTTTCTGACACTGATATCACTTTTAAGAGGATACTTTGCATGACAGTTTAAAATGATTTGTAATGAAGAAAAAAGGTATTTTCTCAACTTCAACACAGATTCAAGAATCAGTTTATGTAGCAGGGCATTAAATTGAGAAACTGTCAAAATTAAAGTAAGCCAATATGTCAGTCAGTGAATACCCAGATGAAATGCCACATGATGCAGCATTTCATCAGGGACCACATTGTTTGCTAAGACTAAAATAATTTCTCATTATAAAAAGATTGGCTATAACATTAATGTATTGCAACAGACTGCATGCTTGGTAGTCAACCCAATCACGGTATGCAACTTTGCTTTCCTCTTTAATTGCACGCCGGTGGGTCGGACTTCAGACTCTATGATGGTTCCGACTTAAAGACTTATCTATTGATGAGATGGTAGGGGCCTGATGCTTTGGCTGTTTGTCGGGCCCACCGGGGTTTACCTGTTGGATTTCTTTTGCTCCGGTATTCAGTTTAATTTACTGTTGAGTCCTTATCCCTGCTTTATCTCCTTGTTAAATCTTGATTTATATGTTTTAGGAGATGATGCATTGATAAGTTAGGGGTCTTTCATGCAAACCAAATATCTATGTGTCTTGATCCACATCTGAATTAAGGGTGAGGTTGGCGCCGTTAAACCGGTTTAAGCCCTCCAGTAAAATATTTTACTGACCGTTCCAAGGCGGTACTTCTTTTGTGGATCTTTTATGTTTTTGTTCTGTCTTGTGTTTGCTATGTCTGTGTGCGTCTGTTTATATGTGCTTTGTGGTCACCTGCTGGGAAAGGGCTGACCTCTTGGCTCTCGTTTGTGGTGTCTTCTGTGAGTTTGTCACTTTCCCATTGGTATCCTGGGTCAGGTGTGGTACTTGATTGTATCGATTCCTGATCTTTGCACCTTTACTTACTTTTAAAATCACCAAATTTTGGTACCGAGAATATTAAATGGTTTATAGTATATAGACCTTTTATTTTCAGTTTATAGACAGGGTCCCCTTAATATCCCTCTTGAATGTCATACTGTAAGCCCATATCAGACTGAGGTCCAGAACCCAGAGGAACAGTCTGATGAGTGACTATTTGTTTGCTTTCTTCTGCAAATTGGTTGAGCCTAGATGCTTTGTTTTTTTTTGTTTGATTTGATTCTTTACATCCCATCAACAATCTTTCAGTTAAACAGGGCCGGGTCTAGGATAAATGTGTTTTGCTCAAGGACCACAACGCAGTGACGCCGGTGAGGCTCGAACCTGCAGCCCCTCGGTCTCGAGTCAAGCACTCTACCACTGAGCCACTGCGCTCCCTGAGCCTTGACCCAGGCCCCCTAGTGGAACCTTTAAAACCTTTAGAAGTCTTTAATTTGGTTGCAATCCTTTAAAACCTTTAATTTGGCTGAAAAACCTTTAATAACCTTTGTTTTAATTAATAAACCTTTAAATTTTGCAAGATTAGTTAAAACATAAGAAATAGGCCATAAGTACAAATACAGGTATGTTGAAAAGTAATGTCTGTGACATCTTGAGCTTTATAGAAAGTTGTATTCATCCTCTGACCATTGTGTCTACCTACCTCTTACATCAGAGTGACTCTTATAGTGGTCATACGGTCAATTTTTCTGAGGCTTCAGATAAGGCAGCAATAAAAAAGGGTGAGGTAAGGTAGATATAAATGCTTTTGGCCCAAAAGTTGATTTTTTGCTTTACATCCATGCTAAACAGCTGAGGTAATGACTAATTGATCCTAACCACCCTTTATCTAGGCAGGCTTATCCCAAATCCTTTCACAAGTCCATGTACTCTGTGCTCATCTTTCACTAGTAATTGACAAGTAAAGTGAAAGAGTGTGACCAACTGCAAAACTCCCGACATTAGGTTGGACACTCTACCAACTGCAATAACTGGGATGGCAAATATTAATGGATATCATCAATTGGGTTTGACTTCTGAATAATGTGCTGATTTTCTAAGGTTGACAAATCTGAACTTTGATATCTACACACAAGACTAATACAGTTATATGCATATCTTTCTAAGTTTTATATCTAAAAAGGCCTACAATAAAAACTGGAGCAATACCCTCTTAAATTGTTCATTTACTGAAGGTAAAATTGCCCTAAGAAAATGACCAGAGATGGCTTCTGCTTTATTGGTTTTCAAAATTTTCGGGGGAGAACCCCCAACCCCCCCTTTCAAGATCAGAAAATACATGTGATTTATTTTTCAATCCAGCACTGCCCAACACAAGTTTTTAGTTCAAAGTGAGGTTTCAAACTAGGGAGTAAACAACAACAGTTATTTTCTATTGATTTGTGATAGATGGGCTATAATTTTATTGGCTAAGGATTTGCTACATCGCTTTCATAACATCTTCTACCATAACATGGATTCAATAAAAATACTAGAAAATTTGACATTAATTTGCTCTTTATTTTTGTTGGAATTTCTATGAAACAACCTTTATTTTGCCTAAAAGAGCCTTTATAAAAAACCTTTAATTTCATGAGAGTCTGCTAGGGGGCCTGCTTGACGCGAAAAAAACCTGTCTTCAGGGTTCCAGACAAAGGGAGATTCAAACCAGTCTCCTCAGCTACAGAGACTAGCTAGAAAAGTGAAATTTCACCTGTTGCAAGTTTGGATATGATACTATCCAAAAAGGGAATAACAAAGGGGCTGACCAGTCTGCGCAGATGCGCAGGCTGGTCTGCGCCTTCGTTATTCGCAAACCCCAAAGACAGGTTTTCTCGGGCCGAGGCCCATTTATTGATAACCAGAAGATTCAATTTTTGCAATTCAGCACTAAACCCTTATCCTGCTGAACCTGGAAATCCTGTTTGAAAACACTGTAGATCCTGATCAGTGGGTTTCTGTAAAAGCCATCTGATCAAGATCCACAGTGTTTTCAATCACACCATTGAATCTACTGTTATTAACCTTTAAAAAATATGGGTGAAAGTTTTCAGGATTAATCCTGAGTTCAGGATTTCGAGGCTGACTTTCCATAGAAAGTCAGCCTCGAAATGCTGAATTAAGGAGAGTATAATAGCTTCTTTCATTACAGTAGTTTTCAGATTATCTAAACGCAATTAATCATTTAACTTTAAATCATCCATTTTTGTAGCCCCTCCTTTAGGCTTTAAAATTTGATTTTCAAAAGTTCAGGATTGTGGAAATTTTGAACTTTCACCCATGTGTATACTGGAAACCCCTAAATGAGTACATTGGCAAACAGTGAAGACCCAGATGAAATACACCATGATGGGGCATTTCATCAGGGACCGCACTGTTTGCTCAGACTGAAATGATCTTCAGAGAAAGAAATTTAATTTTAATTGGCAATTATAATCTGTTACCCCTCAATATATAGAATGAATGATCCCAAGTTTATTGTATCATAGCAGGTGGAAGAACCCATCAGAATACAAAGGTTTAATAAAATTGTAAAGCCGAATTGGCGGGAAAATAGATGGAAATATAGCATGTTATTAACCCATTTTAGCCTAGCGTCCTTTTTGTGAGACATCAGTAAACAGTGCAAAACCAGATCAGACGCCCTGAAATGCAGCGTCTGATCAGGTTCCCCACTGTTTGCTTACAGAAGTTTCTTTTAAAATTTGAATAAAAATGAAAAATGCCACCAACATCTCTAAAATTGGAAATAGACTCGGCCAATTGGTAAGGATGGGAAAATACATTCGGCATAAATGGGTTAACTCAGCCGGACAAGGCATTTAACAAGAGTGGCTATGGTAGGGGATGCAACTCATTAAAGTAAGAAAGACAGCAAGGCTCAGGAATCAATACAATCAAGTACCACACCTGTCCCAAGATACCAAATGGTAAAGTAACAAAATCACAATAAACATCACAAACAAGAGCCAAGAGGTCAGCCCTTTCCCATCAGGTGACCACGAGGCAGAAATGAACAGACATGAAAGCATGACAAACACAAGAGATATATAACACAAATGATCCACAAAAGAAGTACTGCGTTGGAACTGTCAGTAAAGATATTTTACTCGAGGGCTTAAACTAGTTTCATGGCGTGCCAACCTATCTAGCATTACTAGCCTCCCATGGGAGTATATGTGACATATTTGTCGTTGACAGGTTTCATTGGGAAGAGTATGACACGTCATTTCAACCGTGTCTGGAACTACTTCTTTAAGGGAGCTGTAGGAAGCGTCCTGCTATTGTCCTGTTTTCCTGTGATGGCTACTGTGGTGTCTTCCTTATCACTAGTGTTGGGTGTCACCGCCCCCGTCTGGTAAGTTTAATGATAGAGTGCAGTCCCTTGTTTGGGGTCCATAGAAATGGACCGTGTTATAAGTGAATCATGTTATAAATACATAATTTTTTACAATCGAATTATAGGAAAATGACCATTTAAAGAGACTAGTGTTTAGTATCACCCCCCCCCCCTTCTGGTAAGTTTACTGATAGAGTACAGTCCCTTTATAATGCTATGTTTGGGGTCCATAGAAATTGACAGTGTTATAAGTGAATCATGTTATAAATACACAATTTTACAAAGAAATTATAGGAAAATGACCATTTAATGGTCATTTTCCTGTAATTACTTTGTAAAATTCCATGGTAATAAAATTTGGAATCCACAACATAACCGTGTTATATCCATATCTGTGTCACAATGAAGTGTGTTATAAAGGGACTAGTGTGAGTGTCACCACCCCCGTCTGGTAAGTTTACTGATAGAGTGTATTCCCTTCATAACTCTATGTTTGGGGTCCATAGAAATGGACTATGTTATAAGTTTTTGTTTTGTTTGATTTGATTCTTTACGTCCCATCAACAATCTTTCAGTTAAACAGGGATGGGTCTTCCTGGGTTGAACCAGTACTAAGCTAGGATTTATGTGTCTTGCTCAAGGACACTAAGCAGTGACGCCGGTGAGGTTCAAACCCGCGGCCCCTGTGTCTCAAGTCACGCACTCTACCACTGAGCCACTGTGCTCCCCATGTTATAAGTGAATCATATTATAAGTACACAATTTTACAAAGGAATTATAGGAAAATGACCATTTAATGGAGAAAATCTTGATGTTTTCTTTCACGCTAAAATGGGATTTGAAAGTAACATTAATTAAGGTATCACTCTACCATTAGACACTATGAGTTTAGGTGCAATAGGATCTATGAACATTAGAAACAAGTCCAGGCGCTCTTTGGTCAACCCCAATTTTTGCTCTGCTGATGCCTGGTCATGATTTATTTTACATACTAGAAGCTCTCCTTTAGCCAGACAGCTCCTGTAAGTTTCAGTTAATTCTGTATTGTTTCCACTTTTGGAAAATACTTTTTCCAGGTCATTGTATTCTTGGGCTTGAGCAGCAGGAAATTCGAAAAAAAGTACCGTCTCCACAAACTCTGAAATATTTTAGAAAATCAATCTGGCGAAACCAGGGCTTTCATTGTTTTCTTTGTTTCTCTTGAGTTTTTGAACAGGAAAAAGTGATGATTAATGATCAAGGAGATGTCCTGTAGAAATTATGTGTGTTTTTTGAGCATTAAACTATATAGGAAAATGAATTAGTACAGTGAGACCTTAATGTCATATGATAAATAGAATCCAACATTCCTGCTCCCATGCTATTTTATTTATTAAACTTGTTACGAAAAAGCAATATAATGCTTGGCAAGCCTCACAATGTATCGTTTTTTTCTAAACTTGTTTAATAATTTCAGTAATACATGAGCATTCTTGTAATATTCTCTATTTAAGTGTGACTTATGCAGAAGGGTTGTTGTCAGTTACAAGCGAAAGTATGTGCAGGAAGTACTGGTTAACCGCTTGTCAAGCATGTCCAGGAAAATGTGTGGTTAGATGAACTGACCATCCCACCATGACTATAGCTGTTGTCTTGGGACGTAAAGCAACAAAACAAACAAACAGGCGCGTAGCCAGGCGGAGGCCAGGAAGCCTGTGCTTCAACATCATATGGGCCTTGATGCGAGACACCCTGACTTTGTTGCTTGCGGACAACTAAGGTGCAGACTAGCCTGCGCATCCGCGCAGCCAGATCAGCGCCTTTGTTATTTGCTATCTGAAAAGTAAAGTAACCATAATCCTCCATTTTTTGGTGGGCTTCAACATGATAAAGCCTCTGGCTACGCCCCTGTGCCATAAGTATCATCATTACACATACTGGCCCATACTATTTTACGCCAAATAACATTTTTATGATATGTTTTCAGGGCGCCTGTTGTTACACTGCTGGCTCAAATCTTTGCTGTGCTCATCTATGATATTGACAGACCAGGTAACAACACTAGTCTTAGTTTAACCCAATAGTTTTCTTGTCCAAAACTATTGGCTCGATTTGAAAATAATTAGCCCACATGGTCCTATTATTGTACTCCGATGAAGTCAGAGCAGGGGTGTGGAAATACCATGCCCAACTTGTCTGACCTGGTCCCATTTCATTCAGGACCTAGAAATTTATATCTACTTGTCCTGGGACAAGTATAAAGAAAGCTAATGCCATTCTCCATTTCATTTTTGGTGAATTATTTTGAACTTGCATGTTGTTTGGAAAACAGTGTGGATCCTGATCAGCTGGCTTCTGCAGAAGCCAGCTGATCTGGATCTACTCTGTTTTAAATCAAGTTTATATCTAGATTCATACCGTTTTCAAAAGAGTTTATATATGTATTTGCACGGATAAAGGGCTAAGCTAAGTTCTCAGTGCATTATATGCCCCTTTGGGACAAGTAAAATTTCCTTTGGACAAGTACATTATGGGCATTTTCTTGTGCCTGGGCAAGTATACAATTTTGCTATTTGCACACCCCTGCAGAGGGATATAGTTTTGGCGTCATCTGTGCTTCCGCCCATTCCGTCCTCACTTTTTATCCGTCCGGAACCATATTTCAGTATCTATTGGTCAGATTAGATTTATTTTTGGTACAAATAATATGTTTCATGGACTCTTGATATCCTATAAGTTTTGTCAAAATCAACCCCTTTACACTTGAGTTATTGCCCTTGTTTTAGTATAGGCAATTATTATGCAAAACCTATGTTAGCTTTTTTGTGTGATAATCTTCACATTTCATCAAAGCTATTATATTTTACAACTTCTCACTATAGACCATGATTGCCCAGTGCCGGTAGATAAGCATTGCAGTGTCAAAGTTTTACCCAACCCTCTTTGACCCCAACTAAGAGGTCAAAGATCAAATATTTAAATTTCGCAATAGCTACGGCAATTGTCAATATTTTTTGCTGAAATTTTGCATGCAAGCAGAGCAGCAATAGATATGAAACATATCAAATGGGATTTTTGTTTTGAATGCATGGGTCCAAGCCCCTGGGGTGGACTTAGGGGGTGGGGCCGAGGCCAAAATTTATCTTTTACAAAATATGGTCATGTTGCATTTCAAATTGAAGCTGACAACGTTTGCAGCAACATGTTAGCACATTTTTTGCCCACAGACACACTCTTTACCCAGGGGGTGGAGTCAAACCATATATTTTTGTGAAAGTAGTCATGTTGCATATCAAATTAAAGGGAATCGAGCAAAGAGTAACATGAAAGTAAAAATGCTGTCATTACACACACCAAGGACCCTTAGGGTGGGGTTAAAAGGTCTTTTTTTTTCTTTTCTAAAAGTGGTCATGTTGCATATCATATTAAACTGGAAGAATGTAGACCTACATATAAGTTAACACTTTGAATTTACACACACCCTTAACCTCATGGGTTTGGTTGATAGGTCAGATATTGAAATTGTGTAGATTTAAGTATATGTTTTTATTTAACTAGGCACTAAAACATACTTGACAGGCGTTTCTTATGGTCTGAATGACAGGGGCATAGCCAGAGGCTTTATTATGTTGAAACCCACCAAAAAAATGGATAATAAAGGTTACTTTACTTCAGTACCAGGTGGTTTCCATATTAAGTAACATGTAATGGCCTCCATTACAACATTGTGGGCATAATGACAAAATCTTAACTTTTTCATGCCAAAAATGCAATGTCAAAGTAATTTTATTGTCATACGATATATATATGATAAATGGATACTAACATTTGTGCGCCTGTATTATTACCTGCGTCGCTTTAGCGAAAGCAGGTCTAGTAGTGGGTTCACTCCCTCCGTCCGGTCGTCCGTCCGTCTATCTGTCTGTCCGAAACACTTTAGGGTGCCAAGTTTGTGTAATCTGTAACTCGAAAAGTTTTCATTCTTTTTAATTTAAACTTTGCCTAATGTTTGTTTACATATTGAAGATGTACACCTTCTATTTTGTGCACGTTTCATAAATTTTTTCTCATTTTTGAGGGGTGTTGAACTTAGACATATTTTCCATCCGCAATGCATATGGGATGCCTAGTTTGTGTAATCTGTAACTCCATAAGTTTTCATTTTTTTTTATTCAAACTTTGCCTAATGATTGTTCACACATTGAAGATGTGCAACTCTTATTTTGTGCATGTTCATAATTTTTTTCTCATTTTTGAGGGGTGTTGGACTTAGGCATTTTTTCCATCTGAAATGCTTAGGGGGTGCCTAGTTTGTGTAATCTGTAACTCCAACAGTATTCATTCCTTTATATTAAGACTTTGCACAATGATTGTTCACACATTGAAGATGTGCACCTCCTATTTCGTGCATGTTTCATAAATTTTTTCTCATTTTTGAGGGGTGTTGAACTTAGACATTTTTTCCATCTGCAATGCTTAGGGGGTGCCTAGCTTGTGTTATCTGTAACTCCAACAGTATTCATTCCTTTATATTCAAACTTCACACAATGATCGTTCACACATTGAAGATGTGCACCTTCTATATTGTGCACATTTCATAATTTTTTTCTCATTTTTGACGGGCGTTGAATTTAGACATTTTTTCCATCTGAAATGCTTAGGGGGTGCCTAGTTTGTGTAATCTGTAACTCCAACAGTATTCATTCCTTTATATTCAATTTTGCATAATGATTGTTCACACATTGAGGATGTGCACCTCCTATTTTGTGAGATAGTTTCATTGTTTTTTCTCATTTTTGATGGGTGTTGAACCTAGACATTTTTCCCATCTGTCTGTCCGTCCGCAACATTTTAGGGGTGCCAAGTTTGTGTAATCCGTAACTCCAAAAGTTCTCATTCCTTTTTATTCAAACTTTGCCTAATGATTGTTCACATATTGAAGATGTGCACCTCCTTTATTGTGCACGTTTCATAAATTTTTTCTCATTTTTGACGGGTGTTGAACTTAGACATTTTTTCCATCTGAAATGCTTACTGTAGATTACATTGCGAAATTTGGGTGTAATCTGATTTCATTCCTGTTTATTTGAACTTTGCATATCTACTGTTTACACATTGACGATTTGCTCCCGCAACGCAGGTCCAGAGCAGAGTTTGGTCTTGTTGAATTTATTAAGCTTGTTGCAAAAAAAAAGTGATAAAATGCTTGACAAGCCTCACCTTTTATCTCATTTAACTCTTTGCCTACCAGTGCCATCTGCTGATAACCTTTGCAAACAGTTTTGAACCAGATTAGGCACGACAAAATGTCGGGCCTGATCTAGATCTAAACTGTTTGATATTTTGATGGTATTCATGAAAGAATTTTTCAAATAAGTTTGTTTTGAAAAAAATCAATAGATGACAAAAAAGCATGTAATATTACCCAGTAGGCAAATATTTAATGAATTCAATTATGCATGTTATTACCCAACTGTCTATATACGGAGTATTTTTCTTTTTTTTGCTTTCTCATGAGTCACTGGTCTATTGTCCAGGCAAAAGTTTTTGATATTGACTGGCACTATACCATGGCCTTTGTTTCCCACTTAGCCGTTAAAAACACCAGGAGCTTATAAACATGCGCCATGACGATGCGAGTACGGTTTGTTTATGAAAGGAGACATTATGCAACAATTGTGAAAATGAGGCATGGTTTGGATACTTTAAACTCCTATAACTTCGTTGTTCATGGTCAGAAACATAAAGTGTGGGTACTCGTTTTCTTAGTTAGAACGAGCGGAACATTTTGAGACCAAAATTGAGCAGATTTGGCTAAATTTTCTGTTTAGCAGCAAAACTGCATCGTCTACAACATTTCCATTCAAGGAACCGCTGCTAATATTTCATCAAATGGGTTGGGTAATAAAACACTTATTTCATGCCTGTTTCTAGTATAGTCAAAACTATTACCTGCAGGTGCAGTGGACTACCCGATGCAATAGATTTCATGCCTGTTTATAGTATAGTCAAACTATTACCCCTCGGTGAGATGGACGGCCTGATGCACTATTGCTTCAGGTAGTCCACTGCACCTGCAGGTAATAGTTTTGACTATACTACAAACAGGCATGAAATATCTGTATAAACACTCATGTTAGATCCTCTATCTACTTTTTCAGGAGAAGGTGTGAACAAATGGCTGATATTGTTTGAAGCGCTGGTGTATAGATGGCTGATACAGGGCACCATACAGCCGGTTGCCGCTGTGATATATGGTTTGATAGGTTGTCCTCTTATGTCACTTGCAATAATTGTTTGTAAGTAGTTAAAGTATTTACCGTCATAATTTTATTTTTGCAACATAAATGGAGATTTTTTTTTTTGTATTTGAGAATTGAAATTCGTAGTTTTAGGCTGCACTGGAGGCAGACATGTTAAGATTAACGGATCTCCCGTGTCACTAACGGAAAACTCTGCCGTTTTCCGCAAAACGGATTTTTAAAAAAAATCACGGATTTTCAAAAATCCGCTCAGTCTTACCGTTTTTTTTTGTTAAAAGCCATTTCTTGTGATAATTTGGCGGAAGTCGCCGAGAAAAATCAATATTGCATTCTCGTGAGACCTGACGATACCTCATCTCGAGCTTCCTGTTTGCGACAATGATCAATATTGATACCGTAAGGAAGCTTGGTAGCTTGTGAGGTAAAGCATCTCAAAGTCACTGAATAATCAATTTCAATTAAGGGCTTGAATGTAAACCGAATAATTCAGGTACAAATAATCCAAGCGGCTGTATAACTTGATAAACCCAACAAAGATGGCGGAACGCGAATCATCGCCAGGGATTAGCCCAGCAAAAAACGAATACGGTATAGAAGCGGGTCAAATTTTAATGCAGAATATACTAGAACGTTTGACTGGGTTATGGCCAGCGACCGGGGTAAGCAGCAGGCGTACTGCAAGGTTTGCAGTAAGCATTTCAGCGTCTCCCACGGCGGGATTGACGACGTCTGTAGACATTGGGAAACAGATTTTTTAAAAAAATCACGGATTTTCCGCGCGTTGTCCCGCATTTTTTTTCAGAAACTTAACATGTCTGCTGGAGGATGCAAAACAAGATGCTTTTTTTATGTCTGAGGGCTTCTTGGAGATATTGAAAAAGCTAATGTTGTGCACACTGAAAATCTTAATTCTACTTCTTGTATTCACATTTTTTTTATCAATTTGAAACATAATATGGGCCTCGATAGGAGAAAACCTGTCTTCACGGGTTTACCAGCAACAAACTGCAGACCAGCCTGCACATCTGCGCAGTCTGATCAGCATCTTTGTTTTTTGCTTATTGAAAAGTATCATATCCATACTTGCTACTAGCAAAATTTCAATTTGTTAGATAGTCTCCCTAGCTGAGCAGGCTGGTTTGGGTATGACGATTTCGGAAATTCCGAAGACAGGTTTTCTCACATTGAGGCTCATATAATTCAACATTCCAATATTATAATGGATTCAGATAGTTCATAATGGAGCTATCGGAATAACCAGATCGTGAAACAGGATTATGTAATGGCATATCACACAAAAACAAGTGAGACCCATGGCACTGCTAGGAATGCACACAAAACACAGGCTGAGCAGGCTGGTTTGGGTATGACGTTTTTGGAAACCCCGAAGTTAGGTTTTCTTGCATCAAGGCCCATAAAGTGCAACATTCCAATATTATTAGCTCACCTGAGCCGAAGGCTCATGGGTGAGCTAATAGTATACCAGTCACTCCGTCGTCCGTCCGTCCGTCCGTCCGTCCGTCCGTCCGTCAACATTTTCAAACATCTTCTCCTCTGAAACCACTGGGCCAATTAAACTCAAATTTTATATGGAGACTCCTTAGGACATGGGAACAAAAGTTTGTTCAAATGGTCTTGGTCACATGACGCCCATATATGGTAAAAATCCTTTAAAAATCTTCTTCTCCAGAACCAGAAGGCCGATGACCTTGGGACTTGGTATGTAGCATTGGGGATGTGGGGCCTACCAAGTTTGTTCAAATGATGATCCTAGGTTGACCTTGATCTACTTAACGTCAAGGTCAAATTTGCTTCCTAATGCATTTAAATGGGAATTTTTTTGAAAAGTTGATTTTTTGAATACTGTTGAAGCCAAAGTCATTATTCTCACTTGATATGTTTGACCTAATGAGACAATGGCTATAAATAAGTTCCAAAGGTCAAGGTTGACCTTTGACCTTTCAGCTAAGTCGCTTATATTGGAGTCCCATCTATATATTAAATCATAGTTTTCTCACAAACCATTTGCCTAATTTAACTCAAATTTCATGTGAAGACTGCTTATGCTAAGTTAGCCAAAATTTGTACAAAATATTTTGGTCACATGACCAAGATGGCTGCCATGCCCATATATGGTAAAAACCCTTTAAATATCTTCTTCTCCAGAACCAGAAGACCTGTTACCTTGGGACTTGGTATGTAGCAATGGGGATGTGGGGCCTACCAAGTTTGTTCAAATGGAAGATCCTAGGTTGACCTTGACCTACTTTACGTCAAGGTCAAATTTGCTTCGTAATGCATTTAAATGGGATTTTTTTTTAAAAGTTGATTTTTTGAATACTGATGAAGCCAAAGTCATTATTCTCACTTGATATGTTAAACCTAATGAGACAATGGCTATAAATAAGTTTCAAAGGTCAAGGTTGACCTTTTACTTTTCAGCCTAAGTCGCTCATATTGGAGTCCCATCAACACATTAAAACATAGTTTCCTCAGCAGCCACTAGACCAATTGAACTCAAATTTCATATGAAGACTCCTCATATTGGGTTAGCCAAATTTGTACCAATTGCACTGGTCACATGGCCAAGATGGCCACTATGCCCATATATGTTAAAAACCATTTAAATATCTTCTTCTCTGGAACCAAAAGGCCAATGGCCTTGGGACTTGGTATGTAGCATTGCGGATGTAGGCCCTATCCAATTTGTACAAATGATGAATCTAGGTTGACATTGACCTACTTTATAGCAATGTCAAATTTGATTCCTTAATGCATTTATATGGGAAGAATCTTAAAATGTTCATTTTCCTATAACTGTTTAGGCCGAAATCATAATACTTGCAAGAAATTTTTAACCTAATGAGACATTGGTTTTATATAAGTACCAAATGTCAAGCTGACCTGTGACCTTTTTTTCCAAGGCCACACATTTGGACTGCCACATACCTATCTAAACATCTTTTCCTCAGAAATCACTGGGCTGTTTGATGGAGTATTCATTGGATTGTTTAGGTCACTTGACCAAAATGGCTGCAACCCCAATATGCGGTAAAACAAAGTTTGTTTCATTATAAGCTGTAGTTGACCTTGACCTATTTTAACATTATTAAGGAGATCAGGTGAGCGCCTCAGGACCTTCAGGTCCTCTAGTAATGGATTTAGATAGTTCATTATGGAGGAGTTGGAATAACCAGAATGTGAAACAGGATTGGGATCACTCAACAGGATTATCTAATGGTACATCACACAAAAAAAAATACTGGGTCATGCAGCGCAGTTGGTAACGTGTCTGACTGTAGATACTATCTGACTGCTGATACGCTGCTGCGGTCGCGAGTTCATTCCTGGCCAGGTCCCGTACTTTCATGGAGATTAATCATAAAATAATATCTATGGACATTCTCCTCCCTTCTGCTGATTCAAGAAGGGTTGTTGTCAGTTACAAATGCAAGTATGTGTATGAAGTACTGGTTAGCCCCTTATGAATTAGTCAAGCTTGCCCAGGAAAAAAGTGTGGTAAGGTGAACTGACCGTCCCGATATGACCATAGCTGTTGACTGGGACGTAAAGAACCAGACAAAACAAAACAAACCAAATACAAAAACAAATGAGCATGACCAGGAAATGCCACGATCACAGACCAACCCACTGTACCACGAGGAAGGGACACAAAACGCAGACACCCACACAACACTAAGAACACAAAGCAGCCAGCTCTCACTACCTTGAAGTACAGTAAAACCTGTCTTAAGCGGCTACTCAAAAAGAAGACCAAAAATTGGTTTTCAAGACCGATTATTGCTTAATGAAAGTCAAAAGTATTGCAGAATGCTCCAAGAGAGCATTCTGCAATACTTTCGACCTTCATTAAGCTACCATTTGTTATTAAGGTCTTTGTTTTGTCTTTTTTTGAGCATGACCAGGAAATGCCACAATCACAGATCAACCCTTGGCACAGCGAGGAAGTGACACAAAACACAGATACCCACACAACACTAAGAACACAAGCAACCAGCTCTTTCACTACCTCGGCAAGATGATTGCTAAACTAGAAGTACAGTAAAACCTGTCTTCAGAGGCTACTCAAAAAGAAAACCAAAAATTGTTTTTCAAGAGCAATTATCACTTAATGCAGGTCAAAAGTATTTCTGCAATACTTTCGACCTTCATTGAGCTACAATTTGTCTTTAAGACCTTTGTTTTTTCTATTTTTGAATGGCCGCTTAAGGCAGGTTTTTCTGTATACTCAGAACCAAATCACAAATAAGGACCAAGTACAAAACCCCCATACACAATGGAAGCAACAACAAACAATAGCAGAATCACTCTTTTAGGACGGACAGCAGCTGAGACCACCAGGGGCATAAATAAATTTACCAGCCGAACCTTCTCCCGAACTGATGCTGTAGTACAAATGAGCCGCGACATGAGATTTCCAACAATGTGGCATTTTGACAAGTCTAGACTCGCACAAGCCTGTGCAGCATCCTTTTAAGCTTAGAAACTCCAAATGATGTTGAATCAGTAACTTAACACTCCTAGAATATTCAAGTGACTAGCAAAGGCTCTGATCAGACTGGAGGCTGATCTGAGCCTTTGCTGGTTGCCCATACCACATAGGTGGAAATCTCATGTCGAGGCTCAAACATTGTTTAGCTCACATGTATGATTCCTAAATTATGCAATGTATCATCTTAGGGAAACAATCAAATCAAATTAACTTGCTGTAAAACCCAATTAAACAAAGAACGGCATTGGCTGATGATGACGTCACATTACCTCAAAGACAGCCTAGATCATGTATCACATGATCTGTGAACATTTTGTTTTGAAAGATGTATGCAGAAAGATTTTTATGTAATGGTAAAAAGTCTTCAAACCAATATTTAACCATCAGACTGAAAATATAAGGTGAGAGATCCAGTGTCTCTTAACCCCCTCTTGTTTAGCATGCAGGAGTATATAATTTTTAGATTTCAGACTGCATATGCGCAGTCTGATCAGAGCCTTTGCTAGTCGCTTGAATATTCTATGAGTGTTTAGCTATTTACTGAACATGATTTGGAGTTTCTAAGCTTAAAATGGGGCTGCACAAGCTCGTCTGAGTCTACACTTGTCAAAATGCCACATTGTTGGAAATCATGTGTCGCGGCATAAATTTATATAACAAGTAATAGATAAAGGATACTTTTACGAGGCTTTCTTGTTTTAAACCGCGAGGTGGGCGTAGCCCACCGAGCGGTTTAAACAGAAAGCCAAGGAAAAATCCCTTATTTAGCTTGTAGTATGGCGCAGGCGCAAATAAACATGTGTTACTGACACCTGACGAAATTTACATTCTCTCCTCCCAGCATCCGGCCTAAGCTGTCAATTATATTACATTTACCAACGGCTTAATCTGTCGCTATTTAGGAAGTTCCTGTCTACATCGCTGTTTAACTAAAATTGGAAGTTAGAGTACGGTTTTAAGCTCCTCCTTCGTCGTTATTCTAGGGTGTCTGATTTAAACATCAGCAAAGATCAAAGAAAAAAGCACCGGCCATACTACAATTGTTTGTTTGTCCTCTTGTAGTTAGTTTAACGAGACGTTGGGGTCGTGGCCTGTGGGACACCTTCATGTTTCAAGCTGTGATCAAGAGTCTAATATTTGTTTGTCCTCTTGTAGTTAGTTTAACAAGACGTGGGGGTCGTGGCCTGTGGGACACCTTCATGTTTCAAGCTGTGATCAAGAGTCTAATAATTGTTTGTTTGTCCTCTTGTATCCTCTTGTAGTTAGTTTAACAAGACGTGGGGGCCGTGGCCTGTGGGACACCTTTATGTTTCAAGCTGTGATCAAGAGCCGGGCGAGAGTGCCAGCACATGATAGTTTTATAGCAAAAAGAATAGCTGGCCCTGGTTTGGCCTCCAACTACTTTCTTCAGGTGAGGTTTATAACTAGAGGCACTGTGTTTTGTCCTTGAGCAAGACACTTTATTCTCTGCTAAGCATTGGTTCAACCCAGAAAACATCCAGACATGTCTGAAAAATTGTTGCCTGGTATGTAAAGCATCAACTCCAACAAAATTAAATGTTCAAACAGATTTAAGTAGATCAACAACATTTGAGCTGCAGCATGAGATTTCCAACAATGTGGTATGTGCGATCAGCAAATGCTCAGACCAGCCTGCGCATACATGCAGTCTGATCAGAGCCTTTGCTAGTTGCTTGGATATTAAATGAATATTAAGCTGCTGACAGAACATCATTTGGAGTTTCTTAGCTTAAAAGGAGGCTGCACAGACTGGTCTGAGTTTATTCATGTGAAAATGTCACATTGTTGGAAATCACATGCCGCGGCTCATTAAGAAATCTAAATGTTAACCCTTTGTTTACTGTACTAAAAGATTCTTCCTTCTGGTTTGATACAATAAACTTGGGATAATCCATTGTACATAACCAGGGGTGTCAGGTTATAGTGGGGTTTTTTTTAAAAAAAGTATTTTTACAATATTTTTTGTCTGAAAATCTTTACTACTTTAACAAATGGTGTAGACCCTGATGAAATGTTGCATTATGTTGCATTTCATCTGGGTCTTCACTGTTTGTAAAAGTTCCCGCTTAGGGGTTTCCTGTATACAAAGTGTTAATAACCAAATTGTTTAAATGTTTACATTTATTCAGATAACCTTAATGGGGCTTTTTTTAAAGTTATAAGTTCAAGGATGTGCAGGTCTGAAAAGTTATAGGAGCTACCACACAAGTCAGTTTAACAGAATTTGGTATTTATTACATGGGGTACTAACTAAGGCATTTGCACAGTCTCTTCAGAGCCTTCCTTATTCACTCAGACAAAGCTGGGATATAGATAAAGGTTCAGACAGAAAACTAGAAATCCATCCCCGCAGGGTAGAGCCTCAGACTGGGGATCAAAGGGTTTCCAGTTTGAAGTTCACAAGAGTTGCTGTGAGTTAGTGTCCTTGAGCAGAGCAAGACACTTTATCTGCTGAATAGTACTGGTTCAACCCAGGAAGGCAGGAAATTGTCTGGACATGACTTGAAAAATTGTTGACTGGGACCAAAAGCATCAACACAAACAATGGGAGCGCAGTGGCTCAGTGGTAGAGTGCTTGACTCGAGACCGAAGGGCCGCGGGTTCGCGCCTCACCAGCGTCACTGCGTTGTGTCCTTGAGCAAGACACATTTATCCAAGCTTAGTACTGGTTCAACCCAGGAAGACCCGTCCCGCATAACTGAAAGATTGTTGAGTGGACGTAAAGAATCAAATCAAACAAACAAAATCAACACAAACAAACAAACGCTGTATGTTCTATCAATAGCTAAGAACCTACATTCTTGCACACTGGATAAGGATATCTGAGATTTCACCCTGGGATAGAAAATCTTATCTTACCCATGCTATCTTACCCAGGACGTCAAAGTAACATCATCATGTGAAATTGCATCTTAGCATATTCAGGGACTTCTGGAAGCTTATTTTAAAATAAATAAATAAATGAGCAAGAAACAGAATCCATTATTCGTGTGAGGGTAGGAAAGAAAAAATCCGTCCCTTGGGATCACCATTTTTCATCACTCAGCAAGCCTCGTGATGCCAAACAGCGATCCTCGGGACGGATTTTTCTATCCTACCCTCACACTCGTCATAGATTCTTATAGTATTGTCAGGAGGACAGCAAAGACTTCAGATCAGCCTGGGCATCTGCACAGGCTGCTGGTTGTGCATGCTTTTTTGATGGTTTTGTCCAAAGGGGACTCTGTTTTAGAGAATGAGTTGGTGGCTACATTTAAGGGAATGACTTTACATATTTGTGAAAAGTACTACAGTAAATCCTGAAATTTTCGCCAGATTTTATTTTTCTGCGAAACTTTGCATATGCCAGGTTTTGTAAAAATAAAACCCTAATGAAATGGAGAAATCATTCTGTCGTTTACTGATACTGGTAAATCATGCCCTAGTCCCGAATTTTAAATGTGGCAAATATGCCTATTAACGCCATTCGCGAAAATAAAATTCTTTCAAAAATTTCCGGATTTGCAGTATTCTCTCATGGGCTGGCCTTAATCATTTTTATATGCCGATTCTGAACAAAAAAGGCTGATATATAATCTTGTTACCTCTTTTAGATCCATCCAGAACAAGCCCTCGCTGCCTTAGAAGCCTCTATGGAGTTGGACGAGCTAGAAGCGTGGAAGTCTAATACCATCAAAGAAATAGAGAAACCAGCTGAAGAATACAGGTAAGTGATGTTGTCTCTTCTGACAGGGTTGCTACTGACTTGAAAACAGGGTTCCCACAGGCTTGAAAAGTATTTGAATTTAGAGGGTTTTCTTGAAAAGTCCTTGAAAATTAAATATGCCTTGAAAAGATCTTGAAAATCATGAAAGTCTTTGAATTCTTCTATTTTCTGTAGAAATTAACACTGTTGATAAAGATCTAAATTAGAATAAAACTGTAAAAGTAAAGGCGCAACAATTTTATACTAATTTTCTAGTACTAATTTCTCCATTATCTCAGTCTAGCATTTCTGAAGTAGAATTTTAACACTTAAATCAAGATTTTTCATTATACCCCCCGCACACTTTGTTTGTGGTGGGGTATACTGTTTTCATGTTGTCCGTGCATGCGTCCGTGTGTGTGTACGTCCGTCCGTCCATAACGTTTTGTTTTTTAATAACTTGGAGAGTAATTGCTGGATTTTCATCAAACCTTGCAAACATGTTCATATATGCAAGACAAATACTTTAGACAAAAAAGTAAGGGCTAGGGGCCAATTCTATAAGAGTTATTTCCCTTTGTAGTTCTAAATGGCTTTTAATATAGGGTTTTATGCTTATGCTATTATAGGCCATACACGGGCCGATCAACTCCTACCACAGCTTTTGATGGAACAATTTGATACTTTGCCTATACAATGTAGACACATTGAACACATGCATGAAGGAGTTTGGTTCAAAAAAAAAATTGACAAAATGACAGCTATGAGAACTTAGACAATTTTACCTTAATAGGGCTTTTGTATATGCATAGATGGTGCCTTCATGGGCTGATCAACCTCTACCACAGCTTTTGATGGAGCAATTTGATACTTTGCTTATACAATGTAGACACATTGAACATATGCATGAAGGAGTTTGGTTCAGAAAAAATAATTTTTGACAAAATGACAGCAGTGAGAACTTAGACATTTTTTCCCTAATAAGATGTTTGTATATGCATAGATTGTGCCTTCATGGGCCGATCAACTCCTACTACAGCTTTTGATGGAACAATTTGATACTTTGCCTTACAATGTAGACACATTGAACATATGCATGAAGTAGTTTGGGTTTTAACTATATAACTTGCCAAGTTTTTTCACTGAATCTTACTGTGCGGGGGGGGGGGGGGGGGGGGGGGGGGGGGGGGGGGGGGGGGGGGGATCTAATAAGCATTGCTTATTGACTTTTTTCATTAAATTTTAGTCCTTGAAAACTGTAGGATATTCTTTACAAGTCCTTGAAAAGTCCTTGAAGTTTACTCATGCTAAGCTCCACCCTCTTTGAATAATTATATAAATAAACTTTCATGTATGTACATATAACAAAGGAATTACTTGCCAGATCCACTATTGAAGGATCATATCTAAATATATTTCCATTTGAAAACAGAGTAGATCCTGATTAGGCAGCTCTTAGAATAGCTGTCTGATCTGGGTCTGCCCTGTTTGCAGAAGTGTTAAAAGGCATCTCTGTCATGTAAAGGCTATATCATCTACAGCCTTGAAAAGGGGAAAGTTCATAAAAAGATGTCAGGTGGACTAGCAGATTACCTTTTGAAGGAATTCTGAAAAATATTTTGGAAGGTATTTGCTCTTGTTTTAAAAAGAGTACTATGCGTATGGATAAGCATATGGTTGAGGCACACATGACATGGGGAGCAGTGTTGCAGGAAGCAACTGCTGGATGACCAGAAATGTTCTGTGAAAAAATTATCGATGGTTTTTGTTTTCCATAAAACTGGAACCCTATTTTTCCCGTAATTTGTTACGCACAATTGATTGGTTAAACAGTTTGTTACTATTTCGTCTTACGACATACTCAATTAGAAAAAAATCATAGGCCAAGGGTCAAGATAGTGAATAGCAAGCCTTGGTAAGACAAGATACATACTCAAAGGCTTCATACAATCATTCACCTAACTACCAGTTACATTGGTGAAAGTTTTCAGGATTGTTCCTGAATTCAGGATTTTGAGGCTGACTTTCCATAGAAAGTCAGCCTTAAAATGCTGAATTAGGAAGATAATAATAGCTTCTTTGATTGGTTTTCAGATTATCAAAACACAGCCACAATGTTGATAAAATGACGTACAATGACATCACAAATCATGTGTTTCACCCCCTTGTTATGGACCATCATGATATCACTGAAATACTGTATTAAAAAAAGAATCACACCAATAATTGATCTGTATGCTTTATTACGTGAAAATTTGGACACGTTGAGAATTTTGATGAGCTGAAAGCTAAGAAGTCTAAGGGAAGTAACAAAACCGGTAGAGGCATACAAGTAAGTGCGATGGGCATAATGGGGTCTGTTGGGATAGGGATTGGGGTTGAGTATAATTACATACTCATTTTGTCAACATCTGCTGGTCGGATTTTTACACCTGCTGATCAGGTGTGGCTATGTACTTAGGCCAGAATTTTTTTATTAGTTGATTTACAAATTCTCTTACTGTAATTTTCCGGAAAGTAGAAAAAAATAATAATTTCTAAAAAAAATATTATTTAACCGCTGACTCTAAATATTATTTGTTTTATTGAAAAGAATGATATATTTTTGAGGTTCTGTCTGTGTATTTTTGAAAGTGACACTGTTAAAATTGATTGTCCTGTCCAGATTTTTAGGAAAATAATGAAATATTTTAAGATTTAATACAGACAGTTGGTTTACTTTAATGGTTTTGCTGGGGTTTTTTTTCTAGAGATATTAAAAAAAAAAAAGCTCTGAAAATGACCTGTCAACTGGTCATTTTCAGAGCTTTTTTTCCGTCCTCCCCAAACCTAAATCTGTAAAGGAATTCCTGTAAATCAACTATTAAAAAAAATCTGACCTTACACTGCATGCATTTGCCGTGAAAAATGACAAAATCTGACAAAATTAGTACAGTCAAACCTGTGTAAAACCGCCTCTCAAAAATAGACAAAACAAAAGCTGCTCTTAATGACAATTGGTAGCTTAATGAAGGTCAAAAGTATTGCAGAATGCTCCCCTTGGAGCATTCTGCAATGCTTTTGACCTGCATTAAGCGATAATTGGTCTTAAAAACCAATTTTGGGTCTTTTTGAGAGTGGCCGTTTTACACAGGTTTTACTGTACATTGTAATGTGTCTAGATTTATGCAATATCTGAGTTTAAAATTGTAAATGTTTTCTTACTCTCATCGAGATGGTTCTTTTTTTGAGTACAGAAAAGTGTACTGGACTTGATTGTTTCACTTTGTGTTATCAGTAGTTAAGTAAAAGGAGTTGGGCTGTCAGGAATATTTGGGCAGCGACGTGAGAAAACCTGTGTTTGGGGTTTCCGACTGAGTATGATCCAAACCAGCCCACTCATCTGCAGAGACTATCTAGATCATCGAAATCTTGTTTGTAGAAAGTCTAGATACAATACTTTCCAATAAGCGAATAACAAAGGAGCTGATCAGACTGCACGGGTGTGCAGGCTGGTCTGCCTTTTTATTGGTTCTCAAACTCTCGAAGACAGGTTTTCTCACGTCAAGGCCCATTTAGGCCACTTCATTACAGCTTGGTACTTATCTTCCATGCGCAAAAGCCTCCTATAAATACCCATGATGGGGCATCCAGCAGGGCTGAATATTTAACAGACTTGACTGAGCCTTTGCTGCTGGCCAATGCAATAAGTATTAAAATCTTATGTGCTTGCCCATATAATAAAAAAAATTATTGTTTTCATAAATTTCTATTTAACAATAGTTACTGGATACATGGGTGAAAGTTTAAAGGATTATTCCTGACTTCAGGATTTTGGGCTGACTTTCAGCCCCAAAATCCTAAATTAGGCAGGCTCTACTGGCTTCTTTGATTGAATTTCAGTTTATCTAAAGACAATAGACCATTTAATCTTGAAATTGTTGATTTTCAAAAGTTCAGGATTTTGGATTTTTTTTTAACTTTCACCCATGTGTATACTAAGGGTGAGATTTATTTTACTACCAAGAACATTTCTTTTTAAAGGAAAGGATTGAAATAATCCATAATTAAGTCCCTTGTTCAGTGTATAGAGTAACTAAGTACCATCTTCAATTTGGCCCCAAAAATGAGAAACTCTCCACATACGCAGATATAGAGGTGGGAGGGACTCTGGACCATGAAATTATTTTGACAGCTAAAAAGAATCTGGAAGTCAAAGTATTATATAACAAGATGGTATATGGTTTCCGTCGAATCCCACTGAGAGAAATAGCTTGATTAGTGCATGGACCAATTGAGCACTGTGTAAACAATAGTGAGAACATATATATTTTGGACCCTTCATAACAGTCTCTGAGTTTTAATGTCTGATCTGATACATGTTGTTGCCTAGATGAAAAGATCAGATACAGTATATATTTTGCATTGGCCGAGTTATATGATGCTCATTTCAGGTTACAACAGAGGAAATACGCATTGTGTGTTGCTTGTTTATCCCACACACTTCTCCCTGCAAAAGTGATTGCACTTTTTCATTTGAAAAGAATAAAAAGGAGGGGGTGGGGGAAGCTTGATGAAGTATAGGTATATTTATAAACCATAATATATAGTAGGTCATCTGCAAGAAATATTTATTTAGGTGCTAAATGTATCAAACCATGTGTAAATTGGACATGCAATACAATTGCTTTTGTGCCAATTGGAGATACTAGAGATGCCTCCAATGAGCACCTGAGAAGTTGTGTCTTTGGAAAAAATAAAAAAAAGTTATTATACTGATTTTATGAGAATTACAAAACCTAAACAGAAAAGTGTCTGTTACATGTTTTTTGTCTCGCTATCTTCATCATTAACCCCTGACAGTTTGCGATATTAGTCGCTAATTTTGATAAATATTTTATCTGCCATGTTGAAAAGCCAGTTTGATCCAGTGATGAAATGAGGATGGCCTACTTGATGCCACAAATTTGGATTGGTAGTATTATGTTGACCAAATATATGTTATTGTTAAAAGTGCATCTTATGAACATAGCTAGTTTATTGTTAAGTGTATCACAGTGAGGTGTGAAAAATTGTGAGAAATCAATTCTCCCATCATTCTATTGGTGAAATACTTATGTAGTCGAGGTCACCAAAATAGTGTTGTAGAAATCAAGGAATATTTCAGCGTAGTCAGTGAAGCATCCCCCTGGATCTGGCATTGTAGTTTATGATGGTACAGCGAAAATAAGACCAGCAAATTGATTGCCCAATGCCCAATTCACTGTGGTCATACCACAATGGCAAGTTGGGTTTCATCACTCCCTATGGTGTTATGGTAAAATCACCTTCAAATAAAGGCTGACAGAAATGAGAACTTTTGAATATGTATGCTTGGAGGGTGCATCCTCCAGATAACAAACTTTGTGTTGTTTTGCCAAAACGGAAATAAAATCAGATTTTGAATGTGTTTTTTTTTACAGTTGTATTAAGGAAATTGTCCATTACGGTTTAGTCATAATTGTACAGTTTTGTCATAGATGACAAAACTGTAATTTCTCATTTCATGCCTAGAGATGAAACATCAAAGTTTTTATATAATTTTAAAGTTAAAAGATACAATGTGAATTTGATGAACCGAACCAAAATCAATCGGAACACAAGCATTTCAGAGCATTTATCTGTGATTAAATGAAGAAATTGAACATGATGAGAAAGTTACCTTAACACCAAAATAAGTGACGATACCCAAATTGTCGTTGTAGTATGACCACAGTGTGATTGGTTGGTTATATAAAGATGGTGGATGTGGTATTACCTTACTGAATATTGTGGAAAAGTGACACTGCATTGTAGGCACTTTTCTATGCTAAATTCCTTTTAGTCATAACGCTTAGAAATACTTTACAAACTAAGAAAAAAGACAGTAACGTTTCAGTATTTTATCATGAGTAATTTTAACATGGTTTGTTGACTGTGGACTACAACTACAGAGCTATATAGATATTTCAGTGTATTTGAAACTGTCAACCTGTTTGCATTCATTTATATTTTCCATTGGATTCTTTAAATGAACCTTTACATTTGAGATGTTGCTCATACCTTTATTAAAGGATTGATTTAAGCCACGACACATATGCGCCATTTAGGCAGATCAACATCAACGATATCCAATAATGTTGTTTGTTTACTGATGTTTGCATGACGTTGAGCACATATGGCCATGAGGTTAAACGCGGAAATTTGGCATTTTGGCTATTCAGAAACCTCCGTTATGTCTGATTTAATTCAGAATTTCTGGAAAACCAGCCAAGTTAGATGAAAATTGATACTTGACTGAAAAAATGAAATGTAAATATAAGTATTAAGCTCATTTTTTGGTTTGTTCTTGGAATTTTGAACACTTGGGGTCTTTTGCAAAGTTAATGTGAAGCCCTTCCGAATGTGAAGCCCTTCCGGCTTCACTTACTTTGCCAGCATCCCAAAGTGTTCATGTGCCATGAACAGACCATCCCAAAGTGTTCATGATTCCATGAACAGACCAAACCAAAGTGTTCATCATTCCATGGACAGACCAAACAATGAATCTATTATACTTGATTAAACAATCCAAATTGTATTGTTTCGTCCTGGATGTTAGATGCTGTTATAACAAGAAGGGTTTTATTACTGTTTGGAATCATCTGGGCTGGCCGCGAGAAACCTGTCTTCGCTGTTTGCAAACAACAAAGGCGCAGACCAGCCTGCCCATCCACCCAGACTGATCAGCACCTTTGTTTTCGCTTATTGGAAAGTATCATATCTAGTGTTACTATGAGCGAAATTTCAATTATCTAGCTACTACCTGTACCTGTGCAGGCTGGTTTGAATCTCACTTTGTCGGAAACCCCGTAAACAGGTTTTCTAGCGACCAGGCCCATCTTATGTTCAACTTCGACACTTCCTGTTGTGAAAACAGTGTAGATTCAGATCAGCTGGCTTCTGAGAAGCCAGCTGATCATGATCTACACTGTTTTTCTGTCACCTTATGGATATATGCTTTTAACTGGAATCCTGCAAGTTAATTGGATAAAGATTGGGGAGGAGTGTAGTAAATAAAAATATCCAGCATGATAATGGTTAAATGTTAACAGAAAATGTATGCAAAATTGTTCAACATTACCTTTTTGCCAAGATCTAAACATTTACATAAACTGCATAAACTATTTATGACTTTTTGTCATTAAAACAGGCCTAATGGTTTATGATAGAAATTGAAAAGGCTTACCCTGCTGAGAAGTTAACAGCCTAATGGGTATATTGCATCCAGAATAGAGAAATTGTTTGTTTTGAGTCTGCAGGCTATTTCTTTCATCTTTCTACCTTTATAATCATATTCTGTAGTTACTTAAACATACTGTAGTATTGTGTTTCAACATCAATTATTGGAAGAAAATTTTTCCTATGCTTCTAAAATTTTTGTTGCAATTGTTTAACCCTTAATTTTCTGATGGATTTTCCCATACATATTGATACAATAAGTCTGGGATTTCCCATTTTGTATTTTAATGGGTCACAGGTAGATGTTTCTAAATTATGATGTATTTCTGCAGTATGCTGCATTTCATCTGGGTCTTCACTGTTAGCCAATGTACCAGTTTAGGGGCTTCCAGTATACAAAAGGTTAATGGATGCACCTGATGTCTAGTTAAACAATCAATAGAATTCACATTCATATCTTGAATACACAGGTCTGGTTATTTGAGGGCCAAATATGAAATTAGAGTGATATTTCCATTTTGCATCAAGTTAAACCCTAAAATGTGAGTTTGTGACAAAAATTATTGATTACATTTCTGTTTTTTGATACAATACATCCAACCAAAAGGACCTGAAGCCTTTCACAACTTGCTTCCAGACTTGCTTCAAACCAGAGTAAAACCGTTTGTCCACTTACAACCTATTTTCAATGTCATTAGACTTCGGCTCAAAGACAAATGTCTAGAAAAATTGAAATTTTTTGTTCACAGACACTTGGAAAAGTTAAGTTTTCATGGCCCTAGATAAGATTTTTTTTTTCTTTTTTATCTACAATAACTATGTTGTGTAAGCTTCTTGTTTCCTTCTTAACTCAAAGTGGAGCACAGTGGCTCAGTGGTAGAGTGCTCAAATCGAGATCAAGAGGTTGCTCAATGGTTAGAGCCTCACCCAAGGCACTGTGTAATGTGACCTTGAGCAAAACACTTAACCTCTTCTTAGTACTGATTCAACCATGGAAACGTCATGACTGAAAATCTTTTGACTGGGATGTGAAGCATCAACTTAAACAAAATTACATGCTAACCCATTTGGCTTTATTACCGGCATACTCCAGCCATCCTTTTAGATTTAGATCTGGCCCCGAGGTTATAAAACTTTTTTCATACTCAACTCAGCTGAGCACGAAATTTATCCTGCTCATAAATATTAAAATGCCAACCATCATTGCTATTTTAACATTTATTAACATGATAAATACAACATCTGAGAGACTTAAAGCAATAAGCTTCTTTATTTGTTGGTATTTTAGTTTTTATGAAATAAATTTCATGCTCATTTGTTGAGCATGAAAAAAGTTTTATAACCTCTGGCCCAGAGCTGCACAGTGGCTCAGTGGTAGAGTGCTTGACTTGAGATTGAAGGATTGCTGGTTCCAGCCATACAGGAGGCACTGTGCTGTGTCCTTGAGCAAAACACTTTATCCTCTGCTTATTACTGGTTCAACCCAGGAAGACCCATCCCAACAGACTGAATTTCTATTTGACTGTGACGTGAAGAGTCAACTCAAACAAAACAGAGACTCAGACCTGTGCCAGCACTGAATACATGAGATTTTAACAATAGTTCTTTTGGAGAAAATAATTTATCAAATTGATTTGATGCAAGGCACCCTAAAAATTGAAATGGACATAAATTTTGCCAATTATAACCCAAACTATAATGAATATATAGCATATTAAAAGAGAAGTCTAATGAAATATGAAAATGGTAGTATGCAAACCAAAAACTAGAGAGAATTGTCGTCTCCCCGCAGGTAATCAATTTCTGTAAAAACATATGTGCCAATCATCGCTCTATTATTTGGCGGTGCTTATTTGTAATTGCAGACTTTCGCTTCATTTTCCAGCCATGGCATTTTCTGAAAATCAATGGATATTGTCATTAGAAAGGAAATTGAAAGCAAGGAAATGAGAATGGGCTGGTGCATGCAATCCTAGTTAACGCCTTTTATGCTGAATCAGCATTCTGCAGACAACAGAATTGAAATTAATTTTTCCTTAATATATCTGAGAGATATTGGTATGTTTGATATTAAGTACATGCAGCTTAAATTTCTATTTTTAGCTCATGTGAGCAGGACATCTCTCTTTCGTTGTCAACAATTTACTTTAAATAAAAACTTACAGTAAAACCTGTGTAAAACAGCCACTCCAAAAATAGACAAACAAAGATCTAAATGGCAAATGGTGGCTTAATGAAGGTCAAAAATATTGCAGAATGCTCCCCTTGGAGCATTCTGCAATAATTCTGCTCCCCTTGGAGCATTCTGCAATACTTTTGACCTGCATAAAGCGATAAGTGGTCTTGAAAACCAATTTTCTGTCTTTTTGAGAGTGGCCGTTTTACACAACTTTTACTGTACTATAGACTTGTGCAGTCCATTCAATTAGATTTTATATTTTCATGGAAACAAGTAACTCTCAAATACATGTCTTACTGAATTTTCAAAGAATCTTAAGAGAATTGAACAGTTTGATAGAGTTAGAGTTCTATTAGAGAGGATACTTTCTTCTTATTATGATGTGTTGATTTAGAAAAAACACACAATTATTTCTTCTGTTTGGACAATTGCCAGTCTAAAGGGGACTGTATGCTTAATAAGGGCAATGCGGTAATAAAAGGTAATGTAATAAATTGTGCCTTGATCTTCAGAAGCAATTAAAGAGAAACAGAGAGATTCACCTGCTGCTATTTCCTCATAACTCTGTTTCTTGGAGATAATGTTAGACCATTGATTGTTCTTTTATTGCTTTCTGACCTTTCAAAAATTATAGAAAAGATTAACTCTTTGCTCACTAGTGTCGTCTGCTGATGATGTTTGCAAACAGTTTAGATCCAGATCAGGCCCAACATTTTTCTTTCTTTCTGACATTTCAAAAATGATAGAAATATTAACTCTTTGCTTACTAGTGATATCTGCTGATGATCTTTGCAAACAGTTTGGATCCAGATCATGCCCGCCAAAATGTCAGGCCTGATCTGGATCCAAACTGTTTTACACACTAATGGTATTCCTGAAAGAATTTTTTTGAAAAAATTTAGCAGACGACAAAAAAGCTGAAAAGTTACACAGAAGGCAAAGATAAGAATCTTTTATGTAGACTGGCTTCAGTTTTCAAAACACTATTTTTGAATACCATAGTTGAACCAATAATTAAGGCCACTGTGCACATGACTTTTTGCCCCCAGCCTGTTACGAATTAGGAAAAAAGCGGGTGTGACCTAGCATTTGATTTTCTGGTGCATGGTCTTAAAAAAATTCTTAAATAATACATTTAATTACCTGTGAAATGTCTGCTTGCAGATGATTCACAGGAAATGTCAACTGAAGCCTTATATACACTGAAAGTATATGTGATGCAAATTTGAGGTCTGCTGAAGTCATGACTGTGACTTAAAGGGTTTATATATTACCATTTAATATCCAGTGAAAACAATTTTAAAACAATTTTCTTGCCAACCAAAAATATGGCTGAAAAATGCTCTGTTGCAATTTTTTGCTTTATAACAACAGATAGATTTTAACTTGCAGTCTGATCTGAGTCCACTCTGTTTGCTTTCAAAATACTATAGGGTAAAGTCAGGTTACTTCGGACATCAGGTAAACTCGGACAGCGACCTATTATAATTATTGGAATAAGAAAAAATCAACTTAGCAAGCAGTGAAAATCCTGATGAGACGGCTCATAAGGAGCCGTCTCACCTGGATTTCCACTGTTTGCAAATACCTGGTGTCAGAAGTTTCATGACTTTACCCTAACAGATGATTTTTGTTGTGAGTTTCAGTGGAGACATTAATGGTTTACTGTATTCCTCATACCAAGAATAACTAATGCAAGCTATGAGGAAAAATGCAAGTTTTTTTGCCGATGGCGATAAGTATTCAGGCTTATTATTGTCACTTCTGGTTATGTTATTCAGTTGCATGAAATTTTCACACAAGTGTTTATTTGTAGATATTCAGTTTTACTAATTTGTGAGTAGATGTCATGAACATTATTCCAGCTGTAGATTTATTATTTCCCCCCAACCGAAGGGAGCAGAGACATATTGTTTTTGGTGCAGATCCCATCGGCGTCCGTGTAGCTTCGTTTCTGTGTGTTTCTTCTGAAAATCAGCGTCTTGTGGGGGTGAATTGAATATATTTATGTTTCTGGTCTCCACATTAAGGCCAGAATTTTTTTTTAGTTGATTTACGAACCCTCCAACTGTAATTTTCCGTAAAGTTGAAAAAAAAAAAAATTCTAAAATTATTTTTTTTATTTTATTCCCTGACTCTAAATATTATTAGTTTTGTTGAAAAAAAAAATTGAGGTTCTGTCTGTGTTTTTTTTGAGAGCGACACTTTTAAAAGTGATTGTCATGTCCAGATTTTTAGGAAAATGATAAAAATTCTAAAGAATTAATACAGACTGTTGGTTTACCTTACTAGTTTTACTGTTTTTTTCTGGAGATATAAAAAAGAAAAGCTTTGAAAAAGCTCTGACCCTAAATCTGATAAAAAAATCTGTAAATCAACTAATAAAAAAGTTCTGGCCTAACTGAAGGAGCACGTAGGTTTGTGTACCAACAAACCAGAATAAGCACCCAGGCTTGGGTGCCAAAATTTCACAGGTGTCCAGCCACTTGTTGTTCATTATTTTGTCAAAATAAACAGATATTTTCTTAAACCATTGCTAGTAAAAGTAAATAAAATTAAATTTGTCACCATTCTCTCTGTATTTGTATGAAAAATACCTGGTTAAATGACCATAGACATGATTCATTTTGCATTTTATGTGCCAACGATCATTTTGCATCTAGATGCCTACCGTTTGCAAAGATTAGAATACAGGGGACAAAAATTCCACTCGTCTGCTCGTAATTACGAGTGAAATCTAGAAAGGACGAGTTATTCTTCCCAAAGCACTCGTCCTGTAGGGAGGGAGCCATATTACATATTACTCCCTTATGTTCTTTATTGCATACGCTTTTAAAGGACAAGTTCATGTGTTTGCAGGACGAGTGAAAATTGTAAGTCACTCGTCCTGCAGGACAAGTGCAATATTGAAATATTTTTGTTCCCTGGAATATACATTGCATCACGAACCTTACAAATAAACATTGAAATCTCTTCATATTCAGAATTCTGGGTGTTTCTTACTGTCAACCTTACCTTCCTCTCTTGGGCATTTTCACGCATCAAACGACACTACTATAGAGTTTGTGTAAACACAAAATCAACGAAGGCACCCGTAGGTAACGTTTCAGGCCATTTGGCAACTTGGCTGGTGTTAATGGCTACCCACTGTGGTATACGTAATAGTTTCACCATGGGTTGTCCGCCTGTACATGGAGATAATCCACGAGCTTTAGCTTTTTTTATGTAAAGGTTGACAAACATGGTATAACTATTTTATACCACCTACATCAGTGTAGACCTTGCACATCATGAGATATTTCGTGCTAAAGTTGGTAAGGGAAGTTTTAGTAATGTTAATTCCTGTCCATATTGTTTTTAAAGTTAATTGTTGCAGTCAGATCAGCAGAATGCATCACACCATGGAAAAGTTGGTCTGTTGGAATATATCACACGATTGAAAGGTTGGTCTGCCGATGGCATGGCGCTACTTGGTTTTTGCAAAGTATTATGGGATTCTTCCTCATCAAACAAGCATGTAACTGTCATTCTATTTGATTCTCAAGTTAAACAAACATGATTTTAATGACCCGAGGGAGGACAGGATTTATGAGGCATGACATGAACAATAATTTTAGAAAACAATAACCTGGAAAAGTATTTTGTTGAAGTGGATTTGATCATTTGGGGCAATGTTGTAAAATTAGTAGAATTTAATCCTTAAAGCACCAATCTCGACTGCAGCAGGCGACAAATTTTGTGACATCTTTCCTAGTTTCCACAAAAATAAGGTACATTGTATGATATTTCGCGATTCTCATTAAATATCATGTCTTATTTGTTATTTTGGAAAAAGCGGCAAAATTTGAAATTGTCGTCTGCTGCAAATTATAGGTGGCGCTTTATGGGTTATGATATGGTAAAACACTTAATATTCCCGAAATCAAAATTTGGCGATTTTAAAAGAATGACATATTGGCATAGTTTAATTTGGCTGTTACTCAAATTAATTTATGCAATTTTAAGTTATTTTTCTATTCTCATAGGGGCTACTCTTAAATGAATGAATATGCTCCCTATGGGGAGCATATTCTTTCCTGTAATAGTAGCCCCTTTTAAGATGTGGTTTCCTCTAGTTGAAACATACTCTACCGTTCAAAAATTAGTCTTTGATGATACAGATACCAACATACTCTGGATGCATGTCCATGTATTGCTTATTGTGTAACTGAATTCGAAACTTTATTTCGTGGTCTCATATTTTGGCAATTTTTGTTTTTGACCAATAGCGCCTAATTAAAATACCTGCCAAATATAAGTGTATGTACAGTAGCACTGAGGGGGAGCTCAAGAGGTCATTGCCCTGCTCATCTTCCCTGCTAGCACTAAGCCATACAAACCTGTAGGTGGGGTGGCGGGGCTGAGGGCTACATTATGACTGATGCCAAATTGTGTACGTATCAAAATCATATGAACAGGGTCCGGAATTACAATGCCTCCTTAGAGTTAAGGAAGACTTAAGTTAAGTATTGATATTTCAACATGATATATCAAATGCTTAATAAATTGCCTGGATCAATGCAGTACTCGTGGTCAAAGATATCATTGTGATCTACAGTAAAAATGAAACTTTTTTGATTTTAGTCAGTTTGAAACGTTATTTCGCGCATCCTGAAAAATCAATACTTTACTTAAGTCTTCCTTAACTTTCAGGAGGCATTGTAATTCCGGACCCAGGTCCCTAGATAATGAAAAATAAATGTTCTTTTTTCTCAACCGAAACATATGTTTTGGGTACTCAAAAGAACCGTCTCAATGAGACGGTTCTTTTTAGCACTCAAAACATAAGTTTAAACTGATGGGTAAGAAGACATTCACAATTTTATGCTCAAAAATTATCCATCAAGGGCTGACATTATCAAGGCAAATACAGTAGGAATTTTGGAGACTTGTTTCAGTTTTTCTCACCATTCTGTAATTATGTCTCCAGTTTTCATTTCAATTTACATAGTGGCAGCACCGTGTCTGCAGAACTCCATTATCCCCGAGACTAGCACAAGCATTTGATCATATCTTGTAAAATTAGCATGACAGAGCCTTATGAATATTCATGACATCAGAGTTGGTCTTTATCATGCTGGATTCTTTTATTATACTACACTCCTTCCCAATAAAATTGCAGAATTTCAGCTATTTAGCATGCATTTACAAGCAGTCGTCATCATCAGCAACCATATCAATTTTTTACAGGCCAGAATTAATCCTAACCAATGGGTGTGGGCCCGTCTTACTTGTTTTTTCTGAAGATGTCCACATTCTGTCCATTCTGAGCTGTTTTGAGGGTCCGTAGAACCCATACAGAGCTTCACTTGGTCATTCAGGCACCATTTCCTATCACTTTGTCATTGGCCTGTTGTATATCTCTTCTTCCTGACTACCTCTAGCTTGTGTGTGTTTGGGGGATTCAGTCAGTGCTGCACTGTGACTTTACTGGTACAAAGCAGGATATCTATATCCTGATGGCAAGCTTTATGAGATGAGAATCTGAGCTAATTTTGTCCTTTGCTTTGATGTTGCAGATCTAGCTGATCATGGCACAGTCATTGCCCCAGTAGGCGTGTCATCAGAGCCCTTGGCTATGCTGTGTGCAGCATCCCACTCCTCACACATGTTGAGTACACCAGTCCTCAAGTTGATGGCGGCAGATAGGGGTTGGTGAGAAGAGGGACAAGTTGGTGAAACTTGCCTATTCACACTTGCAGTGTGTGACCACCACCCCAGCACAGAGCATGTCACCAAGGTAATAGAACTCTGGGATAACTTCAAGCTTGTCATCACCAACAAACACCTCCCTCATTGGCGTGCCATCAAATAGCAGTGAATTAATGCCCAGTCATTTAAGGGTCTGGGCCTTGGGTCATTAAAATCATGTTTGTTTAACTTGAGAATCTTTCCAAACCACTTGATATCATTGCCATGCGCGGATTCAGAAAATTCCGTCAGTGGGATCCTGATCAACAACATATAACAGATCTCCCTTAAGCCCCAGTTACACATTCCCGATTCTGGCTATGATTCATCACGATTCGTCCCGATGTGACCTTTATTGTAAAATCTGGATGGTTGAAACAGAAACCCCTATGATGTCTCACGATGTTCCTACGGCATCCCTATGCAGGGTGCCCACTCGTCAGGGAAAAGTCAGGGAAATTTGTTTTTTCTTCAAGGTCAGGGAAAAGTCAGGGAATTCTGTAAAATGGTCAGGGAAATTAGAAAATCTTCAAAAGTCAGGGAAAAGTCAGGGAATTTTAAAATCATGCTTTGCTAAGTTCAGGCTAACCCCTCAAAAATTAAACAAACAAATATGAGATGATGACTTTAATAGTTTTAGGGTGAATATAATATGCAATCCAGTTATTCTGATATATATATCTTTTGGCTAATAACTGTTATTTTAATCTAAAACCTAATTTTTGGTCACATTGTTTTAACTCACCTGAGTCAAAGGCTCAAGTGAGGTATGATAATGAGCATATTGATGGTCTGTTGTCATTGTCTGTTCACATTTTCAAAGAAGTATATATCTTGAGTTGTGATCAAATTTCATGTAAAGCACATAAGTTAGGGGAAAGGCCGCATAAGGTTTTTGGGCAGATTGGATCCTATCTAGTTGCCATGTGCAACATAAAGCTCCCATAAACTTATAATGGGAAACACTTTAAAAATCTTCTCTGAAGCCATAAGCCCCACAGCTTGTTGATTTAGTTTGTAGTAATATCTAGTGGTCCCCTACATAAATCCTGCCAAGCAAGCCCCTGGGGTCCAAACTGGCCCCACCTTGAGGACCAATAGATCCCATGGACAGTAGTAAGACTTATAATGGGGAAAAAAAATAAAGAATCTATTTCTCTGTAACCATGAGACCCACAGCTTGTATATACAATCATTTCAATGGCTCAAACAGGCTTAGGACCATGAAAAATAGTTCTAGACAAGGGTAGTGGTGGATTATTTATAAGATGACCTTCATGGACCATAATGGTAGTTCTAGCCAGCCAAGGTGAATGAACCATCAGAGTTCGAGCCATTGAAGTTCTACTGTATTTTAGTATATAGCCTTCAGGCCCTCAGCTTATATATTTGTTATGAAGCAATGTTTAGTTGTCCCCTACATAATCATGCCAACCATGTCCCTGGGATTCAAACTGGCTCCACCCTGGGGCCATTATTTTTTATTGACTATTGATTGGAAAAACACATCTAAAACCATGAGGCCCACAGCTTATATATTAAGTACATGTATAAAGTAATGTTTAGTGACTCCCTACATATATCTTGCCAACCATGTCCCTGGGGTCCGAATTGGCCATGTCCTGGGGGTCATTTGCTCCCATTGACCCGTATTTAAAAAACCTGGAAAAATTCTCTGAACAGCGGGAGTAAGCAGTATAACATATTAACAAATTATCTTACGCAACACAAAGTTATGTAATGTTCTTTTCCTACAGACGTCAAGGGGAGGAGGGGGGCGCAAAAGCGTGGTAAAATTGTCAGGGAAAAATGAATTTTGGTCAGGGAAAAGTCAGTGAAAAGTCAGGGAATTTAGTTTCAGACTAAGAGTGGGCACCCTGCTATGAATCCACTGCTATTCATGACGGTGCTACTACGATGCTACCAAAATGCTACTACGGCAGCGTCACGACATAACCGTAGGACAGTCCTACTGTATTCGTGGTGAATCGGGATAAATCTGGATGAGTCGAGGGTGAATCGTGATGACTGATGATACCCCGATTAACCCTGAACTTCCAAGAATGACGACGAATACTACCTATGTGCCACTAGGAATGATCCCGATCCCGCTACTGTAGAGCTATGATCTAGGCCACGCCCACAATCCAACGCAATTTACCTTTACAAGTTTAAACGGTTTAAACTAGTCGTAGCTTTGTCCTTGAGGTTCCCGAATCACCACGATTCTTCAAGAATCATTACGGTACTACTACCACTCACACCGGTGCATCACGACGGTGCAACGGTGTATCCCAATTTGACAAATCGGGGTCAATCATAGCTCTACAGGGCCCAAAATCGTGAGAGTGTAACTGGAGCCTAAAGAAGCAATTGGACCTAAGGGGTCCAATTGCTTCTCGAGGTGGGTCCATACACCAGGATTTCTAAGGAAACATGACAGTAGCAACATGTGATTTTCCAGGACCTGTCCCCCTCCCTCTGGATCGGCCTATGATTGCATTTCTTCTACACTCACAGCAGGCAGCCACCACAGAAGATAGCATTGGTATCTATTCCAGCAAGACAGATGGCAAATGGCTTTTGATCAGCTTGCTTTGAGGGTCTGCAAAGTATTACAGTGGCTCAGTTGGTAGAGCGTTAGGGGATCATAGGGTTGCTATTTCGAGTCTCACCACCGGCGGGCTGAACAATTGTTGACTGGGACATAAAGCATGAAAACAAACAAAACTTTGGGGGCCCCATTGAGGATACTGGCCTTTTAATTATATAGTGGACTGTAACAGTCTGCTATTTATTGTACGAGTTTTAAAATATATAGTGGACCGTATTAATCTTCTATTTATTGTTTCAGTTTTAAAATATATAGTGGACTGTTACAATCTTCTATTTATTGTACGAGTTTTCAAATATACATGTAGTGGACTGTAACAATCTTCTATGTATTGTATGAGTTTTAAAGTTTATAGTGGACTGTAACAATCTTCTATGTATTGTACGAGTTTTAAAATATACTCAGAAGAAAAAGTTTAGTCAGTATTTATGTTTTCTCATAAAATCAACAATACTGGATATATCATTGTCAAATTTTATACATGAATTGTATTATCGTAACTTTACATGTACCTGTTTATTGTGTGATAAATAATGCCTCTATTAGACTGTATCAACCAAATTTCAAAATGCACGATGTGCACGTGCTGCGATAAACCGGCAGGGCTATTTTCTCATTTTCTGTTCGATATTGAAAGAGAGTTGTTCCTATTGCAATAATCCTGAAAAAAATCATTGTTGGCAAGCTTAAGTCGCCTTCCAGGCTATCAACAAATTTCAAAAATACAGCGTTTTGACGCATTGAAGCAGGTAAACTTGTTGCTGACGTGCCAGACAGTTTAAGTTATAAGGAACAAACAATTTATCGTCTGCAAACACGTTTTCGACAGTCTGGCAGTAAAAATGACAAGCCTCAACCAGGGAGAACGAAGATAACGACGCCACTTGAAGTAAGGGTCATAGTGACGTCAACATGACGTTATCGCTTCTTGTCCGCTTGGAAACTTCTTAAACACCTTAGACATGCAACAGGTACGAGAATTTCCGTCTGTACTGCCTGAAATCGTCTGAGTGGCGCTAGATTAATTTTTTAGTTATGAAATTTGAATTTTGATATTGACCCCTTTGTGTACTTTTGATGAAGAAAAGGGGTATATTTTCAGAATGTTTTGTTAAAAATTTTCGCAGTTGTAAGAAATTAAATAAATTTCATGTTGAGTAAGGTTTTTGTCAATATTAAAGCTGTCTTACAAAATCATTGCACACAGTGTCTGTACTGACTAAACTTTTTCTTCTGAGTATATATAGTGGACTGTAACATTCTTCTTTTTACTGTACGAGTTTAACAAGTTTAACGTATATGGTGGGCTGTAATAGTCTTCTGTTTATTGTATGAGTTTTTAAATATATAGTGGACTGTAACAATCTTTTTTATTGTTTCAGTTTTAAAATATAAGTTGACTGTAACAGTATGAGCTGGTTGGAAGATTCTATAGTATTGAAATGGTTGAATCAAATTTTGTCTGCTAACTGTGCTCTTTAGGTTGGTAGGGTTTTAGAGATACACGTATGATATGCATAATATTGGGAAAGTATCAAATGTCTGGAGCCAGAGTTTCAAATTTATATCATATATTGTCATAAACTATCATTATTGAAACAGAAAACTAAAGCTTTAAAGACAAGTCTTTGCATGCTGGGAAATTTGCATGTCTGATTTTAAATTAACTTTTTCAAAAATTTCTTTCAGGAATACCATCAGCATGTCAAACAGTTCGGATCCAGATCAGGCCCGACGTTTTGTAGGGCCTAATCTGGATACAAACTGTTTGCAAAGGTTATCAGCAGATGAAAAAAGATTTCACTTAGCAGATAAAAAGAGCAAAGCCACATCAGGAGAAAAACTGTCTTCAAAGTGTACTACCAGGTAACTTTTGAAGCTGTCTGCTCAGCTACAGAGACTAGATAGGATCTAGAAAATTTTGGATATTGTTTAATAAGCTATGTTAATAGTCTGCTCAATGTCACTGACTATTATGTCAGTGACTTCTGATCTAGGCCTTCGTTGTTAACATGCTATTATACAGCGTGAGGAGTGCATTCAGGGCCCAGTGGTAGTGGGAGTGGTTAACTTGAGATTAAGGGGTAGCTGGTTGGAACCTCACCAGAGACACTGTGTTGTGTTCTTGAAGATGGTTGTTGTCCGTTTTACTGAGTAACCACTCAGCTGAACCTTGAAACCTTATCTATTGATTTTCATTAGCAAAAAAGTGAATAAATCTTGATAATGAAACAGTAGTTTTTGAAATGGAAGATAAGATTGGCTCCAAGCTGACAAAAATATATGGGCCCCAGCATAAGAGATTACTTCAGCTGCTAATCACGACTAAATGTCATTGCTGGTCCTTTAAAATCAGTGTGGACCCAGATCAGACTGCTCCTCTAGGAGCAGTCTGACCTGGGTCCACACAGTTTGCTTGTATGCTGAAATTAGTCTGTGGTGTTAGCAATTGGGATGCAGCAGATGACTTTGGCGCATTATTTCATAGCAGTCCAAAGGTGAGTATCATATATATGTAAAAGCTTCCTTTAAATGCCCGTTCTGATATATGATCTGACATATCTAGAAGGGCTAGAGGTCTCATTTTTGATGGGTGCCATCCTCTATTTTCATACTTTGTGTAGACGAGAAGCAAAGACTCTGGCATGGCTGAGCAGGCTTGTCTGGGCCTTGGCTGGTAAATGACCTTTGCAATATATTTAGTGTCCTTAAAATTGAAGAGGACTGCGCCTCGTAGCACAGTCGGTAGCGTGTCTGGCAACAGATGCGAGTCTGACTGCAGATCCAGGGGTTGCGAGTTCGATCCCGGCCCGGTCCCACACTTTCGTGAAGATTGATCATGAAATAATTTCTGCGGTCATTCTCCTCCCTTCCGCTGAATCATTCAAGAAGGGTTGTTGTCAGTTACAAGCGAAAGTATGTGCCAAAGTACTGGTTAACTGCTTGTTTAAGCTTGCCCAGGAAAAAAGTGTGGTTATGTGAACTGACCTTCCCACCATGACCATATCTGTTGACTTGGGACGTAAAGCAACAAAACAAACAAACAAAACTTAATTGAAGAATGACTAAGCTCTGTACAGGCTGTTCGAAATTTGGGTCTCAGAGTTTGCGTGTATGTTGTTTTATATCATAACTTTTGATGAAACTTAATTTCCTAATTACGTTCAGGTTGCCGGATGTAAATAAAACATAATTCCTTTCATTAATATCAATTTGGTGTGTCTGTATGGGGTTAGTTCAGTATAACAAGGATTTGAAAAGTTTTAAAATGGGATTTTGCAGGATAATGAAAGATGCTTGAAATAGATACCTGGTTTTAATTTGAGGGGGAATTCTCACATGCAAAAGTGTGCTAGTTAGGTCAAATATTGTATTTGGTATTTATTATAGCCTCGCTTTGAAAAAGTGGGGCTATTCGGGATTTGGGGTGGCCGTCATTCAGTGTTTCCATCATTCCGTCCGTCATAATTTCGTTTCCACTCAATATCTTGAGAACAAATTGATAGAATTTACCAAATTTTGTATTTGCATTGATACTGACAAGATCTAGGTTTGGATTGTTGTACATCATTTTTTTGCACATTTGTAATAGAGTTATGGCCCTTGACTGATGTCAGGATTTCGTTTCCGCTCAATATCTTGAGAACTAATTGATAGAATTTGACCAAATTTTGTAGGTGCATTGATATTGTCAAGATCTAGGTTGGGAATTTGTTACTTGTCATTTTTAGCAAATTTGTAACAGAGTTAAGGCCCTTGATTGTTATGGCCCTTGATAGATGTCAGATTTTCATTTCAACTCAAATATAAGCTAGGGAACAAATGGATAGAATTTTACCAAACTTTGTATATGCGTTGATATTGACAAGAGCTAGGGTGGGATTGTTACTTGTTATTTTTCGCAAATTGATACCATAGTTATGGTCCTTGATTGATGTCAGAATTTGTTTCCGCTCAATATCTTGGAACAAATGGACAGAATTTCATCAAATTTTGTATATGCATTGATATTGACAAGATCTAGGTTGGGATTGTTACTTGTCATTTTTTGCAAGTTTGTAACAGAGTTATGGCCCTTGATTGATGTCAGATTTTTGTTTCCACTCAAATATAAGCTTGAGAACATATGGATAGAATTTTACCAAACTTTGTATATGCGTTAATATTGACAAGATCTAGGTTGAGATTGTTACAAGTCATTTCTCGCAAATTGATGCCAGAGTTATTGTCCTCGATTGATTTCAGAATTTTGTTTCCGAACAAATGGACAGAATTTCATTTCCGAACAAATGGACAGAATTTCATCAAATTCCTAGGTTGGGATTGCTACCTGTGATTTTTGCAAATTTGCAGCAGAGTTATGGCCCTTGATTGAAGTTGATTTGGATTTTTATGCACACTTGGCCTTTACAGTATGAAAAGCGCTGAGGCAGGGCTATAGTCAGAATCTCTGTCAATCCTAGTTTAACTTGTTGCATGCTGGGTAATTTTCATGCTTTTGCTGTCATCTGCTGACTTGTTCAAAATTAAATTTTTAACAAAATTCTTTCAGGATCACTTTCAGAGTGTCAAACTGATTGCTAAGGGTATCAGCAGACGACAAAAGTGGCCACAAGCGAGGAAAGAGTCAACAAGTCAAGTATTTCACAGCTCAACTTTCACCATTTTTATGACGCCACTTTTTTAAGATTTAAAAAAATTGAGATATTATGTCTCTTTGAACTTTAAAGCTGCATAATCTGTAACTTTTGATATTTTCATTTTAAAAATAATGTTTCTATTTTTCAAGAACACAGCAAAAATACTAAAATTCAGGTATACATTTTACCTTTTTCGTAATACTTAACAAATTATTAGTGCCAAAACAACAGCATTTATGTTAAAAATTAACTGTCTTGAATTATTGGAGGGACGCAAATAATTATAAACAAGAGAAAATACACCTGTTTTTATAAGATAATTCACTTTTTCATGCTGTTTTCAACTGTAGAAATTAGATTTATTGTGACAACATAACTTTATTCTACTTTTGCAAATGATTTAAAAAGAAAATATTTTTTTTCGAAAAATGTTCATAGTTACAGAGTATGCAGCTTTAATGTGTGGTTGTGAAACTTTATACAAAAAAATATGATTGTTTGAAAATGATGCAAATAAATTTTCTTTTCTGTGTACAAAAGTTACAGACTTAGATTATAATGTTTTACGGGGAATTTTAACCCTTATTTTTGTCCTGAAAATGTTGTCTGCTGCATATGTTTGTACCGTATTTCCTGAGGTTGTACACCTTTAAAATTCCCTGAGCAGGTCGCTTCTGAATGGAGTGTCCCCGCCAGTTATAAGTTGTTAAGTAATTTTCGTTTTTTTTATTACTACAATAAAATGTAAGTCCCCTGGCTGTGCAAGAAATTGTGAATATTCAAACTATATAAAATAATTTGATCTAATTGGTATTAAACTTTATCCTGTTGAATTAAGTAATATGCAAAATAATCCACGAATACCAGCGTGTCCAGTTACATGATTCTATTAATAGCCATGGATTTGCTGATGCAATGGAAACAAGTGCAGATCCTGATTGGCTGACTTCTCCTAGAAGCCGGCTAATCAGGATCTCCACTGTTATCAAAAGAGGATGTATATCTGAGATCAGTAGCAGGCAGAATGGTTTCTTTTCTCTTCCCTAGCGGCGACTTTTGTCGTCTGCTGATTACCTTTGCAAACAGTTTGGATCCAGATCAGGACCGACTGAAAGTCTGTCCTGATCTGGATCCAATCTGTTTGACACACTGATAGTGATCCTGAAAAGTTTTTTGAAAAAGTTTATTTTGAAAGAAGTCAGCAGACGACAAAAAAAAAGCATGAAAAATTACCTAGCATGCTCAGAGTTGAGGGGAACCACATTAATAGAAAACCTGTCTTTGAGGTTTCCAAGGAAATAATATGTGCTATGCTACAGAGACTATGTAACTGGCAGCATTGGATGTATTTTACCAACTAGGCAGTGAACAATGAATGCAGGTTGATCATTGCCTTATTGTTTGCATATTACAACATTTTTTCCCAAAGTGAGGCGAAAATAATTTTGAAGTGTACGGTTTGGAGACAGTCTAGTTGAAACGGATATTTACAGATTTATGTCTATCAACTTTGTGTAACTTTAACCATATAACATCTTATAATACATGATGACCTTATAGAGGGCCCTTTTGAGTTAGCGAGAGTCAATGTCCAGATTTATTCTTGCATTCCTTTATATACTGATATGTTGTTCCAATCTTGCTTGATACAGTAAAACCTGTATAACAGCCACTCTCAAAAAGACAGAAAATTGGTTTTCAAGACCAACTTTCGCTTAATTAATGCAGGTCAAAAGTATAGCAGAATGCTCCAAGGGGAGCATTCTGCAATACTTTTGACCTTCATTAAGCTACCATTGGTCATTAAGATCTTTGTTTTGTCTTTTTTTGAGTGGCTGTTTTACACAGATTTTACTGTACAATAATGTTCAGATTGTCCATTATAGATTTTGAGGGAGCTCAGTATCCATACCGGCTTCATCCACAGGCCCTTGATAGGGCCAAAGTACCTGTCATCTGCTATATCACATATTCAGCGATAAAAGTCTGCTTGAGAAATTAACTTTTGGCAAAGGCAAGTATGGAATTTATGTTAAAATACCATTTAAGATAAAACTATTGGTAGTACTAATCCAGTCGGTGACTATTTGGCTTTAACAAATAAAAGCCTGTCTATCAAAGTGACATATAGATTATGATCTGGCTTTGAACAGAGGCGGTGAACATTAAATCTTTCACTGCCATTCACAACGGAAGTCGTTTGCTGTTGTTATACCTGCTTTTTTTCTTTAGAAAAAAAAGGTATATTAATTTCGTACCAAAGGCCGTCTGTCGTTGGTGTGTGCATGCATGCGTATGTATGTACCTATGTACGACCGTTATGTTTCTTTTAAATGCATCTCCTCCTAAACCGTTGGATGTTGTAACTGCAAACTTTGCAGATGCATAGATCATATGATGTAGAGGGAACTGAGCAACATTTTGTGTGACCTTGACCCCAAGGTCAAAGGTCAAATAATGTATTTTCTTGTAAATGCATCTCCTCTTTAACCATTGGATGTATTAACTTCAAATTTTACAGGTGCAGATAATGGTCACATGACGTAGAGGGTACTGGGAAACATTTTCTGTGACCTTGACCCAAGATCAAGTTGACCCAAAGGTCAAGGTCAAAGGCAAATAATGTATTTTCTAGTAAATGCATCTTCTCCTTAACCATTCCATGTATTAACTTCAAACTGTACAGGTGTGCTCAGCTGAGTTGAGCATGGGAAAAGTTTTACATCCTCGGGGCCTGGTGTCTTTGAATTAGAGCAACAGTTTTTGAGCAATATATCAAACTCGTTCTGTATTATAAATTTTATATTATAAAATGTCATTAAAGAAAATCCCATTTGTTTCTTGAAGAAGTATTATTCATAAGCCGTTATCAGTCATATGTATGTATAATGTATGAGCTGGTTTGAGGGTGTTGTCAAATAGTGATGTATTTCAACTCTTTGCATGCTGGGTAATTTCTCATTTGTCGTCTGCTGATTTTTTTCAAAATTAACAATTTTAAAAAATTCTTTCAGGAATATCATCAGAGTGTCAAACAGTTTGGATCCAGATCAGGCCCGACATTTTGTCGGGCCTGATCTGGATCCAAGCTGTTTGCAAAGATTATTTTTATCAATAGACGACAAAATTTGCAACTAGTGAGTAAAGAGTTATATATTGTTAATTCTTTTATCACTGAATACATTTTGAGTCCCATCTTGAGAAAACCTAGTTGCCTCATATGCAAACAATAAGAGAGTAGATCCGCACTTTTTCCACCAACACAATGAATCCAGGGATGATATGGGCTTCAAGGCGAGAAAACCTGTCTTCTGGGGTTTGCGAACAACACAGGCACAGACCAGCCTGTGCAGTCGGATTAGCGCCTTTGTTATTCGCTTTTTGGAAAGTATTATATCTAGACTTGCCACGAGAGAAATTTCAATTTTCTAGCTAGTCTCTGTAGCTCAGCCGGCTGGTTTGAATCTCACTATGTCTGAAACCCTGAAGACAGGTTTTGTCGAGAAGAAGAGGCCCATATTATAATGAAAAAATTACACCACTGAATTGATTGGAAAACCGAAATTGGTATAAGTTAACAACCTATAACGTACTCGGTGTGCATTGATTAGGTCATATATGGTACCTTGACTTTGAAAGGCTAAAACATTTTGTATCTTAATAAAATTTTAGAAAAAAATCTTTTGAAGTTATTTATCAGTCAATGGTGGAATGTTGAAAAACCTGTTAAATTTTTTTGATCACCTTGAAGTTGTTTGGGATGCATTTAAGAAACTTTTCCTTGAGGGGACAGATTACATCAATAAAACTGTATAATGAATATATCCCAATGTTTAGGGCCCCACCAGGCACCAATAAATGTTTGAGGCTTTCTATATGTTTTCAACCAAGAATTAGCTGTCACCTCCTGTTCCCACTTACAGACACAAAGTTAAACGAAGTCATTTTTCACCCTTGTAACAGTTCTTCTAAATGTCATATTTGCATTACTTTGATCAGTCTCTCAGGCTTGTTTGAATATAGGTTTTGTCCAATGTATGCATGGTCACCAAGATGGCCACTGAAATGGGCGCCACCGTTCTGTTGGCACTTGTTGTCTTAATAACAAAGTCATTTGCCACCCAATTCTTTTCAAATGTCATAATACATGTAATATGCATTACTTTTATCAATAGCAGACTGTGGGACACCCAGTTTTATCCAATGAACGGTTTGCACCAAAATGTCCCATTATCACTTTTTTCCCCATCTGGATGCAATACTTAGGCCAGAATTTTTTTATTAGTTAATTTAAGAATCCTCCTACTGTAATTTTCCGTAAAGTAGAAAAAAATAAGATTTAATTTCTAAAATTATTTTTATATTTTATCCACAGACTCTTGATATTATTTGTTTGGTTGAAAAAAATAGTATATTTTTGATGTTCTGTCTGTGTATTTTTGAGAGTTACGCTGTTAAAACTGATTGTCCTGTCCAGATTTTTAGGAAAATGATAAAATATTTAAATATGTAATACAGACTGTTGGTTTACTGTTTTTTATGAGGATATTAAAATAAGAAAGAAAAAAGCTCTGAAAATGACCAGTAGTTAACTGGTCATTTTCAGAGCTTTTTTATTTATTTTTTTCTTACCCCGACCCTAAATCTGAAAAAAAAATCCTGTAAATCAACTAATAACAAAAATCTGGCCTTATAGTCATTTGTACATGCACCAATATCCCCAAATTCCATGCATGATTTGCTTGAATTGCATCAGTGTTTTAGACTACAAGTGCAAACATGAATTATTCCTGATGTACACTCTCCATAATGCCTGCCAAAATGTCAACTAAAAAAATCACACATTTTCCCAGATGGCCACTAAACTATACGTGCTGCAATGGCACAATTTTCGTTGGAATCTAACTTGTAGCTGAACATGTAGATTTTTTTTCTGTGATTTACTAAGTGAAAATATCTCAATCAATGCCATAATCGCCCCTTAGGGCATTATGCAGGGCTCTTTGCCTGAGTCTGACTGCTCTAGTCTTCAGTAATTATCCCCCTGCTCAAACAATAGCATCTGTCTGTCTATTATGCTATCTTCTACATTGCAACAACGATTTTTTGTATAAAGCTTCCCTATTCCAACCAATTTGTAAAAGCATTGTCATTTTTGCAATTGATGGCGGAGGGGGGCTTATAGAATGTTCAAACATTCATATTATCAAAAATTGGGGGAGTTGGTGCATAATAGCTTCCACAACCTGAACGATTCTATTTTGATGAAATTCAGTAAGTATGTAGTCAGAGTGGTTTCAGAACCATTCCCAATAGAAAGGAAACCTGTCTTTGTTTTTTACCTGACCAGATGTTAACTCTTAAAGATATATAGCTGCAAAGCTACAGAGACTAGCTAGAATCTTGAAATTTTAAATCAGGTTAGTTAGCCATCATACATTCCAGACAGTGAATAACAATGGTGCTGATCAGACTGCATGAATGCAGGGTCTAGTCTGCACCATTGTAGATCCCTTACTACAAAAACAAGTTTTCTCATAATATGGTCCAATTAACCCTTTACTCCATAGGCTATTTTTAGATCATGACATCATTTTCTATTTTTAGACAACATTGAAAATATTCAAGAAAAATTTAAGTGAAGTTATGAATTCTTTTGAAAATGTTATGGAAAATGGAGCATTTGCTCTTTTAGAGCAAATGCTCCATTTTCCATAATATTTTCAAATACATTATACTTCAAAGGCCGGGCCGCGTAGCGCAGTCGGTAACGTGTCTGTCTACAGATGCGTGTCTGATTGCAGATCCAGGGGTCGTGAGTTCGATCCCGGTCCGGTCCCATACTTTGGTGGAGATTGATCATGAAATGGTTTCTACGGTCATTCTCCTTCCTTCGGCTGATTCATTCAAGAAGGGTTGTTGTCAGTTACAAGCGAAAGTATGTGCACGAATTACTGGTTAACCGCTTGTTCAAGACTGCCCAGGAAATAGTGTGGTAAGGTGAACTGACCGTCCCGCAATGACCATAGCTGTTGACTTGGGACGTAAAGCAACAAAACAAACAAACAAACAAATACCTCAAAGGTGTCAAAAGTAAAGCTTCGGGGTTATAGCTGTCCAAAGTGCATCAGACTGCTAATATTTATGCTGGTACTCAGTTATACTTATAAATATAAAATTTTATCTGCTAATATTCAGTTCTGTTGCACAAAAGGCAACTTTTTTTGCCTCTGTGTTCAACAGTCTATTATAATTATGTTGATACAAGAAAAGCTATCTGATTTTCTTTTTAGTAGCTTAATTTTAAGCTTATGGGATATGTTTCTTCGTTCAAAACATAAATTAAGAAATACTTTTTGCGTCTCATACTGTGATATAATCAGAGTAACAAGCCTGTATCAGCCAGAAGCTTGATCTAAAGTAGACAGGCAGACTACTTACTCATGATTAATGAGAGGCTTGATTATGCCGATAACAGTAATTGGGAAATTATAATAATTTTCATTTTATAATTCAAGGTAAAATTGTAATTGATAAAATATTTGATACTTATTTTAAAAAAGATCCATTACTCAATATTTTATGATCGCTGGATAACCTGTTGGTTGTTTACGAAAAAGAAATTTTAGATCAATCATAATTCTCAAAGCCATGTTATCCTAAAGTACAGTAGGCATTGACTATAATTATTGAGTCAAATAAGGCATAATATTTTGATATTTCATATGTACCAATTAAAAAAGGAAGAAAACTTGAGCCATGGCATGGGATTTCAAACAATGTAGTATGTGCGACCAGCAAAGCCTCAGATCAGCCTGCGCATACGCGCAGTCTGATCAGAGCCTTTGCTAGTTGCTTGAGTATTCTATGATTGCTAAGCTACTGACTGAATACCATTTGGAGTTTCTAAGCTTAAAAGGAGGCTGCAGAGGCTCGTCCGAGTCTACACATGTCAAATTGCCACATTGTTGGAAATCTCATGCACTGGCTCAAATTGTTGTTGCTACAAACTACAGGTGGTCAAAGCTTCTCAGAATTGCAGTGGTAAAGGTTTTCACATCCACTTTGATCAACCATTGATCACTGCAATATTGTTATCTTTTTATGACTGCAATTTTTGCAACCTTTGATCACTAATGACTAATGTTTCACTGCAATTATAGCAACCTTTGATCACTGCAATTTTAAGAACTTTTGATCACTGCAATTTTAAGAACTTTTAATCACTGCAATTTTAAGAACTTTTGATCACTGCAATTTTAAGAACTTATGATCACTGCAAATTAAAGAACTTTTGATCACTGCAATTTTAAGAACTTTTGATCACTGCAATTTTAAGAACTTTTGATCACTGCAATTTTAAGAACTTTTGATCACTGCAATTTTAAGAACTTATGATCACTGCAATTTTAAGAACTTTTGATCACTGCAATTTTAAGAACTTTTGATCACTGCAATTTTAAGAACTTTTGATCACTGCAATTTTAAGAACTTTTGATCACTGCAATTTTAAGAACTTATGATCACTGCAAATTAAAGAACTTTTGATCACTGCAATTTTAAGAACTTTTAATCACTGCAATTTTAAGAACTTTTGATCACTGCAATTTTAAGAACTTATGATCTCTGCAAATTAAAGAACTTTTGATCACTGCAAAAAAAAGAAGAACATTTTAATAAATGCTGGATCTTTGCATAATATGACAACATTTGATCTCAAAATCTTTCATTGCAACTTTGGCATCCATTATTCACTGCAATTTAAGCAACCTTTGCTTGTTGCAAGGATGGCAGTCATTGATTACTGCAGTTATGGCAACCATTAATCTTTCTTTCTTTCTATACTGGCCTTGCTCATACTTGAGCATCACTGCAATTTTTGCAAACTTTGCTCACTGCCCCAACCTTTGATGGATAATGTGCCTCAGATGGGGAAGGAACTCGGTACCTCAATACCTCAAGCCAGGGCAAAATATGGTGACTTAGTCAGCAGAGTTACATGCTATAAATTACATGAAAAATGGTTGAACTATTAAAGTCCTGGGTGCGGTGCGTAACAGAAAAAATAATTTCTTATTTCTCAACCAAAACATATGTTGTGGGTACTCAAAAGAACCGTCTCAGTGAGAGGGTTCTTTTGAGCACCCAAAACATATGCTTAAACTTATGGGTAAGAAATTATTTACAATTTTATGCTGACATATGTTTATCCACTCCCCTTTTAATCTGGAACAACACAATGTTTAATTACCTGATTTCAATTTGAAGTCATGCTTTGCATGTCATCTTTTAAATTTAAGACAAACCAGAAGAAAACCTATATTATCTTGAACCCATGGGTGAAAGTTTTCAGGATTGTTCCTGAATTCAGGATTTTGAGGCTGACTTTCTATAGAAAGTCAGCCTCAAAATGATGAATTAGGAAGATAATAATAGCTTCTTTGATTAGTTTTCAGATTATCAAAACACAATCTATTAAACTTCAAATTATTCATTTTTGTTGTCATCCTGCAAATTTTTAAAAATTTCTAAAGTTCAGGATTTTGGAAATTTTGAACTTTCATCCATGTGAACCTCATCTATCAGCAAGACTTTTAAAGGGGGCTTAACATGTTATATGTCATGCCAATAGAAACAAAGGGTGTCATTAGGCCATATAAACAGAAGCCTTTAGGACACATTAACATGAAACATTTCATTCAGTGCCCTGGTAACTTTCATAATTTTTATCACCAATTGCTTGGTTATGCATGCTGAATGAAAAAAACTCTGTACAAGCTGATCAGCCTTATTCCCCAAAAACTGGCTAGTCATGATCTACACTGTTCACAATGTTAGTTGTGCCTCAGGGTTCAGCAGGACAGAAGTTTAAAAGTCATAAAATTTATCAGATCTCCAAATAAGAGGGGGGCAATGACAATTTTTTTTTTATTTCTCAATCAAAACGTATGTTGTGGGTACTCAAAAGAATTGTCTCATGGAGACGATTCTTTTGAGCACCCAAAACATATGTTTTAAATGATGGGTAAGGAAATAATCACAATATCTTGCACTCAAAATATTTGCTTATATAGAGCATCGTAAAATAAGAGTAAGGCCAGAATTTTTTTATTAGTTGATTTACAAACCCTCCTACTGTAATTTTCCGGTAAGTACGAAAAAAATAAAATTTAATTTCCTAAAAAAAAAAAAAAATTTCCACCGACTCTAAATATTATTTGTTTTGTTAAGAAAACATTTTTTTAGGTTCTGTCTGTGTATTTTTGAGAGTGACACTGTTAAAAGTGATTGTCCTATGCAAGAAAATTATGAAATATTTAAAGATTTAATACAGACTATTTGTATACTTTACTAGTTTATTTAACTGTTTGTTCTGGAGATATTGAAAAAAAAAAGCAGAAAAAAAGCTCTGAAAATGAAAAAAAAAAAAAAGCTCTGAAAATGACCAGTCAACTGGTCATTTTCAGAGCTTTTTTTTCCCCCGTCCCCCCAACCCTTAATCTGAAACAAAAATTCCATAAATCAACTAATAAAAAAAATTCTGGCCTAAATGATACATTATAATCTAGCATTCCAGACACTTTTATTTGTTGTAATTTTATTGCTGTTGCTGATCTCATTCCATCATCTGATGGCTCCCAGAAGCCTTTTAATGAAATTCTTCCATATTTGATTTGTTATGCTTCCATTAAATGTCTATGGTAGAGCCTGCAATGTCATATTACTGGGCCTTGTAACGCAATCTGTTGTGAATCAGACTGGCAATCTGGCTATTTTATGTATTTGTTGCATTGTGGATATTTGAATTGGAACTGGGTACACCCACATACTTCTGTAGAGATTATACTGTTCTGTAGTAAGACAAGGACGTAGCCAGAAAGCTGGAATAGTTACGCACACCAAAGGGAGACAACTGAGACGATCGGTTATTCTCATCAATAGTGTTCATTTTCAAAATGGAGACCACTCTTAAAGGAAAGAATTTGCTCCCAGAGGGAGCGAATTCTTTCCTTTAAGAGAAGTCCCATATGGTGTTGAGAAATCTTTGTCATATTTCTATTGAATGTGTCCAATTTTAATTACGCAGGCGTGTGACTGTATAATGGGAGCTACATGTCCGCCTATCTGAGATATATCATTGATGATTTAATTTCAACTGATATATGGACTTCATATTTTATGTGAGCTCTACCCAAGTGATCACATACAGTATTTGACTTGATAAAAGCACATGCTTCTATAAATGCACTATCAGTACTTTATGACAGAGTTGTTTTCCGGTTAGCTTTCAATTTCTAATTTTAAGTCAATCCAGAAGTTCAATTTATTGTTATATTTAGATTCATATTTTGTATGAAAAATATGTAACCTTCACTGGGTTCCTAAAAGGGTATAGAATTTTGAAAAAGTTATATTCACAGTTTGGTTAAGTAGGTGGTAAATTATGGTAATTGTCGACTGCAGCCATAACTGAGGAAAATCTAGGTCTGTCAGAATCATCTGAAAATGGTCTTTCTGAAAAATGGGCAAGCTGTACCGTTTTAGGTGGTTTCTGTAAGAACTGAATAGCTAATCATAGCCATATAATGCTTTGAGTGCCCAAACTTAGTTTCTTCTACAGAAAAAAAACAATGCAAACAAAATAGTCCCAGATCAAACTGCTCCTAGAGGAGCAGTTTGATCAGGGACTATTTGTTTGCTTCCCAGCAAATTATTTATTGATAACTAGGATGGTTTCATCCCGATTGTCAGCTAAGAAGGTTCTATTTTAGCAATTCCGCTCTTAAAGAGTTAAGGATTTCCGAAATTAGACTGATATATTGTCTTGGGGTTCCTTTCGTAAATTGAATATGCAATATTACGGGATTATTAGGTTTCTGGCTTTTATAAAGAAACTTGTTTTCCGTATTCAATTAGCGTATTGATCTGATTTGCGTAAGAACACGGAACTCAAATTGGAAGTCTCTCTAAGCTGGCTTTATATTTCTTACCGGCTTATATAAATGTCATATTATGCTTAAGGCAACTGCTGAATTGGATCCAATAAGCACCCTGGTGCATTGTGATTTGCAAACTGGATGAAGGCATTTTATGTGTTTTCTTCAGCTTTGAATATTTTGTATTATTTTACTGGAAAGCGCTGCTGATTTTAAAAGGTCTTTATTGAATTTTCTGTTTCACATAACTGCAATATAAACTGAACTGAGCTGCATTTTAAAACTGAACAAAATGGCAAGCTAAAATGACACTACATGTAGTCAGAAGGTGAAATTAACTGAATTGAAAGGTGAAATTGAACTAAACTGCAAAGTAGATTGAATTTAAACTGCAAGGTGGAACTAAATTAGACTTCTGTCACTGCAAGATGAAACATAACTTAAGGGCAGGGTGAAATGATCTAAATTGCAAGATAAAACTGAATGAAACTGCAAGGCGAAGTTAAAAAGAAACTGTAAAGTGAAAGTGAAACTAAATTACAAGAAAGAACTGAACCTTAAATGCAAGGAAAAACTAAACTTAAAACTGCAAGGTGAAACTCAACTACATGTACAAGATGAATCTGAACTTAAGGGCAAGGTAAGACTAAGCTTAAAACTGCGAGGTGAAACTAACTTTAAGAAGGGCAAGGTAAAACTAACCTCCAAACTGTAAGGTGAAACTGAATTAAACTACAAGAGGCAACTTAAACTAATTAAGGGCAAGTTAAAACTGAACTCAAGTGAAATCTAAACTGGAATGTGAAGCTGAACTAATTTGCAAAGTAAAACTGAAATTAAGGGCAAGATAATAATTCACTCAGCTTTGTTTGCTTGGTTTGATTCTTTACATTCCAGTCAACAATTTTTCATTTATGTCACCACAGGTCTTCCTGTGTTGAACCAGCACTTAGCAGTGGATTAAGTGTCTTGCTCAGGGACACAACACAGTGAATTTGCCAGTGGTGAGGCTCAATTAATGGAACCTGCAACCCTTTGATCCCCAGTCTTATGCTCTACCAACTGAGCCACTGCACTCCACTCAACTGCAAGATGAAACTAAACTAAACTGCAAGATGAAACTAAACTAAACTGCAACATGAAACTAAACTAAACTGCAAGATGAAACTAAACTAAACTGCAAAATGAAACTAAACTAAACTGCAAGATGAAACTAAACTGCAAGATGAAACTAAACTACACAGCAAGATGAAACTAAACTAAACTGCAAGATCAAACTAAACTAAACTGCAAGATCAAACTAAACTGCAAGATCAAACTAAACTAAACTGCAAGATCAAACTAAACTAAACTGCAAGATCAAACTAAACTTAGGGACAAGGTAAAACTAAACTACACAGCAAGGTGAAACTAAACTAAACTGCAAGATCAAACTAAACTAAACTGCAAGATCAAACTAAACTAAACTGCAAGATCAAACTGAACTTAACTGCAAAATGAAACTAAAATAAACTGCAAGATGAAACTAAACTACACAGCAAGGTGAAACTAAACTAAACTGTGAAATGAAACTAAACTAAACTGCAAGATGAAACTAAACTAAACTGCAAGATGAAACTAAACTAAACTGCAAGGTGAAACTAAACTAAACTGCAAGATCAAACTAAACTAAACTGCAAGATCAAACTAAACTAAACTGCAAGATCAAACTAAACTAAACTGCAAGATCAAACTAAACTTAGGGACAAGGTAAAACTAAACTACACAGCAAGGTGAAACTAAACTAAACTGCATGATCAAACTAAACTAAACTGCAAGAGCAAACTAACCTAAACTGCAAGATCAAACTAAACTAAACTGCAAGATGAAACTAAACTAAACTGCAAGATGAAACTAAACTTAGGGACAAGGTAAAACTAAACTACACAGCAAGGTGAAACTAAACTAAACTGCAAGATGAAACTAAACTAAACTGCAATATAACTTCTCAATTGAAATGCAATAGAAAGCTCAGGCTAAATATTAGACATGTAGCCATTGATGCACATCATCATTGTGCCTGGTAGCACATATGCAATTAAACTCTATTGACTTCTATGTTAGATGGTTCATTTATGTTATGTAAAAGTTGTATCATGTATGGATCCAGAGGATATAAGGGCTTGAAATTTTGGCAACAATTCAGTTATTGGATTTGTTCAAATGGGCAGTTCATAGTGCATGAACAATAGGGAAAATAGCTGAATACATGCATGTTTTGTTAGATAAACCTTCTCCCTGGTAGAATAATAGCCAATAGACATGAATAGCCAACCCCCTGTTGTTGAATACAAATTCAACTATCCTAAATATCCATGCAATCCTTATTTGGCATTTACTTAGGTTTCAATAAATTTGGTTCAGATCCAATGAAATTTAATCAGTAAATGTATTTGTGATGGATTGGACTTGGAAGAGTGAACATAGACAATGCCCTGGATCCTATGCATTTAACGCTTAAAGCGCCACCTATAATTTGCAGCAATTCAACAGCAATCAACAATTCAACAAGACAACAATTTCAAATTTTGCCGCTTTTTCATAAATAACAAATAAGGCATGATATTTCATGAGAATCGTCTGCTGAAAGACAATTCTCATGTAATATCATACCTTATTTTTGTCGAAAATTGGGAAAGGTGTCGCAAAATTTGTCGTCTACTGCAGTCGTGATTGGCGCTTTAAGGGTTAACACTTTGCTTACTTGGTAATTTTTCATGCTATATTGTATTTTGTTTTCTGATTTTTTTTTTCAAAATCAACTTTTTCAAAAATATAATTTCAGGAATACTATCAGAGTATCAAACAGTTTAGACCCAGATCAAGCCTAGCAATAGGCTAGGCCTGATCTGGGTCTAAACTGTTTGCAACGGTTATCTGCAGATGACACTAGCAGGCAAAAAGCTTAAAGATGACATTGTTCCCATAATGAACATGGTTTTGTCCAGTGATTGATTCTCTTATGGCTTACAACAATGCATGTCATCGCACGGCAGGGAAGGCTATTTTATGGGGTAGAATTCAGTCTAGGTTATATTATACTACCATAATAAGGAAGATATAGAAATATTCAGATTGACAAAGTGTACTTTAACCATAAATGTAGACAGACTTTTGCCTAAATGATAATGTAACCTTAGTCTGTCATTATCTTTCATTAAAGACAATGTATCCATTAGTAAAAATAAACATAATTAATCAAGTAAACATTTGATATCATTAATAGTAGTATCATTTATCAGGGTAATAATAGTGCTAGCTAAAAATCTCTGAAAATATTTTTTAATGCTCATTTTAACTAATATAATAGTGCATTTATATAACATGTCTTTTTTTAAAGTATTTTCTGAACCTTAGGCAAGCCTATGCTTATCTTCTGCAAATTAATAGTATCAACTTAGACCAGACATCAGAGACTTATATATGGCTATTGATTTCTAAATGATTTCCTGTGGTTTGTACCTTTGGTAGGAGAGTTGGAAATAGGATGATAGCATGTTGTGTCATCGTCATCTTTCCTATAGAACTCTATTACTCAACCAACTCAAGTATTCAAACTAAAAGGAATTGCACAGCGGTGGCCTCATTGATTGAATTGTTTTATTAGCCTTCTTCATTGAAATCAAAAAGCCCAGATGCACTGTAAACGGAAACATGCTTAAAGTTTTAATGATTGGGAAAATGAATTCTGCATTGCCAGTAGAAGCCCTAGATGAGATTCTTAATTTTTAATGAAAAGCAATCAATTGTTTTTTCTTGTTTCTCTGCGCACAAACATACGTTGAGTGTCATCATTAGAATTGCATTTCCAAGCAATTCTTATGACAACGCAGAACGTAAGTTATGAGAGAAAAATTAAACGATATCATTGGTGTGTTCAAGGTTTATCTGGACCCTGTAGGATTACAACATGTATTATTCTCGATTGATTGATCATTGAATAATTTACAAGCAAACTTCATCAGCAGACTGATAGATGAGCCATGGGAAAATGTTGTTCATGGTAGAGATAGAGAATACTAGGTGAGTGTCTTTTGATATCAATTTAACCAGGCAAGGCTCTAAGAGAATGCTAGTTGACATCGGGAGGCTTGCCAAGTGATTCAAAAAGTGTTCTCAAAGCCAAGCCTGGTAAACTTGATATCAAAAGATGTGAACCTGGTATTCGATTTATCAGTTTACAAGTTGATTCACTCTTCAAACTAGTGATTATGACTTCATTATCAAGTTTTGTGTAGATTCAATGTCTCTAGAGTATGTACTGTTTAATTGTAAAGTAGTCCTTAAGGTTAATGAATGGGGTTAATTAAAAAAATATTTTATAATTTAGTTGTGTCAAACCTAACAGACTATTCTATCAGTATGAAAAGGGTTAAATGCAGTCACTAACATATGCATGATGTGATTTGTTCTATAGAGGATCTGACACTAACTGACAAAAACAAAACAAAGAGAGTTTGTTCAGTTTCAATGTAGTTTTGGTTGATCATTTTCAATGATATATTCAATGCATGAAGCACACACCGCATAACAATTACAATATAACAAGATATAATCAGATTGAGATTGAATTTGCTTGCTGGGTACTTTTTTTTGAAAATGTTGTCTGTAGATTTGTTTTTTATAATTACCTTTTCAAAAACTCTTTCAAGAGTACCATCAGAGTGTCAAACAGTATCCAACAGTAGGTTTCTTGTGATTGTTGTGTGACTCTTCCTCACCATGCCACGGGTTTGTCTGCAGTTGGTATTTCCTGATCATACTCACTTACTATTTTAGAAGTACTAAACTGCGGTCAAGTTTGTGCACTCTGACTGCAAGTTCGCATACTTTGGCAAACAGTGAAGACCCAGATACTGGTACACCTATATAAATTTAGAAATCCCACAAACCTGTATGTATGAGCTGGTTGCTTTACTTTAATTGTGTTGTGACTGTCTGTGTTCTGTGTCTATTCCTCATTGTGCCTTGGAAATAATCTACAGTCTGTGACTGTGACATTTCCTGGCCCTGAGGTTATAAAACTTTTTCCATGCTCAACTCAGCTGAGCACGTAATTTATCCTGCTCATAAATGTTAAAATGCCAACAATTGTTTGCATTTTAACATTTATTAGCAGGATAAATACAACATCTGAGAGACTTAAAGCAAGAAACCTTTTCATTTGTCAGTATTTTAGTTTTTATGTGCAGTTTAAATTTCATGCTCAGTTGAGTTGAGCATGAAAAAAGTTTTATAACCTCGGAGCCTGGTCACACCAAGTTACTTTTTGTATTGATGGCTGTGATTGTTTTGATGAGAACAAAGACTGAAAGTTGGAACAGCATACAGGGAGGAAGACTGATGGCAGTTAGAGCAGCTATAGTTTGGATTGTTAGTTAACTAACAGGACTATTATGGACAATGAATCTGCCAAGAAAGGGTTAAGCCCTCCAGTAAAATATTTTTACTGACCGTTCCAAAGCGGTACTTCTTTTGTGGATCATTTGTGTTATTTATGTCTTGTGTTTGCCATGTTTTAACATCTGTTCATTGCTGCCTTGTGGTCACCTGCCGGGAAAGGGCTGACCTCTTGGCTCTTGCTTGTGATGTTAAATTGTGTTTTTGTCACTTTCCCATGTGGTATCCTGGGGCAGTTGTATCGATTCCTGATCTTTGCTGCCTTTCTTACATTGGCAAGGCCCAGAAAATGACCCCAAATAAAAGTGATCAGAAGGGAGAAAACAGATTTTTGTTGACTCTCCATACCCTTGAGCGTATGCAGTAGTGTTCAAGTGTTAAAATAATTTTACAAATGATTTTGTATGGTCTACTGAAGAGAAAGTTACCACAAACCCATTAAATTTTATAGTTATTATTATATATATATTTTATAAAATGAGGCAAGTCATAAGAAAGCCTGTTGTTTTTTATGTGAGCAACAAAGGTGCAGACCAGCCTGACTATCTGAACAGTCTAATCGGCACCGTTATTATTCCCAATCTTGAAAGTAGTATGGCGTTCTCAGAGATAGCATTACATGCTATAGCAGATGTTCTAAAATTTCCAACATTAGTTGCCTGCCAAAATGGCCCACACAAACAGGGCAGACCCAGATCAGACTGCTTCTGGAGAAGCAGTCTAATCAAGGTCTGCCCTGTTTGCTCATCTGAGATGAGCATGAAAAAAAGTTTTATAACCTCGAGCATGGTTGCAGACTTTGAAGACAGGATTTCTTGTGGCTTGGTTTAAACTTACTTTTCACAGATGACCTACTTCTGGCCTTGTCTAACCATCTTATATATATTTGCCAATAAATCTGGGTAGGTCATACCAATTTTGTGATTTTTATCTTAAAATAATTTTGAGGCAAAAGCTTTGAATTAGACAAAAATTATATAGCAATTTTGTGTGTTGAAAAATATAAACTTTAGTGGAGAAAAAACATATTACAAAAATATTAAGTTGGTACTTATAAGAGCAAAATTCAAGTAATAAACGTTAGGCCAGAATTTTTTTATTAGTTGATTTACGGGAATTGTTTTTCAGATTTAGGGTTGGGGAGACAAAAAAAAAAAAAGCTCTGAAATTTTCAGAGCTTTTTTTTTAATATCTCTAGAAAAAACAGTAAAACCAACTCTCTGTTTTAAATTTTTAAATTTTCCTAAAAATCTGTACAGGACAACCACTTTTAACAGTGTCACTCTCAAAACTCAAAAATACACAGACAGAACCTCAAAAAAAATTTTTTTTCTTGAACGAAACAAATAATATTTAGAGTAGGCAGAAAAAATAAAAAAAAATTTTTAGAAAATAAATTTTATTTTTTTCTTACTTTCCGGAAAATTACAGTAGGAGGGTTTGTAAATCAACTAATAAAAAAATTCTGGCCTTAAGGGTGTTAGATTTCTGCTTCCTGCAGTTCGCTTGGTTTAATGACAGTATCGGTATCATTAGTTGTCTGGTCCTCACCGGGACTGGTGGCAATCTTTAACTGTCATGAGAATAGACTGAAGTGGATAATATTCTATAGCCTTATAGAAACAAATGTTTTAGATTGCCAATTGAAAATCAAAAACATTGTAAGCCTTAGAAACAGTGTTTTAGATTTCCATTTTGTTTTAGTTTTCCAATGGTTTTAGATTACTAATTTGTTTTAGATTTCCCATTGGTTTTAGGTCATCAATTTGTTTTAGATTGCCAATTTGTTTTAGTTTAACAATTGGTTTTAGATTTTCAGTTGGTTTAAAATTTAGCTTGCAAATTGGTTTGAGATTACCATTATGATTTAACTTGCCAATTGGTTTTAGATTACCTATTGGTTTTCATTGTCAATCAATTGGTTCTAGATAACCGATAGGTTTTAACTTACATGTTGGTTTTAGATTACCAATTGGATTTCGGTCATCAATTTGACTTAGATCGCCAATTGGTTTTAGATAAACGACAACATGTTTAAGATTGCCAATTTGTATTTTTAGTTTAAGATTGCCAATTGGCAATGGAAAAGTCTGATTGGTCCACATTTAATTGATTCTCACAACAGTTTCAGATGAAATGTACTGCCAGGATGAATTGTACTGCCACCAATGGATTAACCCTCTGTATATCGGAAACCCATAAGCATGTAAATTATAAGATTTTAAGGTACCGAAAAGTTTGTGTAATTTAATAAACAAAATGTAATGACAACAACATGAGACAATAGAGAACAGATCTTTTCAACTTGAGAATAAGTCAACAAAGTTTGATACATAATCTTCAGGACATTCCATTTATAATGCTACTCACTGTACAATGTAGATTTGGAACTGTCATTCCTCAGCTCATAAGCAAATATGACAAAGAAAATATCGCAAAGCTTGGTAGTGCAGTCTAATATGCGTCTGACTAAAAATCTGTACTTTGCAGCCAGCCATTATTCTACAGTAAGACCTGTCTTAAACGGCCACTCAAAAATAGACAAAACAAAGATTTTGATGATAAATGTTAGCTTAATGAAGGTCGAAAGTATTGCAGCATTCTGCAATACTTTTGACCTGCATTAAGCGATAATCGGTCTTAAAACTCAATTTTTGGTCTTCTTTTTAGTGGCCGCTTAAGACAGGTTTTACTGTATTATAGAGTTTACTGACTCTCTTGACATGAACAGTGCAATTGACTGGGATTTTAATGTCAAAACGAAAAAGCAGGAATCATATGAGTGTTATAGAGAAATCAAAGTGCAACAAAAACATTTTCCGATGATTTCCTTGTACTACGATTTCTATGTAGGATTCCATAATGACTGAGTTATATCCATAATCCATATCCACATTATAATAAGGGTTGGAAAAATCCACTTGTCTGCTCGCCAGGCGGCATGCATCTGAGTGGTAAACATTTTGACTGATTCCACACTTAAGCTATTAAATTGCATGGGTGAAAGTTTTCAGGATTAATCCTGAATTCAGGATTTTTAGGCTGAAGGTCAGCCTCAAAATGCTAAATTAGGCAGATTATAATAGCTTCTCTGATTAGTTTTCAGATTATCTAAACACATTTAACCATTTAAACATGGATTTATTAAATTTTGTAGACATCCCGCAAGTTTAAAAATTTGAATTTCTCAAGTTCAGGATTTTGGAAATTTTGAACTTTCACCCATGAAATTGTGAAGTAAGAGTAGAGTGGTCCTGTAATGAGTAGCATTGTAAGGAGTCTGCCCAGGAGTATCAAAGAAATTTGGGCCTCAACATGAGAAAACTTGGCTTTGTTTCATGCGAACAACAAAGACGCAGACCAGCCTGTGCATTCGCACAGTCTGATCAGCACCTTCGTTATTCGCTATCTGGAAAGTACAAAGGTCCAATAATTAGCCCTATGTAAAATTTCAATATTCTAGCTAGGTTCCGTAGCTGAGCAGGCTGATTTGGGCCTAATTTGGTCGGAAACCCAAAAACAGGTTTTCTCCAGATGAAGCCCAAATTTATAAGTTCATTATCATCTGGCTTTGCTTCTAAATGGTAAAGTTCCATTGTTTGTATCACTTAGAATAGTTACATTTTCGCGACTCGAAGAATCGGAGTATCTCATTGACATTGAAGTGGGACTAGCATCCATCGTATAATTGTTATTTTCATGGGATGTGTTAAATAATTGTCTCTGTCGTGGTGTGAACTGGTTCCCCACAAATTCATCTTGAGCCTCGGGGACATCTTTGAAACAGTGATATTTCACAGCGTTATTTAAGAGCTCCTGAACGCGGGGAAAGTTTTTGAACGCACCATTCTTCTGCATGTGATAGAGCACTCTTCTATGCAATAATGGGTATTTTATGTTAATGAGAATGTCTTCAATTCGAGATTTTTCATTTAAATTGTTTTTCTTCATCCATTCTGTCGCCGATGTCAAGATAATGTTTTCTTCTGCTTGGCAGAACTCGCTTTTCAGTAAATCACACACGAGTTGATATGAACACGATGGCCATTTGTCAGAAAGAACAAGGTCCTTGAAACACATACATAGCACTTTGAATGATAAGTCCCGAACATCCGTCGACTGAAATTGATCTTCATGTAAGTCACAGACAGTGTGGAGAGGAAATCCTCGTGTATTGATATCACATCCAGCCATCGTATTGTTCAAAATCTGAGTAATGAAATTTTCACAGTGATGTATTAATGGTTGAACATCATATTTATCGGCAAGTTTCTGTAACGCTATCACATAATCCCGATGTAACCACACGGAGCCACTGTAAATGAAATATAGAAATCGACAGAACACTGCTGAGCTCTCAGTATTTTCATGAATAAATAGGATGGGTTTATCATTTTCTGACGGTGACAGCTCGTCCAACATGGCCGCCAATATGCTACTCTTCATGCCCAGAATCATTTTGTGAGCATAAAACACATATTCACCGTCATTTACATTGACTATTACATCACTGAGCGTCTCATTATCAAACAAACTTTCAAAGGATTGTGACGTTTTCACACGCTTGCTTCCTTCTGTTATATTCTGGTTCTGAACCTCACCTTCCAGAGGTTTTGAAGGGTCAGGGTAGAGCCGGGTGGTCGGGGTATACCTTTTCATCGTCCAGGACGACCCAAACAAACATTTCTTAACCTTCATGCGGATAGTGTGGGGCATCTACATTCTCTTACCACCACCAGGTGGAAATCAATAGATGAAATGGAAGATGAGTATCACTTTCTGATTGTGTGTCCAATTTGTATGATGGTCGACTGGTTTCACCTGAAAGTAGAAAGATAGAGAGAATAATGTCATGAGTTAAAGTATGGCATAAAATGTTCTAAAATTTTGAACACTAGTTGCCTGCCAAAAAGGCCTAGACAAACAGTGTAGACCCAGATCAGACTGCTTCTGAAGAAGCAGTCTGATCAGGGTCTGCACTGTTTGCTATTCTTACAAGCATTTCTGATATGAGCAGCATTTTAGTTGAAAACAGAAAAAGAGTGTTCAAAAATTTTAAGAACAGTACAGTGCCACAGAGTACATTTTCAGATTTTGTCGCTTATCAAATGAAAAAAAAAGGCTTAATATTTCATGTAAAGTGTCTGCTAACAGATGATTCACAGGAAATTTAAAGCCTTAGTTTTTCTCTCCAAAATCAAAAAAGTTTAAATGCTGCAGTCATGTCATGTTTGAACTTGTTGGATTTTGTTAGGGTCACAAAATTATTCCTCTTATGATATTGCTAATGCCATTTAACACAGTATTAAGAGGTGTGTGTTTTTTTGTTTTTTTTTTAAAGTGAGTATGATCAGGAAACACCAAAATCACACACAGCAGACCAACCCATGGCACCTTGAGGAAGAGTCAAAGAACATTTACAGTAACAAGATGTCTGTAAGACAATAAAAGCAAAGCAACCAGCTCTCTCAACCTCTTCAAGAGAAAGGACACAAAGTAATGCACAATAAAACAAAGTTTGTCTTTAGGGCCCCAAAATGGAGGAGCCCATTTAAATACCAAAGTCTTAAATATTCTCATAATGTGCTGTCATATCAGAATTTTATACAACATCTTAACCTTAATGATTCATAACATAAGTAAGATGAATGTCGAAGCTTTTTATGCTAAGACTTGCACGAGAAAGATCTTTTTTCTCAAAGCAAGCCTAAACAGAAACAAAAATATTTAGGGAAAGTGTAATCAGTCTTCTTAGACGGGGCGGGAGTGCTAACTCAAACATGTCATAACAGTGATATAAAAAATATAAACAATCATGTTCCCCATAAGTATACTCAAATCCATATCTACAGATGTCATTTTTCAAACATCCATTTAACATTTCATGTCAAAATTAGAACTTGAATTTTAATTCAAATCATCTCCTGGGAGATGATTTGAATCAAAATTCAAGTCCAAATTTAGGAGGAAAACTAGAGAGAGTGTTTTATAATGGTGTCTGCTGATTGATAAAAGCAGAGTGCTTAAGGTGAGGCATGCCGAGAAGGCTAATTTAGGCAGGGTGGTTAACAGGCTTTTAGTTTATGGGACAAAACATTATTATTACAAAACCATTATAGTAATATCTTCTAAACACCAGAAATATTCTGATGATAGAAGGGAATGTCAGAACCACTTGTTGTAAGCAAAGTACAAGTTACAATGACCTGGTCGTGTAGCGCAGTCGGTAACATGTCTGGCAACAGATGCGAGTCTGACTGCAGATCCAGGGGTGGCGAGTTTGATCCCATACTTTCGTGGAGATTGATCATGAAATAATTTCTACGGTCATTCTCCTCCCTTCTGCTGAATCATTCAAGGGTTGTTGTCAGTTACAAGCAAAAGTATGTGCAAGAAGTACTGGTTAACTGCTTGTTCAAGCAAGCGTGCCCAGGAATGATTTGAGCTGTTGACTTGGGACGTAAAGCAATAAAACAAACAAACAAACAAACAAGTTACAATGCCCCGAGAACCCATGCAATAAAATCCCAGTAGATGAGTAGACACAGAACTTTAAAACAATGTGGCATGAGCGTTTATACAATTAATTAACATAATGTTGTTTCGATGCTACACTTATGTGTTTACTGGGCTGTTAGATGTTGTTACCATATACACTACAATAAGCACACTGTACGGTGTACACATAATTTTATTATTAAAAAATTTACACCATATTTTGTGAACAGTGTACTAAAGTCAGAAGCTATCTGATCATGACCTAAGGTTATAAAAACTTTTTTGCATACCCAACTCAGCTTAGCATGAAATTTATCCTGCTCATAAATGTTAAAATGCCAACAATTATTGGCATTTTAACATTTATTAGCATATGAGAGACTTAAAGCAAGAAACTTCTTTAATTTGTTGGTATTTTAGTTTTTATGAGAAGTTGAAATTTCTTGCTCAGTTGAGTTGAGCATGAAAAAAGTTTTATAACCGTGGGGCCAGGATCCGCTTGGTTTTCATCCCCTCAATGTATCCATATGCACTGCTAGATTGACTTGTATTGTGTAAACAATCCAAAAGGAACTTGGTGTGCATACTTATTAGGTAAAAAACGGTAGGTCTACTACTTTAGTACATAATAATTGACTAGTCCAGGGCAGATGATTCATATGAAAGCTTCCGAGTAATTATTTCAGACCTTAAAAGATTTGTGTAGATTATATAACCAATTTGAATATTCATTGGCGATTGCCAATTTTAAATCGGAGAAAATCCTACCGTTTATACTACCATTATATAACATGTTAGTCATTGTGAGAGCTGTATTAATTATGAATTTGGTAAAGCTTTCATCCTGGAGTTTTCCTAAGTGAATTCCAACATCGAGAGTCCATTATCTAAGAAAAGGGGTGTTAGAAAAATGGGCAAAAATTGGAGTTATAGATCAGTCGATTGAGATAAACCATCAAAATGGCATTTATGCCCCGCAAAGACTGATAAGCCTGGGCATCTGTCTAGAAGGATTCAAGAGTCTTTGCTGTCTACATGCAGAGTCATATTGTCCGCAGATACCCACTAATCACACATCGACTGATGGATCTTTACACTGATCTGAGTCTATACTGTTCACACCAGTCCTGTCATTTTGTTAGTTCTGTCATGCAGAGGATCATTAGTTAATGAATAAGAAAGTTCAGTAGCCAACAGGATAATCCATTAATAATCCGCCTAATACAGTGTTCTCATGGACAAATGAACAGACAAATTGCCTTTGACAGCTGCTTAAGAAAACATATTACAGAAAATCTTTCTCTCCCAGTTTGTCTGATCTAACATTTATCATTTGATCTCAGGAAATAAGCTTACATGTTCCTGAGTCTCTTGAATATGGAGAGTGCAACAGTGAAGATGTAAATGGCCACTAATATTGGCGATATTTAAAAACTTGAGAATCTTGACCCCAGCTTTTTCTTAATTTTCAAGTTTGGTCTGACTGCTCTCATGTGTGGATCAAGAAAGTTTTGTCAGAGGGGGTAGAACTCTGACATTGTTTATTTTTAGTTGATGAGGGGAGAGAGGATCAAAATAAAACTAAAAGCGGGCCCAACATTGAATGCTATCTTGGTTTTTCTCGGAATCAGGACCAGTATTGCTGAGAAACCCTATATTTTTGTGATTTTTCAGAGGGGTTCTAGACCCCCTGTCCCCCCCCCCCCCCCCCTCTGGATCCGCACAAGGCTCTTGTGTGTGCAAATAAACGCAACAACTCAAATGTATCCTGCAGTTTGAGAGAACAAATAGATGCACAAAGACTTCTAACAGTGATCAGTTTGACATGTCAAAAGGATGCACTTAAAACTGCATTTTATTTACTATGAAAAAAATGAAATCAAACTCTTGGAGGCATGAAACTGACTGGCAGATGTGTAGACAGTTAGGCTAATTGTTTAAAGTATACAGTCTGAACATCTATGCAGACAGCAACACCTTATGTTATGCTATGTGTGCAGTCTGGTCAGTCTGTATACTATCAAGGGATGCTATAGCAACAATTCAAGGTGAGAAGTATGGCCAGAATTTTTTTATTAGTTGATTTAATTACGAACCCTCCTACTGTAATTTAACGTGAAGCAGAAAAAAAAAATCAGTTTCTAAAATTATTTTTATATTTTACAAATATTTATTTTGTTGAAAAAATAAAATAAAAAATTGAGGTTCTGTCTATGTATTTTGAGAGTGTGACACTGTAAAATGTAAAAAATGACTGTCATGTCCAGATTTTTAGGAAAGATCGAGATAAAATATTTTAAGATTTAATACAGACTGTTGGTTTACCTTACTAGTTTTTTCTGGAGATATTAAAAAAAAAAAAAAAAAAGCTCTGAAAATGACCAGTTAACTAAAAAAAAAAAAAAAAGCTATGAAAATGACCAGTTAACTAAAAAAAAAAAAAAGCTCTGAAAATGACCATTTAACTAAAAAAAAAAAAAAAAAGCTATGAAAATGACCAGTTAACTGGTCATTTTCAGAGCTTTTTTATTTATTTATTTCGTCCCCCCCCCCACCCCCCCCCCCCCCCCCCCCCCCGACCCCAAATCTGAAAAAAAATTCCCGTAAATCAACTAATATAATCAGATTTATCAGGGTCTGCTGTCACAAGGTATGGTTTGACAAAGTTGATTTCACTTCATCTTTCCCTAGTTATGTCCTTATGCTGTCTTAAAGAGATTAAAGGCAAGCCGACAGAAGTAGATGATAATCTTTGTGTAACCAACATTTGACAGTATCTAAGGAAATAGCTTCAACACTCTACTTTTGTTGTGTAGGACTCGAGCTCAACGTCTGACTTTGCAACCTGTGAACGTTTCCAGCCTGCTTTTGATGTGTATATCACCGGGCTAATTAAAGTTAAAAATTCTTTATTAAAGAATTTTTAACTTTAATTAGCCCCGTGATATGTACAAGAACTCAATTGACATCATAGTCTGTTGGCGCCAAAGGTATTTGGGTCATACTCATCTATTTTCTCTATTTCAGACATTTTCAACAAATTTAGTATCACCACTGGCCAATTCCTTGAAAAATGGGGGAAAAACCCCAACTTATGATGGGCTGCTTAAATTAGCACATTCGGTTTTATTGATAATCTGACTATGGATTGCAAGTTATAATGGTCGTTAATTTCAGTCCACTTAAATGAGACAAGTTGGACAGAATTATACAAGTAGAAAAATAATCCAAATTTGGTATGGGCATTGATTTTAATTTCTTTCCAACTAGTCTTGCCAGAGCTGTATGTACACAGACACTGCTGCTCCTTGGTGGACTTAGAAAGTGATTCTTCAGCCAATGATAATTCTTTAGTTTTGATTTTTGTAACAGATCTTCACATATAGATATTAATATTGGTGATTTTTCATGGAGTTATTACAATATCTATTTGTGGACTTAAAGAATCATCTCCACCTTTCGTAAATGATATATATAATTTTCAGGACTTTATAGTTAAATGTAAGGGTGTGTAACAGAGAAATAATTTTCTCATTTCTCAACCAAAACATATGTTTTGGGTGCTCAAAAGAACCGTCTCACTGAGACGGTTCTTTTGAGCACCCAAAACATATGCTAAAAATTATGGGTAAGAAAATATTTACAATTTTATACTGCAAATTTGTGTTTATTTAAACTGTGATCTTGAAAGTTTAGCTGGGAGCAAAGGGGAATATGATACTCTTTTTCCATGTAACATAAATGACACTGCTCAGACTGTGCCAGTGGAACCCTGTGAGTTTATAAGATGAAAAACATTTGGTGAGGAAAGTGTAGAACATAAAAATACCCAGCATGCTGCATTACAAGGCATTACTGAGTTTTCTCATTACTTTGCTCACAATATAAGCAATAATTATTCAACATTATCATCCTTATGTAAGCATTAGACATCTCGGGCCCTTCTTTATTTGGTCTTGCAAACAAACAGACTAGACACAAAGTGCTTCATAAGTCGAAATAAAACAAAATTTGTCTGCTATGGTTCCCAAGATCTCCGTCTATCGCTAACGTGTAGCCATCATTATCCCATTGTGTACAGTTAATAACTATTTGAGCCAGAACACGAGATTTTGGTACTTAGGCCAGAATTTTTTCATTTTTTTATTAGTTGATTTACGGGAAATTTTTTTTCAGATTTAGGGTCGAGCGGACGCGAAAAAAAAAGCTCTGTAAATGACCAGTTGACTGGTCATTTTCAAGGTTTTTTTTTTGTTTTGTTTTTTTTTCAGAGCTTTTCTTTTTTCTTTTTTTTTAATATCTCCAGAAAAAAAACAGTAAAACTAGTAAGGTAAACACCAACAGTCTGTATTAAATCTTTAAATATTTCATCATTTTTCTAAAAAATCTGGACAGGACAATCACTTTTAACAGTGTCACTCTCAAAAATACACAGACAGAACCTCAAAAAAATATTTTTTTCATCAAAACAAACAATATTTAGAGTCGGCGCATTAAATAAAAAAAAAATTAGGAATTGAATTTTATTTTTTTCCTACTTTCCGAAAAATTACAGTAGGAGGGTTGGTAAATCAACTAATAAAAAAAATCTGGCCTTATCTCCAGGTGACCAGCAAAAGCTCTGGCAAGACTGCCCATATGCGCAGTCTCACCAGAGCTTTCGCTGGTCACAGATACAAAGTAAGAAAGACGAAGGCTTAGAGGAAAATTTAGACGTGGCCTCTATAGATGGCTTCATGCATTTTGAAGTAGAACCTTTTTACATGCGGTAAGTACCATTTACTTCATTCCTCCTACAGATATTGCGCAAATAAGATTACCGTCACGCAATGGCTTGAACCCATTCTTGGCTGAATGAATCTTTCATCCAATTGCATACTGTAATGAGGGGTCACATGTTTTGATTTCAAAATCATATTATTGTATTAATTTTGTGTCCTTTAAGATTTTTTTTTATCATAACGTACACTACAGACACTTTTTGCTATATTGTCATTAAACAGCTTTTACCCTTGTCATGCTGAATATTTTTGTATACTACACTCCTCCCCAATTTCCATCCTGTTAATCTGCAGTATTCCTGTGTAATCATGGGTTCTTTCAATTAGAGTGGAAAACAGTGTGGATCCTAGGGAGCGCAGTGGCTCAGTGGTCGAGTGCTTGACTCGAGACCAGGGGGCCGCGGGTTCGAGCCTCACCAGCATTACTGCGTTGTGTCCTTGAGCAAGAACATTACTGGTTCAACCCAGTAAGACCCGTCCTTTTATAACTTAAAGATAGTTGATTGGTTGATTGGACATATAGAATCAAATAAAACAAACAAAAAGTGTGGATCCTGATTAGAGCCGGTTGATGTATTCTATACTTGAAAATGATCAGATGATCACAATTTTTCTTGATTAATTAACCCAAAGGAAAATCATTTGGGCCGCGAAGCAAGAAAACCTGTCTTCGGGGTTTCCAACAAAGTGAGATTCAAACCAGCTTGCTCGGCTACAGGGACTAGCTAGGTACTTGAACTATTGCTTGTAGCAAGTCTAGATATGATACTTTCCAATGAGCGAATAACAAAGGTGCTGATCAGACTGCGCAGATGCGCAGGCTGGTCTGCGCCTTTGTTGTTCGCAAACCCCCAAAGATGTTGTGGCCCATTTTATCTAGCCTCTAAGATTGTTACTAGTCTCTGTAGCTGAGCAGGTTGAGCTGGTCCTATTTTTTTCTTGAGGCAATTTGCTTAACAAGACAGCCAGCAATCAGTTTAGGAGTTTTGATCCAGCTTCTAAGAAATAAAGCCATCAATCTACCTCAAGTCCTAGTTTTTCTGTTGTCAGTCTTATTTCTGCTAAGCTTTTCAATCAAGATGATTCCCAGGCAACAGAGAAAGATATCCCTACTTCATTCCACTATGGCTAGACTGCATAATCTCAAAAGATTCAATAATCCTTCCAAAACTCTGAAGTCTAGTCAGAAAAATATTTTGCAAAACTGTAGATTCAGATGATAGCTCTTGATCATTTCCATGAGGTCTGTCAAAAGAAGTAACCGATGGTTTAGTTCCAGTTAAAATCACTAAATCTATTAAAAATTCTAAATTTGTTGAGTCAAAAAGAAAAGACATAAAGATTGGCTATAACATTAATGTATTGCAACAGACTGCATGCTTGGTAGTCAACCCAATCACGGTTGGCAACTTTGCTTTCCTCTTTAATTGCACGCCGGTGGGTCGGACTTCAGACTCTATGATGGTTCCGACTTAAAGACTTATCTATTGATGAGATGGTAGGGGCCTGATGCTTTGGCTGTTTGTCGGGCCCACCGGGGTTTACCTGTTGGATTTCTTTTGCTCCGGTATTCAGTTTAATGTACTGTTGAGTCCTTATCCTTGCTTTATCTCCTTGTTATATCTTGATTTATATGTTTTAGGAGATGATGCATTGATAAGTTAGGGGTCTTTCATGCAAACCAAATATCTATGTGTCTTGATCCACATCTGAATTAAGGGTGAGGTTGGCGCCGTTAAACCGGTTTAAGCCCTCCAGTAAAATATTTTACTGACCGTTCCAAGGCGGTACATCTTTTGTGGATCTTTTATGTTTTTGTTCTGTCTTGTGTTTGCTATGTTTTGTGCGTGTCTGTTTATATGTGCTTTGTGGTCACCTGCTGGGAAAGGGCTGACCTCTTGGCTCTAGTTTGTGGTGTCTTCTGTGAGTTTGTCACTTTCCCATTGGTATCCTGGGTCAGGTGTGGTACTTGATTGTATCGATTCCTGATCTTTGCACCATTACTTACTTTTAGTCATAATTTGTTAAAACTTTCCCATGTATGTTTTTTACTTATTTTTATTTATTTATTTTTTTTGGGGGGGGGGGGAGGGGGGTGGAGGGGTTGAGGGGTGATCAAAATAACCATCACGGTAGAAAGGATCCACATCCAGTTTGTAGCTGTCCTAGTTCAAGATCTAGACTGCAAATCTTTGAGAGCCCAGCAGGGGAAGAAGAAAAAAATGACTGAGAAATAATTATGGGATCTGGCCAAATTATATAAGTCCCATCTTCTTCTGAAATAAGCCTTAAGCCTAAAGTTGCTTATCAGTTTTAGCAAGCATCAATCAGGTAATCCTTTTTTTTATATTCCGAGAATTAATTATTCTGCATTTGACATTTTTAAATTAATTTTGTATTAGACAGATGAAAAAATCCAACATTGCTATTAAAACATAGATAATCCTCTTTTGAAAACCACTAAATTATTGCATCAGCCCCACCCCCTCCCTCCCCCTTCCCATGTATGGTCTTAATAGACTATAAGGTGAACAACCTATTTTAATGGAAGGTGACAAGGTGACTACTAGCTTTCACAAAAAGCTTTTACCACAGTATGACTTTTGTAAATTGTTACATCGTTGGACATGTATTAGAATAAATACATTATCTGGCTCGAACTCAAAAAGGACTCCAAGAGTGCGCTCATAGAGATACCGTGCCACTGCTACAGAAAGTCTAGGAGAAACCAAATTGTATCTATCAAAACCTTCAAGTTAGGCTCCTAGGATTGTTGATTTTACTGATCAAACTAATCTTGTCATTTTTCACTAACTCTTGTCAAGTTATCTTGTAAATAATTAGGTAATTTGTTTGTTTCTCTGTCTGTCAGTTTGATGTCCCAGTGGGAGGTTGTGGAATTTTTGCTGAATAATTGGGTCCTTCATAGGAAATTGGTTTATCTTCAATCAAGCTTATGGAAACAGTATGATATAAGGGAAAATAATCTGTCAACTTCAACCTAAGTCCCTGAAGAAAGATATAGAAAATGGGGAGATGCTTATTGGTACAAGTTTTTAGATATTTTCACTCTAATCATGCTACTTTCCTCCTCTTAAGGTTACAGGATTCCAATATAAATATTTAGCATGTAATCATAAGCATAATGGAAAATTGTGTGGGTCCAGATCAACTGGCTTCTCAGAAGCCAGTTGATCTCACTCAAGATATGCGGTATGGATCGAAAATTGTTTTAGAAATAGATATTTAGTTTGACTCTCAATACACCAAACAACCATTATCTTATCCGGTCATACTGTTCAAGTGTCATATTGAATATTGCAAACAAAAAAACTGAACATATATACATATTATCATATTTTTAAGTGGCGCCACGTTAAGTTATTACCAATGCCAAGGGCACTATCATTAACGGGTGATCATGCCATAACAAGTGAAAAGTCAGTAGTATAGGTCATCGTAGAATGCTTTAAGTAAGATATTGATTGATTGATTGATATTGATTCAACGGACCTCAAAACCGCTTTCAGTGGAGATTGAGTCTTTTAGGAAGACAAATCAGACAGGCCTGTGACCCTCGGAAGAAGCACTCTGATCTTGGTCTTCATTGTTATGAGCTCAGTAATATACCAAAATTTTGAGCAATCATATCAATTACCTGTAAAGAATTCGGAAGTTACAATCTATGTTAATTTGTATAAAAGTAAAAAATTAAACCTTTACATGAAGTTGTAAACAACAACCCATTAGTGAGGCCAGAATTTTTTTATTAGTTGATTTACGGGAAAATTTTTTCAGACCTAGGGTCGGGGGACGAAAAAAAATAAATAAAAAAGCTCTGAAAATGACCACTTGACTGGTCATTTTCAGAGCTTTTTTTTATTTTTTTATAGAGTTTTTTTTTATTTTTATTTTTTTTAATATCTCCAGATAAAAAACAGTAAAACTAGTGAGGTAAACTTTAATCTTTAGATATTTCATAATTTTCCTAAAAATCTGGACAGGACAATCACTTTTAACAGTGTCACTCTCAAAAATACCAAGACAGAACCTCAAAAAAATATCATTTTTTTAATCAAACAAATAATATTTAGAGTTTGTGGATAAAATAAAAAAAAATTTAAGAAAATAAATTTTATTTTTTTCTTACTTTCCAGAAAATTACAGTAGGAGGATTCGTAAATCAACTAATAAAAAAATTCTGGCCTGAATTTTGAAGTTGCTTAAGTTACACGCACAAAAAAATACTTGCTTTTGTTTTACGTGGGACACTTCAGATTGTTGTCCTCGCATATTTGCGAGTTTTTGTTTGGACTTTGTTCTTTTCAACAGAAAATTGAAGTTTCTAGATGGTTCACACTGATAGTCACAGGCAGTAGTGTTTGTGTTGACCTTTAAACTCTTATCTTGCTAGGTATTTTTATGTACTACACTCTTCCCCATTTTCCCCAAATATCTTCTATTATTAGCATGTGTAATATAAGCAGAGTGGAAAACAGTGTGGATCCTGATCAGCTGGCTTCTCAGAAGCCAGCTGATCTCGATCCACACTGTTTTCAAAACATTAAGTTTAGCATATGATAAAGAGATTTAGCTTGATACCCACTTCCTTTTTGAGGTTGTCACTAGCACAGTGGATTACCTCCAACCCCACCCTACCCTACCCTACCCCTATTTGCCTACAGCTCTCTGTTAAGTTCAATTATTTCCTGTCACTTATAATTTATTCCATTGTTACTTCAGTATCCTTCCGACCCGTAACCTGATCCCCTTCCCAAACCTCCATCCACCTACCTACCAACACCCCAATTACCATATTGAAAGGACTAAAAAGAATCAGATATTTTCACTTTTAGTAAACCTGTTAATGTCGTAAATAGAATGTACCTGTATCTCTCATGATTACTTTACATTGGATTTACGGAGCGCAGTGGCTCAGTGGTAGAGTGCTTGACTCAAGACCGAGGGGTTGCGGGTTCAAGCCTCACTGGCATCACTGTGTTGTGTCCTTGCCCACTACACATTAATCCTAGCTTAGACCCATCCCAACATAACTGAAAAATTGTTGACTGGGACATAAAGAATCAAATCAATCAAACATAACATTGGATTTACATGTTAATTCATAGGAACTGGTCTGTGGTCTGTGGTCAATCACGAAAGTTGGTTAAAAATGGAGATATTTATACACAAACTAAATGACCATTCTGCCTTCATGGCAGAAGTTAATGCTCCTAAAAACAAACTCATCGGAACTAGAACACACCGGATAGGCGGCAATCAAAAATGTTAATACTATCGACGGACATAGATCAAAAATTGTTAGAAACAGAGTTTTTTATTGCCATTTGTAGCCAGTCGGGCGACAAATGGCAATCGAAAACACTGTTTCTAGCATTTTTTTATCCACATTCGTCGATTGTTAAGAGTGTTTTTGATTGCTGTCTATCCGGTGTGTAGAACATCAGTACATATAAGAGCCTCTCTGGTGTCTTCTATATCCGTTAAAAGACACAACCTTCCCTCGGAAGAAATCAAGAAAGCTATTATTTTCCAGGCTGATGTCTGATGGCATAATTATACTTTTCTAGCGCTTCCAAAAGAGGAATACGATTATTGTTTTAGCCACGCCGTTCCAAAATGGCCCAATTGTCATTGTAGGAGACCAACTCCAAGATCAGTAAAATGCAAGTTTATAATGGTTAATGCATTCTCCTGCATAAATACTTATGAAAGGAGTATAGTAAAACCTGTAAGCAATGTCACCCTAAAGAACAATTAACAGTTACTGTTCTCTGATATTGCATTGGTTGGGGGCTGTTCATGTCAATTGAAGCATTCTGTACTCTACAGATGCATGATTTGGAGATTAAACAAACTGGACGTTGATGAAAATGGTAAAAAAATACAAAATTCAATTCATTTTATGTAACTATACCTGCCCATAGTGAGTCGGACTGGAAATGTCACTTCTGTGGACTGCAATAGAGGGGGTTGTGAGTTACAACCATGTCCGGCCATTATACTTGTAAAATGATTGAAGAAGGATGGTAGTCAGTGACTGACAAAAGTCTATCAAGGAACAGTTAAATATGATAACAGTAACTGACTGTTATGATACAACTGAAAAAATTGTTAAAAGCTGTGTTAAGCTCATCATTCTACATATATTCTCCTATTTCATGGAAATGATTTACATGAAGGCATTATCCTCGTTGATTGTCAATAAATCCTTTATTTGGTGCACTAAGTTTGAAAATGAATAGGACGAATTGTTGAAAAGAGCATTGAATTTGCTTGCACTGTTGCGCTTTCAAAAGGTTTTTGAAGACATTTTAGTCCATCGACAACGAGTTGAAATGTGATATGTTGATTTGACAATTAACAAATCTCATTTTCAAGGGGGCTTTTCGAATTTTCGAACAAATTGAAATGGCCTTCCCAGGAGAGTTGAGCAGACATATCCATATATAGTTGGCTTTATTATCTAGGAATGTTGTGAAATCTCTTTTGCTTTCGATATATAATTATCAGACTTTAGGGTCACAGAGGAGACACTCACAAACTGGTGAAAAAATCAAGACAGATTTTTAAGCTTCGATAAATGTTCTAAACTTTCGAACACTTTTCTCTTCCTGTTCTCAAATAAAATATTGGTTTTCAGGGCTGGAATTTACATAATGCTTGTCAGAAATAGCCAACTGGGAAGAGTCTGATCTGTGTCTGCACTGTTTGTCTAGGCTTTGGTAGGCAACTGTATAAAGTGTTCAGAATTTTAGAACATTTTATACCATACTCATAAATGGAGTGTATGTTCAGTAACGAAAACATTAAATTACATTTATTTTTATTATGCCCCCCACCCCCTCCCACCATGACAATGCTGCCAGGGCATTAAGTGTTACCACTGTCCCTCTGTTTGTCTGTATGTATGTTCATCCATAGTTACATCATTCAAGTAATTATGATCACTGATTGTTTTATGAAACTGAGTCAAAATGTCCCGTACCATAATGACTTCCTCAAGTTTCATTGGTTGACTAAGTGAGTTATTGCCCTTGGTTCATGACACATTTCCAGTTTTAGAATTAATAATCTGGAAAAAAGGGGAGAACCCACAACAGACTCCATTCGAATTACATGGAGTCTGCTCGAGAGAGATTCTGAAAAAGTGCATCATCTCGAATACCCTCTCTGGCACCTACTACTATTCGCATAACGCAGTATTCTTTTTTAAACATGTAGTTTTATATTTTCATGCCCACTTAAATATTGTAAGCCCAGTTATACCCTTTTAAGTGAATACATCTATAGGAATGCCATTCAAAGTGAAATTTTCTTGGTTTTTGTGGAGAACTCAAATTTCACAACCTAAGTACTGAGGCTAAGTGTAGGGTGCTAACAAGACTTGAAAGTCTGTAAAAACATTTTGACATAATAATTAAAGAATCTATTGAAGTTGTAGAATATTTGATTTTGTAGATTAGGAAGAGAGGTGATCTTAAATTCAAATTTTATGATAAAAGTTTTGTACTACCATTCAAGTGGGTTATCAGCAACGATTTATCAAGTACGCTGTGTCTGGTGACAAAAACTGTTTTTGTCATTTTACAACAGCAATGGTGCAGGCCAGACTGCCTGTCCATGCAGTCTGGTCTGCACCATTGTTGTTTGCATTACAGAAAATTAAATAGCGACACATGCTAGGTCCTAAATTTAAGAATACTAGCTAGTCGCTGTAGCTGAGCAAGCTGGTTTGAGCCACCCCATAGACAGGTTTCTTGTGCCATGGCTAAAATAATTTTACCCTGGTGTAGAGTGTTCTTTTTTTATAAAGATGTGCTATTTTGTAAATGTCTTTGTGGAGGGAGGTCTTGTTGCATACTCCAGTTTTAGAAATTGAGTAGGGCTTTTTTAAGGATATTATTTTCGAAAGAAGATTCTCTAGACTATGTATTTAAATTGTTCTCTATAGCATTTGAATACTGGGAGTTCAGAATTGTACCGGTAAATTACTCAAGCCAAATTTACACATTTGAATACCCCACACCCCACCCACTTAATAGCCCACTATATGTCAATGGCTCCTTAAAGTCTTGATTTAACAGTATTAACTGTTAAATTGGTTTGACTTACGCCCCCAAGGACAAGATTGATATTGTAATGATGACATATGAATTAATATAATTTTAATGAAGACAGATTGAAGAGAATAAAATAGTGTTTTTTTCTTTTCCATGAAAGACATTCAGTCATTAATATTTTTTCTAATCAGGACTTGAACTTGTTTGAAGTATAAGTTATGTATAATGTTATTTTTTTATCCGCACTATTTTTTTAAAAAAAAAAGCTTCAGGTAAATTTTTAGCACCTCCATCTGTCCGTCTGTCTGTCCATCCATCTGTTTGTCTGTCCATCCATCTGTTTGTCAGTAACATTATCTACTCCTAAACGGCTGGACTGAATCCCCTTCAGCCCCCAGGGGGACCCTATAGAGGGTTCAAAGGCCATCAATGCATGCATGGGGAGTCTAGTTTTTTGTTTCATTTCTTTTTTAAAGTTAAAACGCCTAGAGAGATACTTATAAATTGTTTTAGGGGGGGGGACATTTTTCTCAAAAATTGGATTTTTTTTTATTACTAATCCTCATTAAATGGTTGTTTCAATGGATACAAGAGTCTAAAAACTGTGATGTCCTTATTTATTGTCTGAATGTGTGAGGCCTTCATAAACAAAAAGGTTGACATTCTCAATGTTTTTGTATAGTAAGTTATGTTGCCTGTCGGTGATAAATAACATCAGTGGAGACACCAGGTAAGCTGGGTACCGTAGATTTTCTAAAGACCAGGGCCCACTTCGAATCGAACTATTATTCCTACTAAAGTTCTGAAGTAATAGATGCATGCACACGTTTACACGTGCCCGAACGGCTACAGTTGCATCTTTGGTTGGTTGGCAAGTAAACAAAGTGAATAGCCCTGTATGCCCCCTTTCAATTCTTTCATTGTAGACAAAAAGGATGTGTATAAACGACTCTAACAATTACGAATAAGTGGGACCACAAATAGAGCAAAGCCAGGATTTAATTTGTAAAACAAATCATTTTGAGGCTACTGACAGATCTTGAACCCATCTTGCTAGATAGGTCTAGAGGAGGGACCAGACAATCTACTAGAGTAATAGTGCTCTGATCCACCGTTGATCTTTAGTAGGTTCGTAACGTCACTATAGTAGCAACTATCGATGTTCGAATCAAACTATAGTTAATAGTCTAAGGGCAGATCACCTGACACCAAGAGCTTCACAAATATTTACATGCTATGATTTTATCCCAATTGCTAACTTTGTTTGCCTTTTTGGTTTGCCATCATTGGCATTACATGTTGGTTGTAAACAACATGGATTGTGTTGACATCGATCATTTACAACATGTTGATTGTAAACACATGGATCATGTTAATGTCATTGACTATATGTCAAATGTTAACACATGGATCATGTTGATATCATTGATTACAGGTCCATTGTAAACACATGGATTTTGTTGACATCACTGACAACATGTTGATTGTTAACACATGGACTGTATTGACATCATTGACAACATGTAGATTGTAAACACATGGATAGTGTTGACATCATTGACAATGTGTCACATGTAAACATGTTGATCCTTTTGACATCATTGATTACATGTTGATTGACAACACATGGATTGACAACACATGGATTGACAACATGTGGATGTTGTAAACACATGGCTGGTGTTGACATTGACAGCATACGTACATGTTGAATATGTTAACACATGGATCAATTATGTTCACATCATTTGACAACACATGTTGACTAAACATGGTTCCTGTTGACATCACACAGTCCTGTTGACATCACTGCCAACACATATACCTGCTGACATCATTGACATCATCTGATACATTATAATTATAGAATTTCATTTTCTTATTAATTTGTTATTACAATATTATTTAAGGTTTTTTTTATTAATATGAAACAAGGGAATAGTCAGCTAAAAGTAAAGCAGTTAATTACACACATTAATCCCGTTTAAGTGGCTGCAGAAAGGCATGAAATTTTAGGAAAAGCAAAAACTAATTACAATTGATTGCTTTAATGCATTTCAATGCAAAGCAGGGGAATTTCCATTGACCCTATTACACTCAGAATGGCCAAAATGCATGACCCTATTACACTCAGAATGGCCAAAACTCATGACCCTATTACACTCAGAATGACCAAAACTGAGTGGACGTAAAGAATCAAATCAAACTAACAAAACACTCAGAATGGCCAAAACTCAAGAATTTTGACCATTCTGAGTGTAATAGGGTAAAAGTGCTTACTATAATCCTAGCCTTGAAGGAAATGTAGAATTTTTGTTAGTGTTATTTCATGATTTGGTCAAAGCATCTACATGGATGCTCAGATTGGAACTAATTAAGCGCAAATGTCCCAGTAGTTTTGTCTAGCTTCTCAAGAATTTCTGTTAATGTACTTAGTGCCAGTGTGTCTCAGAAACTAGTGTTGTTATGTCCTAACAGACTTATAAACATGCAATAATTAATTTGCACACCAAGTGCAATTTAGGGTAAGATTCCATGGCCAGTTGGACAAATTATTTCTTGGTGAGTTTGCATGTCTAGATGTTTGCAACTTTAAAACACATAATTTTGCATAAAATACCTGGAGCCCTTTTAATTTTTAAACAATCCATTGAAGAATGTACTTTCATTTGAAAAACCAAACCAAGCAAAAGCAAAATTAGACCCTGAGCAGCTTTCATAATTAAAGAGAAGTAACCTTACTTAAACTCACTATGTATATCTGTAACTGCATCATTGCTCATCACTTTAAATCACAATGCTATAAATAAACAGTTCAAAACCAAAACTGTATGTTTTGTCTGACATGCCAAAAACAACTTTCCATGCTGGGTAATTTTTCATGACTTTTGTCTGCTTTGCATTTAGAAGCTTGCCAGTAAAATTCTTCAGTAGCCCTGAAACAACAGTTAATATTTAGGTAGCAGGCAGAATGTCAAGTTTGACTGGGCTGTGTTGACTGAAGTGCTGATAATGAAGTCATTCAACCTTGCACTGCTGAATACACCAGTTCACAGGCACAGGTTGGATGGAAGACAGTGGCCCACTTCGAATCGAACTATAATCCCTACTATAGTAGCTAAAGTTTGATTCGAACACAAGGTGACGTCACGAACTTACTAGAGATCAAAGGCGGGTCGGAGCACCGTTACTTTAGTAGATAGACTGATTCCCTCCTCTAGACCTATCTAGCAAGATGGGTTCAAGATCTGTCAGTAGCCTCAAAATGATTTGTTTTTACCAAATAAACTTAGCTGAGCATCATTTTTGGTCCCACTTAATTATTCATAATTGATTTTTAGAATAGGCTGTGCAGTTTATAACATCCTTTTTGTCTACGATGAAGAAATGAAGTAGAGCATACCAGGCTATTATTTTTGTTTACTTGCCAACCAACTAAAAGTTCCAACTGTAGCCGTTCCGGTGTAAACATGAGTGCATATCTATTACGTAAGGACTTTAGTAGGAACTTTAGTTTGACTCGAAGTGGGCCAGTGTGGTTCAGAAGCCGTCCTGTTTGCTAAAGAGGATATTATATAGTTATATAGTCATGTCTAGATGTCTGAATTTATACTGAGACTTCCACTACTAGCACTGCCATGCTTTTTGTATGGAAGCAGCTAAGGCTTTTGTGAGACTGTGGGAATGTGCATACTCATCTAAACCTTTGATGCTTGTCTGTAAAATCCTGTGTGCTGGCCGCTAACCTTTTGTATTTTGCAAGTTAATTAAATGGGAAAAATAGTTCATATTTTCGTATATGTATGGGATTCCCTAGAGGTTATCTCCTATCAAGAGAAAGCAGTTTTGTTAATAAATTTGCCACTCTTTAAAATTCAGAATCTCCATCAAACCAGTGAAAATCCTGTGTTTTATAAGAACTGGGGTGACCCCAATCCTGTGTGCTTAAAATTACCACTGTAGAGCAGACTTTGCCTCTTTTTGTGTCCGTAAAATAACTTTTGCGTGCAATTCAAAATTTCAAAATTACGGTGTTGGTCCAAATTTAGGGTGTATTATAAACTTTGGTGTGTGGAAACATGATTGTGCACTAATTATGAAGATTACGGTAAATCAAAACCAAAAATGGTAAAAAAATGTGTTGTTTTTTTCCCCTTAAAAACAGATTTTTAAAACAATGCAGTTGAATAAGACCTGACAGACTGACAAAAAGTGAGATAGATATAGACAGACAGACAGACAGACAGACAGACAGACAGACAGTCTCAACTGACAGATGGTGCGGGAGGCTGCCTCTTGACTTGTCACCTGCAGCACCTGGTCTTTAATGTAATATTAATGAAGTGTTGTTGACCATGGCTAGTCAATAAGTTACCTTCAGTAGTCCAGTCAATAAATTATTTTTGATGAGCATTTCACATAATTTTTGATCCGGACATACATTTGTATCTAGTGGGTGCATTGAACATATCTGGTGGGTGCACATTGGATTTGCCTCGGTGAGTCAAATCCAATGTGCACCCACCAGACATGTTATCAAAATTATCACCAAAATTATCATGTTTTCTGGACCCGTAAACAGTGGCGCAAACAAAGGGATAAAGGACAATGACTTTGATGACTGCGGTGCCATAATGACCACTCTTATCCACGGTTATAGATGAGATTTGTTTGAAGAGTTTGAACCAGTGATAGTCCGAGATAAGGGTGTCTAGATTTCTAGTTGTCCACAAAAAAAATCTTCATTTATTCAAATGTAAAAATTTGAGTCTCGATTTTTTTAAAAATGTCACTATTTTTAATTTTTTTTATTTTTATTTTTTGTTTGTTTGTGTGTGTGTTTTTTTTTTGTTTTTTTTTTGGGGGGGGGGGGGGTATTTTTGACCCAGAAATAGATAATAAACAAACCACGTATTTCTCTATGATAGGGTAACAGAGGGTATCGATTGCACAGACTTATTAACTGAAAACATGTCAGATTACTTTCCAAAGAAATGTGGAAATAAATATTACCCAAAGTTCCTTCAAATTTGTCATTCTTTCTTAATAAGTATCCAAGAAAAAATAATTAAAAAGGGACAAAATAAATTAGTCACAAAAATAATGCATTACACACAATATTAAACATATACCCCCACTAATTTTTCCCATTTATATTAAAATATTCACTGACTTTTTACAAAATTTTATCCAGTGCTATAAACATTCAACATGATGTCCCTATTTCTCAACACATTTAAATTCATTTTATACAAACCTTTTAAAATTGTAATATATCCATGCGTTATAATGCATTCTCCTTCATATTTTACTTAATTCATAAATCCTCGGGAATTGTAGAAAAATTTGTATGAATAATCATATGCGTTTAAAATCCAAAAACGTTTAAAATCCAAAAAAAGACTCCACAACACTACAGTGAAAACTATCCAAATGAATGTAAAGAGAAGAGTGATTTGAATTAAGATGTTGACAGATTACAGACCATACTTGAACTGGCAAGCAATATGACTGACAAGAGCTATTGTATGTAAACTGTAGCGAGACTCCAGGTAAGTGGGTGCACGATTTAAATTATCTCCCTTATTTATCAATTAAGGTATATGTTGTGGGTGCTCAAAAGAACCGTCTCAGTGAGACGGTTCTTTTGAGCACCCACAACATATGTTTTGATTGGATATTAAGAGAATGAGGGAATTTTTGTGCTCATATTTTTGGCTTAACTGGGAGTGAGTGTTGTATAGTTAATAGCTCAGGGCAGGACAAACAGACTATGCTAGTCTATACACAGTGGAGCCAATCACCACTAAGTCATAAGTCGGCATAAATCTGCTCAAGTGTGCCGTTTAATGTACTTATGCTAGCTAGACTCGGAAACAGGAATGTTGCGTTTTAGTGGGAGTCTAGTGGGCTGGGGAAGGGAATATTTTTACTGCTCCAATTGTGTGTGTGTTTTAGTTTAACGTCCCACCAACAGCTAAGGTCATATGGAGATTGGGCCACAGCTTTAAGTCTCAAACAACAGACTGGAGACGCCGGGGATCAAACTGCGACCCCTGGTTTACGAGTCTTCAAGTTGTTTATCCACTACACCACAGCAGCTCCCTATTAGCTGAGTTCAGGAAGTTAACCCTTAAAGTGCCACCTATAATTTGCAGCAGACAACAATTTCAAATTTTGCTGCTTTTTGAAAAATAACAAATTAGGCATGATTTTTCATGAGAATCTCATGAAATATCATACCTTATTTTTTTCGAAAACTGGGAAAGATGTCGCAAACTTTGTCGTCTGCTGCAGTTGTGGTTGGCTGCTTTAAGGGTTAAGATTTTACAGCATTCTTCCAATTGCAGACTGGGATCAACTGGGGAATGTTGAGTTTAAATTGGGTGGGGGGAGGGGGGGGGGTAGGTGGTTGGGGGTGGGGTTGATAATGTCCCTTAAAAATTTATCTTCTGTTGAAAAAGTGCCTTAACATCTGATTCACAAGAAATATGAAGTCATTTTCTAATACTATTAGTGAAAAATATTGATAAATAAGTGTGACTTAAAAAAAACAAAAGAAATCTCTCTTATGATTACTGTTGTGATAAGTTTGCTTAAATTTGAACTTGTTTTATTATTATCAATACAGTTATTAAAGATATATTTAAAGTGTTTATCTTTCATTATCTTTATTAGTGGACTGAAATTAATTGTTGACAGGTCTTTATCTAATCAGCTGATCTAATATTTAATTACAGGATAATGTATGACCCATGGGCGGCATGGCCTGATGATGTCCTGAAGATCTAATCTTAGCCATTCCCATTTGCAGTTGAAAAAATCTGATCCTTAAAAAAGAATGTAAATAGAAGAACAGCAATAACTGCATCTCACAGGATAGTCGGCAATGGAAAACGTTAATATTATCGACTAACGAAGATAAAAATCGTTAGAAACAAAGTTTTTGATTGCCATTTGTTGCCGGACTGGCGACAAATGCAATAAAAACACTAGTTTTAAGCCATTTTTGATCTGCATTCATCGATTTTATAGAGCATTTTCGATTGCCGCCTACCCGGTGTGTGCATGGTAGCATGTTATACCATATGCTGCACCAAATAAAGATACCACAATTTTATACTGGGAGCGCAGTGGCTCAGTGGTAGAGTGCTTGACTCAAGACCGAGAGGCCGTGGGTTCGAGCCTCTCCGACATCACTGCGTTGTGGTCTTTAAGCAAGACACATTTATCCTAGCTTAGTACTGGTTCAACCCAGGAAGACCCGTCCCTGTTTAACTAAAAGATTGTTGATAGGATGTAAAGAATCAAATCAAACAAACAAATTATAACATATGCTGGACCAAAGATCCTTGGAGAGCTGATCTCATGGCTCCAAAGTGGCCACCACCAATAAAGTCATAATTGATGATAATCAGTTCCTAATGACCACTGGCTGTGGTGAAGCTTTGATAGGAGTGCTTTACTACTGGAAGCGGCAGACTTTTAATTACTGGATGCCCCTCTTCAAAGATTTACTGTTAAACTAACAAGTTTATAGCATTTGGAGTACTTTGGTTCTGATTTAGTTGTTAGTCTTGAGGTTTCCCATGGCAAGTCTGTAGAATACCAAGTCTTGTCAAATTAGCAAAAAGTGAAGACCTTAGTCAGACTGCCCTTATCTTTCTTGATCACATGACGTCGCTTCTGGGAGTGAAATAGGGCCATGCAATAAAATCGATAAACCACTAGTGGTTTACAGATTTTCAAGAAACATTATGACTCCATAACAACTTTGCATACATAATGACAAAATTATAACTTTTTTACGCCAGAAATGAAATTTCAAAGAAATATTAATGTCATATGACAAATAGAATCAAACGTTTGTGCTCTTGTTTTATTGAATTTATTAAACTCGTTGCGAAAAATAGATAAAAACTCGTTTAATATAAATTCAATAAAACATGACCAGTCATGTAAGATCCTCTATATATTCTTGTTCTGTGTTGTACAGTATGTGTCTCATCACCTCACATATTGGAGCGCAGTGGCTCAGTGGTAGAGCGCTTGATTCGAGACCGAAGGGCCGCGGGTTCGAGCCTCACCGGCATCACTGCGTTGTGTCCTTGAGCAAGAACATTAATCCTAGCTTAGTACTGGTTCAACCCAGGAAGACCCATTCATTTATAACTGAAAGATTGTTGATGAGATGTTAAGAATCTAATCAAACAAACAAAACGAAAATCACCTCACATATGAGGACTGTCAATAATACCACTTTCAACATTCTATATTACTAAAATGATGTACAATGTAACAACATTTTCAGAACCTAAAATGTTGGAATTGCATAATTCAGCTAGAATTTAAAATGATGGGATTACATAATTCAGCTAGAATCTAAAATGATGGAATTACACAATGTTACAGAACCTATATTGATGGAATTACATTGTTACAAAACCTAAAATGATATTACATTGCCAGAATCTAAAATGATGGAATTACATAATGTTACAGAACCTATATTGATGGAATTACATTGTTACAAAACCTAAAATGATATTACATTGCCAGAGTCAAAAATGATGGAATTACATAATGTTACAGAACCTATATTGATGGAATTACATTGTTACAAAACCTAAAATGATATTACATTGCCAGAGTCTAAAATGATGGAATTACATAATGTTACAGAACCTATATTGATGGAATTATATTGTTACAAAACCTAAAATGATATTACATTGCCAGAGTCTAAAATGATAGCTCACTGAGAATTGAATCTAAAATGATGGATGATACATTGTTACAGAACCTAAAAAGATATTACTTTGTCAGAATCTAAAATGATTCTCTAAAATGATGGAATTGAATCTAAAATGATGGAATTGAATCTAAAATGATGGAATTGAATCTAAAATGATGGAGGTACATTGTTACAGAACCTAAAGAGATATTATTTTGTCAGAATCTAAAATGATTCTCTAAAATGATGGAATTGAATCTAAAATGATTGAAATACATTTTTACAGAACCTAAAATGATATTACAATGTCAGAATCTAAAATGATGGAATTGCAGCTACAATCTGAAATCATCATCTGAGGTATATTACATTGTCAATACCTAAAATAATGGAGTTTTATGAATCTTATAATGCAATTAGCAAACACTGAATAATCTGACAAACAGTGCAAACCTAGACAAACAGTACAGATCCAGATCTCACGAAGCACTCTGATTTGGGTTGTTAGTATTTGTCTAGGCGCTACCTTCTCTTAAGAGTTTAGAACATCAGTCGAGAGTGGGCATATTCCTGCGTTCTTGCTTGACAGAAGAGATTTGATAGGCTGCACCATCTGTCATCGGTGTTTTCATTGCACCTGACTTCAGACAAACACAGGTCATTGTCCACCAAAGGTATTCTTAACTCTTACCGTGCTCAACACAGGTTATCCTGTTTTAAAGCAGTGTGGGACCTGATCAGCTGGCTTGCAAAGCCAGCTGATCAGGTCCCACACTGTTTTCTACTATATGCTTGTAAAGACATGCGAATAACTAGAATCCAGCTAGTGAATTGGATAAAAATTGGAGAAGAGTGTGGTACATAGAAGTAGTCAGAATGATAAGGGTTGAGGTATGAAACGTGTGAATTATCGGTGACGCTTTGCACTTAACTCCATTAATAAAGTGACCAAACCACTCATTTAAATTCTTCCCAGTTTAAACAGATACTCTTCAGGTACATCTGCTCCAAAGTCAACCATATCATTAACAGAATTCATAACTGGGTGGTGGTAATGGGGTAGGGTTTGTGGTTGGAATGATGCTCCAAAGTCAACCATATCATTAACAGATTTCATAGTTGGGTGGGGGTAATGGGGTGGGGATTGGGGTAGGAATGATGCTCCAAAGTCAACTGTATCATTAACAGAATTCATAGTTGGGTGGGGGTAATGGGGTGGGGATTGGGGTAGGAATGATGCTCCAAAGTCAACTGTATCATTAACAGAATTCATAGTTGGGTGGTGGTAATGGGGTCAGGTTTGGGGTTTGAATTATTGCTTCAAATCCTTTGACATTTTTGGGGGCCTGAATCCGAAGGTTATCAGCAGAGGACAAAATATGCCACTACAAAAAAGAGGTAAAACTGTTGTCTAGGATTTTATTGTTCAATTTCACAGAACATGCATTGTAGACAGGTTTACTGCCAGATCTTTTAAATGCTAAATTTTAGAAGTCTGCAACATATATATGGATTATAGATAAATCTTGTATCAATATTGCAGCAATTAAAGAGCAAACAAATAGTCCCTGATCAGACTGCTCCTGTAAGGATCTTAGTAAATTTGGTTGGACATGATTAAAATCCTTCGACTAATTTTGTTATCTACTGTTGCATTCTCGAAGTCTCAATAGCAATCATTGTGTACCCAGATCAGACTGCTCCATGAGCAGTCTGATCTGGGTCCATACTGTTTACACATACATTTAGAATAAATTGTTTAATAATTTATTAATCATTTAATAATTGAAGCAGACCAAATCTTTTGCTAGCAGTTAAAGTTTTAGTCATATATTGTTGAGCAGCTGCTGTATAAAAATTGACATACTAATGAAACAATGGTTCTTATCTCTTTACCTGTAATGTTGTCTGCTGATAACCTTAGCAATCAGTTCCAACCCAGATCAGGACTGACCAAATGTGGGGGCCTCACTGAGATCTTGGATCCAAACTGTTTGACACTCTGATGATATTCCTGAAAGAATTTTTTTAAAATGTCAATTTTGAAAAAAAATCACCTTACAAGAAATTTTGAAATATTTCCCAGCATACAAAGAGTTAAAAATGCATGTAGCAGCATATGTCAGTTTAATTGCTAGTTATGCAAATAGCTAATAATGCAAATAATATTTTGCACAGTGTATGTGGCTGTGTGACGCCAATGTCGAATCAAAGAAAAATGCTTTTACCCTTTTAAGCCTAGCATCCTCTTCTTGTGGGACTGAGGCAAACCGCGTAGAACCTGATCAGACCCCACATTCAGAACGTGGCAAACAGGGGAGAACCTGATCAGGTTCTTCATTGTTTGCTTACAATGAAAAACCCAGAAGATAAAAATTCAAAATAGGATCCAACACCCTTAAAATAGAAATAGACTAGCCCAATTAATCAGAGAGGGAAATTCCATTCGGCTTCTCAGGCATTGAAGGCTTCACAGTGTGTCTAGGAGCGTTTAAGTCTGAAGTGGACTATGAAAGGCAAAGTTAGCCACATATTCTTATAAATCCAATAACAGACAAAGGGTCAACATCTACTGCAGCTCTTGTAGCTAATATCTCTTATTTGATTGGCTCTTTTAAATGTACCTGTAAAACGATTGACAGCAGTGACCATGCTGCTTATTGGCTGGGTCACTACAGGACATTTGATTTAAGTCTTCAATGGGAGGTAACTCACAACAATTCTCAGGTGTCTATGTGCAACAGCTTCATTAACTCTGCATGCTGGGGAGATTTCCCGTTTTTATTGTCATCTGTTGACTTTTTTCAAAATCAACTTTTTCAAAAAATTATTTCAGGAATAGGATCAGAGTGTCAAACAGTTCGGATCCAGATCAGGCCGGATGTTTTGTTGGACCTGATCTGGGTCTAAATTGTTTGCAAAGATTATCTTTAAAGCAGTAAAGAGGAACCAATAACAGCTGACTGTCAGCTAATTGCCATCTGCGACAGATTAAAGGTTAAATGAGCCGCGACATGAGATTTCCAACAATGTGGTATGTGCTACAGGCAAAAGCTCAGGCCAGCCTGCACATACGCGCAGTCTGATCAGAGCCTTTGCTAGTCGCTTGAATATTTTATGACTGTTAAGCTACTGACTGAACATCATATGGAGTTTCTAAGCTTAAAAGGAGTCTGCACAGGCACGTCTGAGTCTACACTTGTCAAAATACCACATTATTGGAAATCACATGTTGGGGCTCAAATGCAAAACAAAATGCTGTACCATTAACTCTTTATCTGCAGTGTTGTCTGCTTATAAGCTTTGCAAACACCCAGATCAGGCTCAACAAAACCTCCGGCCTGATCTAGACCCAAATTGATTGACACTCGATCTGATCATATTCCAGAAAGATACTTTTGAAAAAATAAATTTTGAAAAAAATCAGCAGACGACAAAGCATGCACAATATTAATGTGCATGCAAAGAGTTTAATGTAATATACATGGAGCCATTATCTCCTAATTCCGGGTAATCATTTTAGACATGATCAGCTTGGATAAGCCATAGCCAGATATTTCAACACACTGCTATCTGCAGCATCTTGGTGCCAATGGGTCTCCATACAATAAAACAGGTTCCAATTTTACTTTGCCATGATCTGTGCAGGTTTTAAATACAACTATATTATATGCACCTCGACACAAGAAAACCTGTCTTTTGGGTATCTGACAAAGCTAGACTCGAACCTGTCTCCTCAGCTACAGAGACTAGCTAGAAAATTGAAATTTCTCTGATCTTTCAACTTATAGTCCCAACTGATGTGAGCTGCAAATTTTTTAGGGTTTTATCTGAACATTTTTGTCGTGGATTCGTTTTTGTCCTGAGCTCACGCCCAAAATGATTTGTGACATTTGTCCTGGTCATAAATGTTATAAATGCCAACAATTGTGACATTTGTCCTGGTCATAAATGTTAAATACCAACAATTGGGACATTTGTCCTGGTCAAAATTTAAAAAAAAATGCCAACAATTGTGACATTTGTCCTGGTCATAAATGTTAACTACCAACAATTGTGACATTTGTCCTGGTCATAAATGTTAAATACCAACAATTGTTACATTTGTCCTGGTCATAAATGTTAAAATACCAACAATTGTGGCATTTATCCTGGTCATAAATGTTAAATGCCAACAATTGTGACATTTGTCCTGGTCATAAATGTTAAATACCAACAATTGTGACATTTGTCCTGGTCATAAATGTTAAATACCAACAATTGTGACATTTGTCCTGGTCATAAATGTTAAATGCCAACAATTGTGACATTTGTCCTGGTCATAGATGTTAAATAACAACAATTGTGACATTTGTTCGGGTCATTAATGTCTAATGCAAACAATTGTGTCATTTGTCCTGGTCATAAATGTTAAATACCAACAATTGTGATATTTGTTCTGATCATAAATAATAAAATACCAACAATTGTGACTTTTTTCCTGGTCATAAATGTTAAATACCAACAATTGTGACTTTTGTCCTGGTTATAGATGGAAAAAATACCAACAATTGTGACATTTGTCTTGGTCATAAATGTTAGATAACAATAATTGTGACATTTCTCCTGGTCATAAATGTCAAAATATCAACAATTGTGACATGAATTTTGTCCTGGTCATAAATGTTAAAATACCAACAATTGTGACATTTGTCCTGGTCATATATGTTAAAATGCCAACAACTGTTGACATTTTAAATTTATGACCAGGACAAATTTCATATGAGTTAAGAAAAATTTTATAACCTGGGGGCCTAAGCGCAAACTGTGAACAGTCTGGAGACTTATGGATACCCATAACGCTCTTCTGTTAAGTCAGCCATAATGTGTATTGAGTTTGAGGAGTTGTATTGGATGAAGAGAGATTTTTTCTTAAAGCATGACTCCATTATTAGGAAAAATGCTGTCATTGACAGTGCTACTGCATTCCTGGGGAGTTGCAACTGATTACACTGACAGATTCGTTATCACTGGAATCTTAGAGATTATCTCCCTTGATCAGGTGGCTGATGAAAGAGTAATGATGTTGTTTCTTATGAAGTTCTTTAACTCTTTGCATGCTCGGTAATTTTGCATGCTTTTTTGTTGTCTGCTGTTTTTCTTCTCAAAATTAACATTTTCAATAAACATATCAGGAATACCATAAGAGTGTCAAAGAATTTGGTTCCAAAACAGGTCTCACCGGGTCTGACTTTTTTCCAGCCCGATTTCTTGAAAATTATAGAGGCAGTAGTCTATGTAATTGAAAAAATGATGAGTTATTGATGAGTTATGAGTTATTCCCCTTTCTACAATTTTCCAACTTTGGACTCACCTGACCTTGAATGCTGATTTTGGTATACTAAGAGTATTTGATGTGTAGAACATTTTAATGAGGGTGACATGACTTTGCAGTAATAATAATTATAGAGTTATTGCCCCTGATTCACTCATACCTTATTAGCATTTATAATATCTCATAAAATATAAGAGCTACATTCGTGCAACTTGGTAGATGATATAAACTTTCAAAGAAATTGAAAAATATATATATCAGGGTTATGGCCCTTGTATTAAACTGGTTTTAAAAAAGAGCACACCCTTATGGACAAGCATATACCGTAGTTTCACAAACACTTTTTCTAGTGCACATTCCCAAATGAAAAAAGGACAGTCAAAATGGGGACAGAGATTGTATTCATTTTCCATTTCCTATCTAGTAAGGTGTGACTCTGACTTTATCTGATCTACAGTAGCAAACAATTGGGGAGAACTGGCACCTATATATGTAGATATAATGAGATTTGGAGACAAACTGTTACCTTGACATAAGATATTATATGGGCCTCGATGCGAGAAAACGTGTCTTCGGGGATTTGGGAACAACACAGGCGCAGACCAGCCTGCACATCCGCGCAGTCTGATCAGCACCTTTGTTATTCGTTTTTTGCAAAGTACCATATGTAAACTTGCTACAAGTGAAATTTCAATTTTCTAGCTAGTCTCTGTAGCTGGAGAGACTGGTTTGAAACTCGCTATGTTGGAAACGCCGAAGACAGGTTTTCTCGCGACGAGGCCTATATTATACTAATACTATATTACAAAAGGGGAGACCTGAGGTAATATTTCTCCAGGCCCCTGGGGTGGAGCAGGGGGAGATAAATAGGTAATTATGACAGCTACAAGACAGGCTGTCTATGATAAAATCTAAAACTTGCCTGTAAGGTTGGACAACAGTTGTTAAATTTCAATTAAATTTCTTCTGAATTTTTAATAAATTTGAGTTCAGATAATGTCAGGTTTGATAGTTCAACTGAAATCTACCTGTTGTGAATTTTAAAATATCATTTCTAAATTGCTAAAAATTGCTCATAATTTAACCATTTAACCATGGTTTACCAATATTCCATTCTTCTACCCACTTACCTGTCGGGTACTTTAAGATCATTTCTGGACTGTTCGAAAACTGGCCAAAGTTTAACCCAATCCCATGTCATTCTGAACATTGATTTTGAAAACAATGAGGATCCAGAAGCCATCTGATCAGAATCAATACTGTATTCAACTCAACCTTTGAATACATCATGCTTTACGTTGCAGTCAGCAGCTTTTCAGTCATGTTGGGATGTTTCCTGTCTTCCTTGGTCGGACCAGTCTAAGCAGAGGATAAGGTGCTCGAGGACACAACACAGTGTCTCCTGTGAGTCTCAAACTATCAACCCTTCTGTCTCAAGTCTAACACTCTACCACTGATCATGAGCGCTCCGGATTGAATCCATCATATAAATGGAATCTGGCTACAGACTTATATAATAAGTCAGCTCCTTAGAACTGTTTGTACAACTGCATACGTGTATACCGTGTATACCACCAACGTGCAGATCTTTTAGTACTTCATTCTGATTGACTGCAGTGACATCAGCCAACCATTTAACCAGTCTAAGAGACAGTTCAATCACACTTAAGTGTTACCATGACAACCATGGTTGATGATCAAACTACCTGTTGGAAGTAGATGAAGGTGAAAACATTATTCAAGTAAATTCATAAAAAATTATATTCTGATTATTGATATTAAGATAATTTCAAGACAAACCCTGCCGTTTTATTACCTTTCCAAAACATCTTAGATAAAATGGATGTAGTTTTTATGCATTTCATTTGTCAGATGTCAAAGTTTAATAAAAGATGACACTTTTACTACCAGGAAACACAGCTTTTTGCCTTTCAACAAAGGTAATATATTTACCCTGAAAATTAATCAGACAGAATTGCCTTGTCAAACTGTGTAAACCCAAATCAGACTCATCGGCGTCTACACTGTTTGCTATATTCCATGACTGCATGCTGAGCAATTTTCATGCTTTTGTTGTCATGGCCGACTTTTTTTTAAATTATTCTTTCAGGAACACTATCAGATCGTAAAACTACCAGAGTATAAAAAGATTTGGATCCAGATCAGGACCGACATTCAGTCTGAGTCCTGATTTGGTTCAAACTGTTTGCAAAAGTTATCAGCACAAATGATGAAAGTTGTCGCTTAGTGAGGGAAGAGTTTCAGATGAATTTCTTTTTAAAAATCTTTTATCATATGACGTCGCGTCTGGGAGTGAAATAGCGCCATGCATTAAAATTTCAATAAACCACTAGTGGTTTACAGTTTTTCGGGAAATGTTATGAAATGACGCTTTTAACAACAATTATAACGTCATGTATATATATATATATATATATATATATATATATATATATATATATATATATATATATATATATATATATATATATATATATATATATATATATATATATATATATATATATATATATATATATATATATATATATATATATATATATATATATATATGGCAAAACCCTAACGTTTTCATGCCAAAAAGGAGATTTTAATATTTGCTCACAAATTTTAATTTTATGTGATGAATAGAATCTAACATTTGTACTCCTGTATTATTGAATTTATTATATAAACTCGTTGTGAAAAAATGATGAAATGCTCGGCAAGCCTCACATTTTATTGCTTTTCCTCAACTTGTTTAATAAATTCAATAATACATGAGCACTCATGTAAGATCCTCTATGTATTTTTATCAGAAATTACAAAAACGACAAAACTGGACAGTGTATAATTTGAATCAAAACTAAAGCTATTTTTTGGAGGATAAAGTGTGTTGACCTAAAAATTACATGGTTGTCTTTGAGTGAAAAAAAATAGTACATAAAGATATTCTGCATACTTGCTTTATCTAAATACCTGACTAAACAAAAGAAAGGAAAGAAAAAAATTGACAGATAGGTACAGGTAAAAAAAAACTGTATGACAGTTGTGTGTTCTGTCATGTTTGTCAGAGACAAGAAGATTGAAAACTAGCGATAATTTATTGTTTCGACTAGCCACACTGTCTAATGACCGATGTAAGACGACAATAAATTATAACAATTGTCAACAAGACAGACTAAAAACACTGTTCTCGGGGCATTATGGGTTTCTACATGTAAGATAACATAAAGAAATAATTACGGTACGGTATTTGTCCTAAATATTTGCACACCAGAGTTCAGTAGTTCATAATTATCAGTATTAAGAAAAAAGAAGATTTTTTGTTATAATATCTTTCTTTATTTTAACTCTTTTCAAGCTGGGTAATTTTTCATGCTTTTCAGTGTTGTCGTCTGCTACCTTTTTTCAAAAGGAAATAAAAAAAAAATTCAGGCACTCTATCAGAGTGTCAAACAGTTTGGTTCCTTCCTGATCTGGATCCAAACTGTTTGCAAAGGTTATGAGCAGACAAAAAAATGTCGCCCCCAGCAAGGAAAGAGCTATATATGTGCAGAATTTCTAAAATAGAATGTTCTACTTAATGATGATAGGACATTTGTTAGATTTGATTCTTTACCTCCCAGTCAACAATCTTTCAGTTATGTCGGGATGGGTCGTCCTGGGTTGAACCAGTATTAAGCAAAGATTAATGTGTCTTGCTCAAGGACACAAAGCAGTTATGCTGGTGAGGCTCGAACCTCCTGCCCTTCAGGCTTGAGTCAAGCACTCTTCCACTGAGCCACTGCGCTCCCTGATGACCAGGACACTAAGCAATACATATAATTTATAGAAAAATGCAAACATTATAGTCCCTGATCGCTCCTCCCTGACTGCTCCTCTAAGAGCAGGGTGATCTGTGGCTGAAACAGCAGCCAAGGGAGAAAATAATCTCTATGATAGTATGTGGCCGGACAGAACAGTGCAGAAGGTGGAGTGCACAGCCCTACTCAAAATTAAAGAAAATGGTATACATGTAATTTCATTGTGACGGGCATACAATCAAAAATGACTGAATATTTCACCTCTCAATCCTCTCTGTCTTTACTGAAATCCGAGACGACAAAAGTATTTCTGACCCCGACTATGGGAGAAACCGAAGTATATTGATTACTCTGTCTAATTGATACTAATTGTTAATAATTGACTAATGTATGGGTAGGCTCTAACTTGTTAAAGTACCGATTTACATACTTCGTTACTCGATACTCTCAAATTTTCACTTCTAAGGTTTCACTTTCCGACCGAATGCCACCTAGAGTGTTTCTCTTGTGCATTTTTACCTTGAGTGAAAGACAAAGTGTTCATCTGAAAACGGCACTTTTCCCTTGCTGATTAGTTACGCTTGACCAGCTTAATTTGGTCGGGAAGATGTCTTTCTTTACTTGGTGTGTGTGAGCAGCCATGGCTCTGATGAGACTGCGCATGTGCATAAGCGCAGTCTCACCTGAGATTTTGCTGTTCACCAATGTGTTAAGTACCGTTATCATATAAGCAGGCTGGTATATAGAAAATCGACACTTGTCTCGCTGCGATAGGTCCAATAATTTTTCTAGCAGTGTAGAAATCGATTAGTCTGATTCTACCTGCGTGATCAGTCCTACACTGATCATTATTTGAATTTAGATTTTTTTCTGTAGTTATACCTTTATTTGAGCTGATTGGCTGAAAATGGAAAGTGGTAAGAGTTGGTAAATTGAATCAGCAGAAGGCAGGTTAACAGGTAGGGGGTGGATCAGCGCTTTTAGCGTGTCTTTGGGTGAGCAGGTTTGAATAAATAGAACAATCTTCAGAGACAAAAGGCGCAAGTAAATGGCTAGTCAGGCTGAATGGCTGGCTATTAAGCAAAATCAAAAATTGAAAAAAATATGCATGGTAATTAAAGGTTTGGGGTACGTCAATTGCCGTAAATTGAGGCGTTGGGTAATTGTTGAAGAAGGGTTTTGATGTAGCAGAAACTGGTTCATGATTTATATGGGAAAAATCAGAAATAGTTGAAGTGCAATATAATATTTTTAAGGGCATTTTTAGTACCTGAACCCTTTGCATCAAAGGGCAGATTGTGCAGGCTTGGTCCAGACTGTTTGCAAATGTTATCAGCAAACGCCAAAAGTCACCCAAAAATTTTGAATGAAATTTTGATGCAAGGTGAGTGCTTATCAGAGTGTATAGCATGTGCAGATCAAGAAAGTTTTGTCAGAGGGGGTCCATCTTTGACAATGTTTTTTTTTTTTAGTTGATGAGGGGAGGGAGGATCCAAATACCACTATAAGCGGACCATCATTGGCCTGCCAGCAAAACTCCATTGAAATGGGGTTTTGCTGGTGTGGCAATGATGGCCAAACATTGAATGCTGGCTTGGTAGCTTTGTAATTTTCAGGGGATCTGGACCAGTATTGCTAAGAAACCCTATACTTTTTTGTGATTTTTCATGGGGGGGGGTCCAGTCCACCTGTCCCTCTGGACCCCTGTCCCCCCCCCCCCCCTCTGGATCCGCGCATGTATAGTGTATTTATGAAAAGAGAGAAAAAAGAGAATTTTACTTTGAAGTATCTGGATGGCCTTTTGGAGACTCCTATCTGCATGCTTGCTCTTTGTCTTGATTTTTATTGTTATCAATTCACGGCCTCCAATCTCGGCCTCCTTCTCCAAAAAGAGCAGAGCGTAAAGTGAGGCGAAGGCCCTTCCGGGAAGCAGGCAGTGGGCAAAACAATGGAACACGGTAAGTTGTGTTTACACATTTTCAATTATAAGTAAATTTTCAGCGCAAAACTCGAAAATCTAAGAATGCTATGCTTCGGGCAATTGTTCAAGCTATCCGTAGAGCATGCTGTTTGCACATTTGAACTTAGTTTGTAAGCGTGAGAGTTTTTCTCCCGTTGCACAGTTGTCCAAGAAACGGTGGTTCCCGCATGGTTTTGCCTTCTAACCAAACGTATAGTAGCGTTTGGACCCTTATTCATACTACCGAGGCCCCTCCACACCCATGTTGTCCCAAATGCAATTTTTCGAGATATTTCAATGATAATTGAGTGATTTAGAGCCAAATTTCTTTAGGAGCAGGAGGCGAAGGGCAGGAGAAGCAGGCTGGGAGAGGAGAAGCAGGCGGCGATGAAATCAAAATTTGCATTGATTTTGCTTATTTTTAATAATATACTTATCCATGATTATTATATGAGCCAGATCATGATGGAGACTTGTACATAGCAGTGAATGCCGAGGCCAGCTTACGCATACACACAGCTTTGCCAGAACCATCACTGCTTGCATACACAAAGTTTTGATGTAGATGAAGACAACAGACTAAAATTTAGACTGCCTGAGCCCAGCTAGATAGGTCAGCATGGGCAGTTAGAGGTTTCAACTCGTATGCAACTCCTGATCAATCGAGCTGGTCAATAGGAGTCTCTCCTTGTTAGAAAATGTTTGTTCAGAGTTTGTGACTAGAGGCCTACTCATGCAGCTACAGAGACTAGCTAGAACCTTGAAAATTTTGATATAGCTAGTACACTACCAAGACAGTGAACCCCCATAGCACAGTCAGTAGCCCCAGTCCTAATGTCGCATCTCATGAGCTGGTCAATAAGAGTCTCTCCTTGTTAGAAAATGTTTGTTCAGAGTTTGTGACTAGAGGCCTACTCATGCAGCTACAGAGACTAGCTAGAATCTAGAAAATTATGATATAGCTAGTACACTACCAAGACAGTGAACCCCCATAGCACAGTCAGTAGCGGCAGACCTAACTACTTTCAAATAAATTTGTGGAATTGAAAAGAATACATTACCGTATTTGTGTTTGAGTGGGTAGAAAAACCTGTCCCTTGGGATCAGTGATTGTCATCCTCGGCAAGCCTCATAATGTCAAACAATGGTCCTCGGGACAGATTTTTCTATAAATCCCACTCTCACACCCATGATAGAGTTTTATAATATTGTGTGAATAAACTAGTAACAGCTTGACACAAAAAAATGTTGACTGAGGTGCAAAAAATAATACTAGCAGTCTGATATCAACTGCAGCCCAATTTTCTAGAAAATAATTAGAAAATCAGTCAATCATTTTTGTTGTCTGCTGCATGCAAATAATTTACCATTATGATAAGTGAAAGATTCCAGGGATAATATTGTTAAAGGGGGGTAATTTGTTCAGATTATAGATTGGATCAATGGATCTATCTTCGAGGCATCTCTGGAGCCAGAAGTATTTTATGAGACTGGTGATAAAAAGAGTTTCATGCACATTTAAGCATTATTCAGTCACAATTATTTTTTGGTACCATGATAGTCTGTGAGTTATCCAACTACATTGTTCCAAGGCAGGCTTTATGTCAGTTGTTTGCCATACTTGGTAAATACATAATTTTGTCAGTAACTGACAACTGCCCTACTTGAACCAGCAGTCAGTGCACATACAGTAATCTTGATGAAAGAGTATGGCTTATTCCTTAAAGCACCCGCAAAAAATGCATCTGAAAATGTCATCTGCTTAAGTCATCTGTTGCATATTTTTGCCAACATAATTGACTAATGTAAGTGTAGAGGCCTGTGTAAAAAATGTTCAATGATCCAGCTCTTTGACTACTACTAATGTCTTTACCGTCTAGTGTCGTCTGCTGATAACCTTTTCAAACAGTTAGGACCCAGATCAGGCCCGACAAATGTCGGGCCTGATCTGGATTCAAACTGTTTGACACTCTGATGGTATTCCTGAAAGAATTTTTCAAAAAAGTTGATTTTGAAAAAAATCAGCAGACGTCAAAATGGCATGCAGAAACTACCCAGTAGTCAAAGAGGTAAGGTTGCTCACCTTAGAGAACATAACCTCTTCATTCATTCATTCTGCTCAAGTTTCCATGAGAAAAAGCGAGAATCTGATTTATCTTCTTGAACATGACAAGTAATATCTCAGTAGCAGCCTATCACTCACAGAAATATTAATATACTGTCATCGCAGATATTCAAGATAAGGTGGTTTATGAGCCGGGGAGTTTTTCTTCTCATTCACTGGACATTATTGTACTTTTGCTGGGCTATCATCATACATTTATAAAAAAGTCGCAATTACATCACAAAAACATGGGTTTTTCTTATTTCCTTATGAAAACTTTGTTGTTGTGCTCTGTGTTTCTATAATCGGTTCTTCCTTCTGGTTTCATACAATAAACTTGGGACAGTCCATTGTACATATTTAGGGGTGTCATGTCATTCATTTTCAAAAGATATTGTATTCTTTTGTCTGAAGATCTGTTTTAACTTTACAAACAGTGTAGGCACTGATGAAATGCAGCATAATGCTGCATTTCATCTGGGTCATCACTGGGGCCACTTCACTGTTTGCAAAAGTACCCAGATTTACAAAGGGTTATTTCGTGTGAGTTTGTATGTCTGTTACCATAGTTGAAAGACCTTTTTCGTGATAATGGTACAGTATAGTTGTTCCAACATTTCTAACAGTAGTTGCCTGTCAAACAGATGTAGACAAACAGAGCAGACCAAGATCAGACTGCTCAGGGTCTTCCCTGTTGCTATTCTGATAAGCTTTTTTTTTAATTAAATAACCAACATTTTATTTGAGAACAGAAAGAGAAAATAGTTTGAAATTTTAGAACATTTACTGTAGTTTTAGAATTGTGATTTGGGTCAAAACTGCTTGCAAAAGATGGTGACGTAGTATGGTTGTTCAAGCCTCACCGCCATCACTGGGTTGTGTCCTCGAGCAAGACATATTAATCCTAGCTTAGTACTGGTTCAACCCAGGAAGACCAGTCCCTATATAACTGAAAGATTGTTGATGGGACGTAAAGAATCAAATCAAACAAACAAACGTAGTATGGTAAATATCATTTAAATATTTGATTGATAGCTATAAAGTAATTGATTTTAGCTTGGTACTGATAAGCAGAAAATTTTGAAGCAAACAGTTTTTGTAAAAAAAATTGAAACTGACTTTGCTAGTCCCAGTTGTAGACTGATTCAATACAATGCTATATCCCGCAAGATACAGTCTATGCAAAGTATGAAAGTTTAAAAAAAAAATTCTTCAACTAGAGACCAATCTATCAAATGCTAATATTTTATACAAACTGTTTCAAAATCAAACAAAACATTATCAGTTTATCGGTATAATTTCGATCTGTTTTATGTGGACATTACAGCTTTTAACTTGTCGCCTACTCTGGGTAATTTTGAATGTTTTTTTTTTTGTTGTCTGCTGATTTTTTGCAAAATTAACTTTTCTGAAATTTTTTTTCCGGAATACCATCAGAGTGTCAAACAGTTTGGATCCAGATCAGGCCCAACATTTTGTCGGGCCTGATCTGGGTCCAAACTGTTTGAAAAGGTTATCAGCAGACGACACTAGAAGGTGAAGCACCAATCATGACTGCAGCAGATGAAAAATTGTTACATCTTGATTTATTTTTGGGAGAAATTAAGCTTGATACCTCATGAGAATCATCTCGCATAAAATATCAAGTCAAATATAAATTCTTAAGGCAGCGGCAAAATTTTAACATGCCGTCTGCTGCAAATTCTAGGTAAAGCATAAATGGTTAGATCCATCTGATATTTATGACACCACCCAGGGCATGTAACACCATTACTTTAAACTGGTGTTTTCCTTAATTATCCCTCTTTAATTACGATCATCTTCAGGCCTCGAGGCTTTAGTGCATGTAGCCAGCTATATTTGCTTTGCCTCGAGTTGCCAGAGGGCGGATATCCAGCTCATAAATCAAGCTAATCTGATATGTCAATTGTGGATAGCTGTTTTCTTATCTGTCATGTATTTTGCGAGACAAGATGGAGTCTATGGTCGGTCTGTCGTGCACCGATATAGAAACAAATGACAAATCTTGCCAAATATAGAGACAAAGCGGAAACTTTTGTGACAGTATTAAACTGTCCAGAAAAGTACAACCTTACCCATACTTGGTCCGGACCCCAATGAAAAATCACATAGGGTATATATAGGGTAATATAAAATATATAGGGTTTAATATAGGGTTTCTTTGCAATACTGGTCTGGATCCCCTGAAAAATCACAAAGCTACCAAGCCAGCAATCAATGTTGGACCATCATCAACCCACTAGCGAAACACCATTTAAATAGCGTTTTTCTGGCGGTATTTGGACCCACTCTCCTTTATCAACAAAAAAGAAAATGTCAAATTTGGACCCCCTCTGACTTTCTGGATCGATGCATTTCTGCTCTCTCATCTGCTTATTGTGTGGCCTGCAAAGCATAGGACGGCACATATGGATCATGTCTCTCTCCGCATCCGCATTGTCAAATTTTTTGTTTCCTATGGGATGCATCAATTTCATTCAAACTTTACAGAACGGTAAAGCATTATTAAATACAGGACTGGTTTGAAAGTGGAGGTTATTCGCAAAATTTTGACTGAGTTGTGGCCCTTTTTTACTTAGATTTTGGCTAAATTGTGGTTTCCGATCAATAACATTCGAAGGGATGCAACAATTTCATTCAAATTTCACAGAAGGGTAAGGCCTCATAAAATACAGGTCAAGTTCAAATTTGGAGATCATTCACAAAGTTTTGACTGAGTTATGGCCCTTTTTTGACTTGGGTTTAGGCTAATGCAAAAGTTATGTGGAATAAACTTCACATTTCTCCTGACAACTTTCACTATAGGCCATGATTACCCAGTGCCTGTAGATAAGCTTGACAGTGATAAAAATTTTACCCCACCCCTCCTGATCCCTAAGGTGGCCCCTGACCCCTAAGGTGGGATCAAAGGTCAAATATTTAAATTTTGCAATAACTCAGTCAGTTGACAATATTTTTTACTGAAATTCCGCATGCACGCAGACAGAGGTACAATCAATATGAAACATATCATCAAAGGCCTGGGTCCCGGACCCCCTGGGTGGACTTAGGGGGTAGGGTCAAAAGGTCAAAATTCAACTTTTTCAGAATTTGGTCACCTTTCAATTTAAATTAAAGGGAAGACGCATGCATCGACATGGTAGCAGATATTTTACCCGCAGACCCCACCCCCCACCCCCGACCCTGGGGGATGGGGTCAAAAGGTCAAAATTTAACTTTCAGAACATGGTCATGTTGCATATCAAATTAAATGAAGTCATGCATGCAGCAACATGGTAGCAAATATTTTACCAGCAGACGCCCTCCCCTGACCCTGGGGGCTGGGGTCAAAAGGTCAAAATTCAACTTTTTCAGAATATGGTCTAGTTCCATATCAAATTAAAGGGAATGATGGTAGCAAATATACCCCCCCCCCACCCTACCCCCTTCGAAAAATTGTTGACTGGGGCATAAAGAAGCAAAAAAAAATCATGGGTTTAAAAATTCATTTGTGATTGCACTAACTAAACCATAAGAGGATTACAATTCTGATCCACTTGACTTTACTATGTAGTCTTTATCCTATTATCGGTACCTTATATTCCCAGTCTATATGTCTGGCAGCATTTTTGGGGCAGTCAGATCATATTAATGATACGATACGGCAAGAAATTCCGATTTGATAGGGGAATTTTTCTTGCCATATAAACCCTCACAGGGTCTAATGTCATTTGGCGTCTCCTTGGACGATGGAATATTTTATAATATGGATTTATAACCTATTTTTATATGGAATATAAGAATTGCAAGAAGTATTATTGAAATTCATTGACAATTTCTGATGTACATGTATCACTAGACTGCAGTCGATGGTAGTCACCATCGAAAAATATACGCTTTTTAGCTCACCTAGGTGAGCTATTGTGATCAGTCTTTGTCGTGTGCTCGTCATGCGTGCGTCCTTCGTAAACTTTTTCTTTAAGCGACATCTCCTCCTGAACCACTGGTCCAAATTTCAAATAACTTCACATGATAGTCTAATGATGCCCTCTTCCAAAATTGCATAAATGGTTTCACTCCACCAAACAGTAGGGCTGCCAGAGTTCTAGATCAGAAATCTTATAAACGACATCTCCTCCTGAACCAAATTAAAATAATTTCACAGAATTGTTCCACATAATACCCTCTACTTAGAATTTTCACAAATGGTTCTGCTTGGGTGAAAAAAAGGGCTGCCAGAGCTCTAGATAATAAATATCATTAAACGACAATTTCTCCTGAACCACTGGTCCAAATTCAAAATAATTTCACTGTTCATGTTGCCTTCTACCAAAATTGCACAAATGGTTCTGCTTCACTTAACAAAAGGGTCACCAAAGCTCTAGATAAGAAATGTCTTTAGACAACATCTCCTGGTTCAGTAATCCAAATTCAAAATAATTTAATAGAATTGTTCCTCATGATGCACTCTACCAAAATTGCACAAATGAACCCGCTGCACTGAACAAACAGGCTGCCAGAGCTCTTGATAAGAAATATCTTTAAATGAAATCTCCTCCTGAACCACTAGTCCAAATTCAAAATAATTTCACAGAATTGTTGCTCATGATGCTCATGATGGTCTTTACCAAATTGCACAAATGGTTCTGCTCTGCTTAACAAAAGGGAGGTCAGAGCTCTAGATAATAAATGTATTTAAACGACATCTCCTCTGCTGCTAAGTGAGAAATGTCTTTAAACAACCTCTCCTTTATTACTGGTCCAAATTGGAAATAATTTTGCAGATATGTTCCTCATGATGCCTTCTACCAAATTTGATCAAAATGTTTAGCTTAAAAAAAAGCCGGTATTGTAAAAAAAGGTGGCAAATTCCATCATGTGAATTTATATCATCTAACTCACGACAATATTACATTATGCTACCCTCTATTCCCCAGAATGACGCCGACTTAATTACCAGCCGTGACGAACCGCCGATAAGAACACAGACATGTAACCCCGTGTAAATCAATCACAATAAAAGCATGCATTTGGTAAACTGATACCTGTAAACTTCCTCTTTTGCTCAGCGCTGTAATGGCGAAAGGACGTATCTTGAGGTGTCTCAAGACTTTAATGTATCCTTGGCTCGAGCAGCTCATTTGTTCCCCGGATTGCGTTCCAAACATTTTTGGTTTGACTTTGTACCATGCTGTTTAGTTATTAACATATTGTTTAATTTGAAATTTATTTCAGAATTACTGAAATTCTCCGTCGGTGCTTAGGTAAGTTTTTTGAATGGATTTTTCCAATTCTTACCGGATTGGGACAGCCATTCTTGCAGGGATTGTTCTTAGGACAATCCATGCTATGGTTGCTCCTCCTGGTCAACTTTGACGTGGTCTAAAGCCATTTCTAAGTTGTCTAAACGGAGAAACTTATACATGACTGGAGAAGTGGTGCAGTCGGAGGGTTTTTCTAGGGAGTTCTCCTTACCTCGCAAGAGGATAACGAGACTTCTGTTGTCTCTGACCTAACCGTCATTGATGTGGAAATTCCTTCCTCCCTGGCTTTGACCGCTGGTTCAAACCTGGGGGCTCCTCTTTCTGAATCTTCCACTACTTGTAATGGTACTGGAAATTCTTTTCAGTCTGCGTGTCGAAGGGGATCTGATGAATTTCGGATAACCAGCGGCCTGCACGTTCTCAATCACCCTTGAGACGCCAGGCCGTTCGACACCGTGATAGGGTCCATGGCTCCCGCTCTCGTTCGAAGCGGTCCCATCGTTCCTTGTCTGGTAGTACTGACCGGCTTGCTAGAGCCTTGCGCTCTCAAAGCCGTGGCATACCGCGGTAGTTTCCGCTTAGTACTTACTTGAGCCTTGTTCTTATTTTTCAAGATAAAGTTCTGGCTCTTTTTGTGGCCAGTGCTAATGATTGGACTTAGCCATAGCCGCCAACGGTCCTCCGCTATCGCTCCCACGGCCAGCCGTGCGAGCGAGCGCTGTACGAGAAGGGATTCTTTTTAGTAAAGTCAGCCCCTGGTACGAGCGAGCGAACGAGGGTTATAAGAGTATACGTTTGCGGTCTCTCTTTTTTGATACCGTTCTATCGAAGAGTCATCGATCTCATTCAGTATCGAATTCTGCTTTGGTGCCTAGCCTATGGCTCGCGCAAACCATATGGCTCTTGCCAAGCCTTGGCCGTCCGCCTCGAGCGAGCGACGGCAAGCGGGTGTAGCTATTTAAATGCTAGAGCTCACAGGGTAAAGGCAGTAGGCTTATATACTTGCAGTGAGTGAGCGGAAGAGCGAGCCTACACGGCTTATATGCTCTTTTCGGGGCACATTGGTCTGAGAGGCCACTGCTCCTGCTCGGACCCTTTATTCTTCTAACTCATACGGTACGTACGACAGGATAAAATAAATTCCCATTCACTTGACTGGTGAATTTTACTACCGTGTACAACGGAAACACCGTGTACAACCGTACATTATAGAGTTTTTGACTGAAGAATTTTGATTTTTTTCTGGTAACCAGAATTGTTCTCGCTCCTGTTCTGCGTTGGTAGAATGTGAGATAGAGATTTGACATAAGGCTCAGGATCCAGACCCACTGAACAAGCAGTCTGCTTCTGTTCAGGGTACATGGGTATCTATGCATCTTATGAAATTGGCTTCTGAGGATTCAGCACCCAATACTTGAATTAGGTTTTCTCTGTATAAAACCAAGATTCAAAAATGCCACTGTCTGTCAAGACACTCACACTTGTGTGGGATTCATCTTGCATTGAAGTGGTACAAGATGAACTTATTAGGGGCTTTGGTTTTGGGTACTTTTTGATGGAGATCAAAATCATTATCCAATCAGCTCTTCCTGAGAGCAGTTTATTTTGGATGTTATATTCAAAATTTATTTAGGATTCAAGGGGCTAGTCCTAATAATCCTATTTAATGTCCTCATTGGACTTTATTTATTGAAGGCATCCGGCAGGTTTCCTTCTTGGCCATTATGAAGTGAACCACCACTGTATGCAAGGTGCGTCACTTCGAATTTTTATGGTTTTCAGTTACACTTGAAGGCTGGGGAAATTAGTTATGGCTAGTTTTCACACAATTCGTGCTGGCAGGTTTTGATGGAACACTGTCTGCTTTGAATTCTTCTACTTCCTCACAATCTCAGTTTGTTGAGGTGTGTACGCTATTTCAGGCCTTAGCTCAATTGCTGTGGCAATTCTGACGTTTTAGTACGTTTCGCTATGGACCTTCACTTACCAGAGGTAACACATTTCTGGGCAAGTGTTCCTTGGATGCTCCTTCTCTGCAGTGTTCCTTGGATGTTCCTTTAGGTTCAGCCTATTGAGTCTATAACCCAAGGTTGGGTTTTAGATTTTGATGTGGCCAAATCTATTGGGAAGTTTCTATAGTACTACGTGCCACTGCATTATGTAGCAGTATTTCTTTTCTATTATGTGAGAAAAGAGAAATCCGTGGGATCTGAGAATCTATTAGGGATTCCCATTTGCTCAGGCTTTCCCAGACTCTTTGGAGTCTTTCGGCGCAGACTAGTACTTTCAGTCAGCCAGTCATACTTACTGATAACAGAGTGTAATATGTATATGCCTGGTAACCATCAGACATGTGATCACAGTCTGTTATAGAGATATGGGTACAAGATACTATTGTTTATCTGTGTATCCATCCCAGATGTCAGGTTATTCCTCATTTATGAGAGTAACACATTCAGGTCCAGAGAAGATTCAACTTCTGTAGAAGTAGAATTCATGCTGGACAGACATCCATAGAACCAGTTTCTTCTTTCTTCTGAAGAGCAGCTATTATAGCTGTTTTTCTGGTTCACAAGGTTGGGAGGATGGAGACCAGTGTCAGATCTCTCCCAACTTTTTGCCAATTCATGTTTTCCTTCAGTGGAAGGCATACTTTATTTCCTTTAGTGGATCTTTAGGCCCTGTACGTCTTTCTTTCTGGAAACACGTATGAGCCTTCTTCTGGACTTGCTTGATTTATGCATTTTATCATCCAGGCCAGTAGTCTTGTCCTATCTGTTCAAGTTCTACACCTCTATCCAATTGGGATAAGCAGAGCTGGTTTCCAGTCAGATATTTTCTTTCTGAGAATGTGCTCTGTGTAGATAGGGTGTCTCAGGCTTGTCTATAGAAAGGTGCATGAGACTTTTTCAATTATTCTGAGAATAATATAGGAGCTAGTGCAGTGTAGTAGTACAAACTACTCTCCTAATAAGGGGTTCCAATTTGATCCCCGGCTCCTCCTTCTGTAGGATGAGACTTTAGCCATGGTCCTGTCTCCACATGTCCTTATGTGTTGATGGGATGTTTACATAAACACTCACTCTCAGAGATTGTTATCTTGTTCAGATTGAGATCTATTCTCTCTTAGGCCATTTGGAGTCCATTGCTCGACTTCTGCCAAATGGTAGACCAGTCAAGCATTGCTGCTGTGGCCCTCAAGTCTTTTTGATACCAAACAGACCATTGTGGGATTTTTCTTGTCCCGAGGTCTTTGGTTCAGTCAGGAATACCTGTAAATCATTGAGCTTTTAGGCAGGCCTCCCTCAAACTTGTCTATTTCATGGACACAAGTATGTTGACTGAGGGACCCATCTGGGTGCTCTTTTAGCTTCTGGCCAATGGTCTGTTCCTTGGATGGAACAATACTTCTATGGTCTTTTATTCAGAGTTGTCATGCTCTCTGAAGAACTTTCTTATGAACATTACTACTGTTATGTATTACTGTCAGCAGATAATATTTCAGTAGTGTTTTCTTAACAAGAAGAGGGGGGCCTGGTCAAGTTCCTTGTCATTCTTGGTTATCAATCAGGTAGATTGGTGCATGAATGCTTTGTGGCTCATGGCCTGTATTGTTCCAGGGAATTGAATTTTTTACCTATTCAATTTTATGAACGGTAGATCACAGAGTTGACCTTATATAGGACACTCTGTTTTCGATTCTCATATTCTGGAAGTCCCTCACTTAGCCTGTATACCACAGTCTAACAATTGACTTCCATTTTTCCATTTCTTTTGCACATTCACAGGCTTGGACAGTGGTCAGCATGTCCCTTCGTGGGAGGTAATGATATTTGGAGAAAAACTTGCTTGTTTTTTCCAATTATTATACATGCTGGAATGCCATCTGTTCTTACAGTCCTGTTTTTCTGCTGGTTGCACCAGAAGTCTGGACTCCCTCAGGCGGATTGTTGTCCCTGACTCATTCCGGTAGTCCTTCTGGACTGCTTGCACACTTGGCTGTGCTGCAAGGAGTTCTTTTTAGGCAGCATTTTTTGCATAATCTGCCGAGAGAGAATCTGTGCTTCAAGCTATTCACTCAGTCTTATTCTTTTTCTGATATGACTGTGGTATCGTCTGGTACTCCAGCGGGAGATATACCCAATGTTTCATCTGTTATGTTTTTGACAGATTTTCTTCTTCCTTTTTTGAGGGGAAGTTAGATTAAGACAGATACTTTCTGAAGTATTCATTGTCTTCAGTAAGTCTCTTCATCCAGCTCTCTCTGATATAATCAGATATGAGGTTGGAGAGTCTTTCTAACCGGGCTGCACTTCCTTGTGCTCTTCCCTGGGTGTTTTCCTGTCAAGAAGTCAATATTTTCTTTTGTCTTCTTGTTCTGAGACTTAAGTGCATTACACAGAATAAGTCTCTGATTCACTTCTTGGCTAGAGATTCAGTGATGATCTTTTTTTTTTGATTATCCGTCTCTTCTGGTTAAGTGTATTTTCAACCTACATATTTTGGTTGTATTACATTTCTTCCAAGATTAAGGCTATCAGTAGCAGGTGTTCCCATTTAGATCCCTGCTCTATATTCTGGCAAGGACATTTTTATTTTCCAGTTTGTGCCTGATATTATGTGTTGGGAATTGTGTCCTGGGTCAGGTGTGGCACTTGATGGTATCCATTCCTGATCTTTGCCTTCTTCCTTACTTACCTTGAGATAGGAATATATCTTATCTATATTGAGGTATATATAGGGATATTGGTTTCTACTATATCTAGATGGATAGTAGATAAGTTAGACGGCATGTCAGCAAACAGAGAACATAAGCTTTAATGAGCTTTTGACCTTCTAATGAGTTTTTAGACTCTGTTTATGCCTTCCTACGTACTACGTGCATGGATGGTAGACATTACGTTTTGCCTATGTCAGTCTGATTCCTAGCCTTACTGTGCTCATGCGCTTGGAACTTGAGTTCAATTATTGGTTGAACAAGTTCTGTGGATTCAGTTTTATCTGGCTTTTGGCGTTCGATAAATCCTTTTAACAGGTTCTATCGTTAGATTTCTGGTTTTATTCAAAACCTGATTACTGGTTTTATTGAAAACCTGCTTCTACTAGTCTTATTCTGCCTGATAATAGTTTTCTTCTTGAATGTTTCTTGAGCGCAACATTCTTGAACCTTATTTTCTGGTGTGCACGGTGATTATTATTTCACCAATGATAGCCATCCATGTGATTTCTTCATACAAAATGGCGGACATTCAGGAAATATTTGTGTTCAACAGGATCTTTATCCTTTTTTCATGATTTTTTTCTGGGAATTCGGCTCAACAGTTTGTTGGAGATAACAGCATTTGCTTTCAATCCTTCAAAATTGTTCTATGATGGCAACCGGGCTTTGTACCAGCCTATATGACATCAAAACGTTCTGTTGTTGTCAAACACAGATTTTGTTTACGTTGTTGATTGCCGAGCTGAATATTGTAACCCTATGTTGAATGGTAAGTCGATCTTTTGACTTAGTTATTCCCATTCATTTGCAGATTTTTCCCACCATCCAGAAAGATAAAATCTAGCATAATGTAATATTGTCGTGAGTTAGATGATATAAATTTTATATGTTTGTTCCAACATAAATATTTATGAATCTATACTCACGACAATATTACGATGAGGCCCGGGCAAGCTTTTAGCATGCGTCCCACCTCCCCGCATATCTGTTTTTCTGTATGTTTTCTCGCAAAAGAGGAAGTTTACAGGTATCAGTTTACCAAATGCATGCTTTTATTGTGATTGATTTACACGGGGTTACATGTCTGTGTTCTTATCGGCGGTTCGTCACGGCTGGTAATTAAGTCGGCGTCATTCTGGGGAATAGAGGGTAGCATAATGTAATATTGTCGTGAGTATAGATTCATAAATATTTATGTTGGAACAAACATATAAAATTTATTAGCTCATCTGAGGTACCAATGACTTTGGTATCCATCATCCGTCCATCAAACATTCATTCATCAACATTTTTCAAACATCTAAAATACTACTGGACCAATTGAACTCAAACTCCATGGGGAGACTCAATAGTGTGGAAGAGCGAAGGTTTGTTAAAAAAAATCCTGGTCACATGACCCAAGATGCCCATATATGGTATAATCTACCCATAAAATTCTTCTCCTGAGCCAGAAGGCTAAAGACCTTGGCCTTGGTATGTAGTATTGAGGGTGACTGGGCTCTACCAAGTGGTGACTGGGCTCTACCAAGTTTTTTTAGTGATTCTAGATTGACCTTGACCTACTTTAAGGCAAGATAAAGTTTGATTCCTAATGCATTTAAATGCATGGCAGTCATTATACTTACCAGATATGTTTAACCTAATGAAACAATGACTATAATTAAGTACCAAAGGTCAAGGTTAACATTTGACCTCTTTAATCAAATTCACTTATTTTGCATAATTGCCAACAATATATTTTAACATGTTTTTCTCGGAACCGCAAGGCCAATTTACCTCTATTTTTGTATGGAGATTCCTTTGGACGGGGACTAATAGTTTGTTCAATTGATCCTTGTAGCACTACCAAAATGGCCACCAATAATCAATTAAATTAAGCCTGCCCTTCAAAAGTCTTCTTTTGAAAAATAGATTAATGACTTAAGAAAAGAATGTGCCTTGGTAGGTAGCATTTGGGATGTGGATCCTACCAAGTTTGTTCAAAGGATGATCCAAGGTTGATTTTGACCAACATAATGGTAGAATTCAAGTGAGGTTTACATCTCTTATGGTCCATTTTTTCCAAAACAAGTTGCAGTTGTTCAGACCACTAGTTCTTTGAATAATGCTAAATGCTTCCAGAAATACAGTCACCATTTGAGTTTTCAGACATCGTTACCCTAGCCCAGATGAACCTCAAGATTAAGATTGCAAGCTTTTTAACTTCTCAACAAAAACACTTGTTGTAGTGTTCGTGGAAGTGTCTCATTGAGACACTTCTACGAACACGACAGCAAGTGTTTTCATTGCTAAATAAGAAAAAATATCAACATTTTTTGCTTGATTTTTTTTTGCTGAAGCAGATGGCTCATCTTGGGCTTTGGCGTGCAACACTCAATTCCTCTTTGAATATTGGTTTCTTTAATTGTGTCTTTCACTTCCTTATTCTCAAATATCAGGAGCCTGACAACAATTTCTAAAGCTCTTTAGAAATAAATTGCTGCTTTTGCTTAATGGAACAGGATCATGCAATTTTGAGAATGTAGTTCTGGATGAGATGAGTGCATCAGGTGAAAATGTACTGTAGGTTCGGAAATTTTCGCGAGAATTTCATTTTCGCGAATAGCATTAAAAGACATATTAGTGATGTGAAAAATTCGTGACTGGGGCAAGGTTTACCTATATCAATAAACGACAGAGTGACTTTGCCATTTCTCGAGGGTTTTATTTTCACGAAACTTCGCATATGCGAAGTTTCGCAAAAATTCAGTCCTCGCGAAAATTTCTGAATTTACAGTACTTTCAAGAATATGAATGCATGGTTAATCTTGAATACTGGTTGACTGCTCTCTGGTCAGGTTATTTCACATGCTTGCAGCGGAGGGCGATGTTCAATCCCTTGAAATTTGGCCATTGACCATGCAGAACCTTCTGTGCTTGCAGCCCAATGACAGGGTCATGATCAGACAGGTCTGCAATATGAAGCCAGAGAACGTGGCCTCTGTAAGGTAAAGAGAACTCTCTCCTGGCAAAAGTTGGGTTCCAGAACATTGACCTCATCTTCAGAAAAAGAGAATGTTATGCTGGTGAGGTCATGTGGAGCTGTCTAGTGTTACAGTCGGAACTGCAATGTGATATAAAGGTTGGAGCGCATAGGCCAGGGAGATCAATCCAATTCTGAAATGTATGTACAGTTGAAGTTGCCGCCACTCCTCAAATTTACAGAGAATGACTGTCTGATGAGTGGAAGCTCTCGGCAGTCAACAGCTGTGAAAGGACCTGTACGAAAAGGTCCAGCCGGAATCCAGGTGTATTTCAACACATGGAATCTAAAAAAAAAATACAGGTGGATTTTTTGATGGAATACTGGTGGAAAGCTATATATAGTAACAAAATGAGGCGAAATATGCAAATTTTTCCACCTGGATTTTTTTCCAGGTGTAAATTTTTCCAAAAAATCAAAAAGGGCTGACAGGAAAATTCCATCTGGAAAAGAATAATCCAGCTGGAATATACAAACCCATCCAACTACTAACCATGATCTTGTTGCTTAACTTCACAGATTGCCCATCAGCTTGATCCACTGCACCACACCATCAGTTATTACAATGGTAAAGAAATAAGACTCTTATTTATCAAAAGTCTTTTCCAAATTTTATTACTTAGTGCTATGCCAAATTACTAAGTGCCAAATTTGGGTCAAATGTTTGAGTTTAATATCATGTTTAGGTATCACAATTTAGGTGTTATAAATTAAGTTAGACACATTGTATGCAAGATAAATCTTTGAAATAATCAAGAACACATTTAATAATGTTCATGGGCTGTCTCTGAAATAACCAAGAACAAATGTAAGAACAATTCATAAACACATTATGTTCAAGAAAAGTCTTTGAAGTAATCAAGAACAAATGTATGAACAGTTCAAGAACACATTTTTCAAGAAAATTCTTTGAAATAATCAAGAACAAATTTAAGAACAGTTCAAGAACATATTATGTTGATGAAAGGTCATTGAAATAATCAAGAACAAATGTAAGAACAGTTCAAGGACACATTATGTTCAAGAAAAGTCTTTGAAAAATCAAGAACAAATGTAAGAACAGTTCATGAACACATTGGGCCGATTGCATGACGAAAGTTTATTTTAGTCTCGACTAAGGCCTAACACGGTGCTTGCTAGCCTCCAGTTTAAATCTGGTTTGCATAACGAAAGGTGACCTTGAGTTTAACTATCCCCAGGCTAACTATCCGAGAGTAAATTATCCTTGAGGTTAAATGAATCCAGAAATGGTAGCCTAAGAGTAGGACAAAATAGAAGGTTATTTTCTTTAATGCACCGATTTCCAGCCTTACACGTTTTGTATTATATCTACTGGACGAGACCATTTCCAATTATAGGGATGTACGGTGATTTTTTTATTCAAATAATAATAGATTATTGTAAAAGCAAACAGTAGAGTCCCTGATCAGACGCCACAATATAGGGCGTCTGATCTGGGTCTGCACTGTATGTATACATGCGCATGCGTACATCCGCGCGTGTATGTATGGGTATAGATGTGTGTCTGCGTGTAAGTACATGCGTGCATACATGTATGTGTGTGCGTATGTCTGTCCGTTTAGTATGTGTGTGTATGTATACGTCCGTGACTATTCTTATGTCTAAAGTTACTTCTAACTTCAAACATTTGCGTGCATGCGTTCGCATGTACGCCAATAGACGAACATAGATGTTAAATTCTAGATATAATAAGTTAGAGGTTAGAAAAAAAGTAACGGAAATACGTATATACATACACACAGACGCACGCAGGCACATGCATATATAGAAACACACATACAAACATATATACATATATACATACATACAGACAGACAGACAGACAAGCAGACGGACAGACAAGCGCATGGGCGCCTGCGCGCTCGTACGCACGCATCATACGTACATTCATATATGCATACACATACTCATACATACATGTATGTACATACAGACAGATATACGCATTGATGCCTGCGCGCGCATACTCACGCATGCGTGACCGCATGAACTACAAAAAACAAAAAAACAAACATCACATTTAAAATTAAGAAGTTAGATGTAAGAAAAGTCAGGGACGTTTAAATATACACACATGTTTGCAGACATGTACCCATTACACAGACATACACTCATACCCATACACACGCGAACGGATGCACGCACGCAAGCGCATGCAAACAGACGCACGGATGCCTGCGCGCATGCTGAATGCATGACTTCATTCATATCTACAGACAGAAAGGTGCAAGGCGGACTGCCTGCGCACACACACGCACAAATGCATTCGTACGTACGCACGTACATAGTACATAGATATGTCCATATGTAAGCATGCATGCTTACGTACATACATGCAAACAGAAAGACAATTTATTTTTTTTATTTTATATTTATCTTGTATGTTCAAATCTTGTATTCATGGTATTGAACGGACAAGATAATATCTTGTTTATACCAGATCGTAAGCAATAAAAAATAAAAATAAAGCTGAAATAAAATGTCCCTACTCGGGTTTCGTAAATGATATTCTCTTGTCACAATAAATTGTATCCATGTATTTTAAAGCTGCTTTTTAAAAATATTTTTTGGACAACTTCACCATTGACATGAATGGAAAAGTGGCATTTTTTTTTAAAAAAAGTTTTTTTTTGTATTTAAATAAAGTGAAAAGACGACTTTAATTTTGTCGTTCTGTCTGCCTACATGTATGTCTTGGGAAACTGTCTGGACCCAGACCAGACCCACTATAACGTCGGATCTGAGTTGGATCCAAATTGTTTGACAGTCTGATGATTTTCCAAATACTGTTTATTTTTAAGAAATGTCAATTTTGAAGAACTAACCTATGCTTCCAGTGGGTAACTACATGTATCTAGACGCATGTTTAAGACATTAGTTAACCTGGTCTTAAGCTCTGGCGACACTGCGCATTTGAGCGGCTCGTCTGGCGTTAAAAAAATACATTAGGGGCCGAGTGCATGACGGAACTTTATTTTATTCTAGTCTAAGACCTAATACGGGGCTTGCTAGCCTCCAATTTAAACCTGGTTTGCATAATAAAGGGTTGCCAATACTTGAAAATAAGCATGACAGTTTCAAAGTTTACCCCATCCCCTGACTCATTAGTCGGGTTCAAATGCCAATCATTTAAGTTTCTCAATAACTAAGTCAATTGTCAATCCTTTTTACCGAATCTATCCAGCCGTTTAGCAGGCAGAAAAATAATAGATATGAAACATATTATTGGGATTTTAGTTTGAAGCCCTTGGTTTGATCCCCAGGGTGAACATAGGGGGTAGAGTTGAGGCACAGAATTCAATTTTTTTGGAATATGGTCATGTTGCATATCAAATTCAAGGGAACGACGTATACAGTACCATGGAAGCAAATATGTGCTGCTATATTCAAGAGTTTCATAAAAAATCACCTTATCCTTTCGCTTAAACTACCCCCCTTGCAGGTTTAAATTTATAGAGGTTTTTGGATATTTTAAACCCAAGGTTAGCCAAAACTGGTTTTATGCAATCCATCGCTTTAAAGACTTAACCTGAGACTTGTTAAACTTGCTTCATGCAATTGACGGCCGGTAACCTGGAGTTTAAGCTTAACATTAACCTGAGACTTGTTAAACCTGACTTTATGCAATCGACGGCTGTTAACCTGGAGTTTAAACTCAAGGTTATCTTTAAACTTTTGTCATGCAATCGGCCCATTATGTTCAAGAAAAGTCTTTGAAGTAATCAAGAACAATTGTAAGAACAGTTCAAGAACACATTATATTCAAGAAAAGTCTTTGAAATAATCAAGAACAAATTTAAGAACAGTTTAAGAACATATGAGCCGATTCGAAATGCCACATTGTTGGAAATCACATGTCACAGCTCATATTATGTTCATGAATGCTCATTGAAATAATCAAGAACACATTTAAGAACAGTTCAAGAACACCAGAGTCAACACAGCGTTCAAGAAAAGTCTTTAAAATGTTCAAGAACAGTTTATGAGAAATTCAAGTACATTACAAATGCTTAAGAAGTTGTTGAACTGTTCTTTATTTATGTTCTTGAACAGTTCAAGTACAAGTCTTATTGAACATTTCAAGAATTCTTGCTAAATTTCAAGAACTGTACTTGAACTGCCTTTGAGTTAAGAACTCTATTTCACAGGGGGTCACGAACTGAAGGCCGAAACGAAGTGGATTTGTGCAACAGGTTAGGGTTAATTTTTTTTGCCAATGCATCAATCAGAAAAAACAATAGAGCAAAAGACTCAGCAAACAACTTAGCAGACAGTTAGCATAAAATATGCAGCAGATGACTCAAGAAGACAACTTCTGAGAAAAATTCTGTAAAGAAAAATTTCCAGCTTAAAAAAAAATACTGGTTGAAAGAAATTTTGTAAGTCCTAAAATTCCTTGTCCTTAAGAGTTTCCAGGTGGATTTTTAAATACTATTAGGAAACATTCCAGGTGGATAAATCCTGAGAAAGAAAATCCATGTGCTTGAAAGTTTCCAGCTGGAATCAGAAAAATCCACATGGAATCTTTTGGTAATCCCACCTGGATTTTTGCAAGTATTCCATCTCCTTGTCAATTCCAGCTGGAAAATTGAAATTCCATGTCAGTTTTGCCTGTAATCCACCTGTAATTCGGGTGGATTTTGGTTAGAATTTTCGTACAGGGAACATGTGGTGATGTGGTATAGGTGCAGCTAGTCAGATACCTGGAGGGGCCCACTGATGTGGATGATACTCGTCAGGGTTCGCACAGGCTTGAAAAGTACTTGAATTTAGAGGACTTTCTAGCAAAGTCCTTGAAAATTAAATCTGCCTTGAAAAGTACTGGAAAATAGCTCAAAAGCCTTGAAAAGTCTTTGAATTCTTCTATTTCCTGTAGGACTTAACACTGTTGATAGATAATATTGCTGTGCCTTTATTTGGTGCAGCATATTTGGTGCAGCATATGCTGCACCAAATAAAGGCACAACAATTTTATACTACTTTTCTAGTACTAATTTCTCCATTAGCGCAGTCTATCATTTTTGAAGTAAAATTTTAACACTTAAATCAGGATTTTTCCTAAAATTTTAGTCCTTGAAAACTGTAGGACAGTCTGAGAAGTCCTTGAAATTTTTACTCAAACTTGCCTGTATGAACCCTGTGGAGGGGCCCACTGATGATGAGGAGGAGATGGAACTTAGGATCTCAACGTGACAATAGCAACTGACTTGGATATCTAAAAACAATCAAACTGACAGTTTATCCGACAAATTATAAGAGTTTATGGACATCCCACTGCATCAGAGTCATTGACTATCTTTCAGCAACCCAGCAAAGATGTTGAAACTACTGGCTTAGATATGCAGGCAAACCAACACATATCTGCTGTGAGCACCGTCTCAAAGACACATTTTCACCTGACAGGACTCTGATGACTGAATGCAAGAAAATTTGGGTGCAAAGCATCAATTCCCTGGATTAAAATTTTGATTGATCGGTATTGTAAATGAACGATTTTGTTAAAAAAGATCTTGAAGAATCATGATAAATCAAAAGTGGGTGTGATTATTTTTCTGTTAAAAATGTGTTTTGTAGTGGAAGATGTAATACTTCCAGCTGAGGGGAAGTTTTATTGGTTGAGCCAGCATGCAAGATTTTGGTACTTATCATAATTGAGCTGTGACATGTGATTTCCAACAATGTGGCATTTTGACATGAATAGACTCAAGACGTCTCTGTGCAGCCTCATGTTAAGCTTAGAAACTCCAAATGATGTTCAGTCAGTAGCTTAAATCCTCATATAATATTCAAGCGACCAGTAAAGGCTCTGATCAGACTGCGGGTATGCACAGGCAGATCTGAGGCTTTGCTGGTCGCACATACCACATTGTTGGAAATCCCATGTCACAGCTCAACTATTTTAAAGCAATGTAAACTGGTGAGTCTGTGCATTAGGGCAAATGCACAGATTCATCAGAACCTTGCCTGCTTGCATACTCAAAGTATGGGTGAAGATGATGAATTATACTAAAACATAGATCTCAGCCATGCTGGATACATCAGCATGGGTGTTTAAGGAAGGATTTTGAGAATATGGGATAGGAATTCAAATCTCCTGTGCTGGCCGATTTCAACCCTCTTACTATTATTGTAAAATAAACCAGCTCAAGGTGCAGCTGAGCCTTTGTATCAGCTCAGTCATCAGCGAGAGCTTTATACACTGTTCAAACACATTTTGAAAAGTTTTGGAAAAAGATGATGGTGTAGACCCCCAGAGTCCCTTGCCCACAAAGGGGCCACATGATAAGAAAACTTGTCTTTTGGAACAACACTACCAACCAGCCTTTGCGTGTGTAGCACTAGCCTGCTTTGCGTGTGTAGCAATAGCCTGCCTTTGCTTATGTAATTATTAGATTTTCTCGTCTCAGTCTGTAACTGGAGGTTTGGGCAATGTCATGAGAAAGCAGAATTTCTGAGTTTTTCGGCTGAGTAAGACTCAAACAAACATGCTCAGCTACAGAGACTAGCTAGAATATTGAATTTTACATGAAGCAAGTTCAGATACTTTTTAAAAGAATGAATAACAAAGGTGCTGACTAGACTGTGCAAAATTAATGTGAGTGTATAAGCAGATATAGGTTTAGACAACAATTGTCTTGAATGGTGGGTGAAGGGCTAAAAGAATATTCATTTAGGAATCTGACTGTGGACCTGGCCCAGAGGTTATAAAAGTAGGTAAGGGTGCAAAGATCAGGAATCGATACAATCAAGTACCACACCTGACCCAGGATACCAATGGGAAAGTGAAAACTCACAGTAGACACCACAAATGAGAGCCAAGAGGTCAGCCCTTTCCCAGCAGGTGACCACAAAGCATTATAAACAGACGCGCACAAAGACATAGCAAACACAAGACAGAACAAAAACCATAAAAGATCCACAAAAGAAGTACCGCCTTGGAACGGTCAGTAAAATATTTTACTGGAGGGCTTAAACTGGTTTAACGGCGCCAACCTCACCCTTAATTCAGATGTGGATCAAGACACATAGATATTTGGTTTGCATGAAAGACCCCTAACTTATCAATGCATCATCTCCTAAAACATATAAATCAAGATATAACAAGGAGATAAAGCAAGGATAAGGACTCAACAGTAAATTAAACTGAATACCGGAGCAAAAGAAATCCAACAGGTAAACCCCGGTGGGCCCGACAAACAGCCAAAGCATCAGGCCCCTACCATCTCATCAATAGATAAGTCTTTAAGTCAGAACCATCATAGAGTCTGAAGTCCGACCCACAAAACTTTTTTCATGCTTAACTCAAATGTGGTTGTACCGGGCCGCGTAGCTCAGTCCGTAATGTGTCTGACTGGGTACATATTATTTTTTAACCGGGCCTCGTAGCGCAGTCGGTAACGTGTCTGGCTACAGATGCGTGTCTGACTGCAGATCCAGGGGTCGCGAGTTCGATCCCGGCCTAGTCCCATACATTGGTGGAGATTGATCATGAAATAATTTCTACGGTCATTCTCCTCCCTTCCGCTGAATCATTGGAGAAGGGTTGTTGTCAGTTACAAGCAAAAGTATGTGCAGGAAGTACTGGTTAACTGCTTGTTCAAGCTTGCCCAGAAAAAAGTGTGGTTAGGTGAACTGACTGCCCCGCCATATCCATAGCTGTTGACTTGGGACGTAAAGCAACAAAACAAAGAAAATCAACTGAGGTTGGAATTTCAAACACTCATGAAAACTAAAATGCTGAAAAATGAAGACTTTATTTTTTTCAAACTCTCAAATATTGCATTTATCATGCCAATAAATGTTAAAATGTCAACAATTGTTGGTATTTTAACATTTATGAGCATGATAAAGTTTATGCTCAATTGAGTTGGGCATGAAAAAAGTTTTATAACCTCGGGGCTAGGTCACAAGAGAAATCAACTGTAATCTGAAGTGTATGTACTCACCACCAGCCCTCAACAGTTGCCATTAACGGAGACAATGTTATTGAATTGTAAATGTTTGATGGAAATCACCCGCTGAATGGCCCATAGTTAGACAGACAGTAATAATGTTTACGATTATGACAGCGAGAAGTGAGACAAGAACTGTAATGAATTGCCATAAAGTGGCCTTTGAATTTCCTTAGCGATCAAGTTCTCATCTTCAGACATGATAATTTGCTTTGGTTTATGGATTCGGTGCTCCGTTCTGGTGATGTTGTTAACATCTGCAGCAGACAACAAATTTTGTGACATCTTCCTTCTTTTTGGAGGAAAATAAGGCTTGGTGTTTTTGTGTGAATCATCTGCTAGTTCACACAAAAATGCCAAGCCTTATTTGGTTTCTTATAGAGGCAACAAAAAAAATTGAAAATGCGGTCTGCTGCAAATTTTATTTACCCCTTTCAGGAATAATAGTGCTTCAACGTTGATGGAAATTAAGTTGGTAGACACTTGTCTTCTTTTATTCCTGGATGCCAAAATAATCTACAGTTCATAGAAAGTAAACCAAAGTGGCTACATCAATTAAACATAAAGGCTCCAAAAATGTAATCCATACTGGATCCAATAATGTAAACCATAGTGGCTCCAATTATGTAACCCATAGTGGTTCCATTATAATGTAAATTATAGCTACTACAAACCATAGTGACCCCAGTAATGTAGACCTTGGTGGCACCAATTATGGAAGCCATAGGGGCTTGAGTAATGTAAACCATAGTTACTCTTATCATGTTAACCATAGTGGCTTCAATAAACTTAAACCATAGTGACTTAAATAATGTAAACCAAAGTGACAATAATAATTTAAGCTTCACTGGCTTCCATAATGTAATTTATAGTGCCTCCAATAAAGTAAATCATAGTCTTCCAATAATGTAAACCATAGTGACTCCAACCATGTAATCCATAGCGGCATAATTATGTAAGCCATTAGTTTCAATAATGGAAACCATAGTGACTCCAATAACATAAACCATAGTGACTCCAAAAAATGTTAACTCTGTGGCTCCATTATAATGTAAATTATAATGGCTTCAATAATGTAAACCATAGTGACCCCAGTAATGTAAGCCACTATAAAGTGGCTTCAAGAATGTAAACAATAGTGACACCAGTCATGTAAACCATAGTGGCGCCAATCATGTAACGATAGTGGCATCAATAATGTTAACCATAGTGGCGCCAGTCATGTAACCCATAGTGGTATCAATCATGTAAACCATAATGGCTCAAATCATGTAAACCATAGTGGCTCCAATCATGTAAACCTAAATGGCTCCAATCAGATAAACCATAGCACCGGGCCACGTAGCGCAGTCGGTAAGGCCTCTGGCTACAGAGGCGAGTCTCACTGCAGATCCAGGGGTCTTGAGTTCAATTACGGTCCCATACTTTCGTGGAGATTGATCATGAAATAATTTCTACGGTCATCTCCTCCCTTCCGCTGCATCATTCTAGAAGGGTTGTTGTCAGTTACAAGCTAAAGTATGTGCACAAAGTACTGGTTAACCGCTTGTTCAAGCTTGCCAAAGAAAAAAAGTGTGGTTAGGTGAACTGACCGTCTCCCCATGACTGTAGCTGTTGACTTGGGACATAAAGCAACGAAACAAACAAGCAAAAGATAAACCACAGTGGCTCCAATCAGATAAACCATAGTGGTTCCAATCATGTAAACCAAAGTTGCTCCAATCATATAAACCATAATGGCTCCAATTATGTAAACAATAGTGTTGCCAATCATGTAAACCATAGTGGCTCCAATCATGTAAATGATAGTGGCTCCCAATCTTGTAAACCATAGTGGCTCCACTCATGTAAACCATAATTGATTCAGTCATGTAAACCAAATGATTTAAGCCATAGTGGCTTCAATAATGTTAACCATACCGTAGTTCTCCAGTAATGTAAACATAGTGTCTCCCAATAATAAAAACAAATGTGACCCCATTCAAACCATAGTTGCTTTTATATTGTAAACCATAGTGACTCTGATAATGTAAACCATAGTGATACAAAGATGTTAACCAAAGTTGCTTCAGTAATGTGAACCATGGTGGCTCCAAAATCGTAACGACAGTGGCTCTAATAATATTATCCATAGTGATTCAAAAATGTTAACCATAGTGACTCCAATATTGTAAACCATAGTTACCCTATGAATGTAAATTAAACTGTCTCTAAAAATGTAAACCATAGTGACTACAATAGAAGTTAACCATACTGACTCAAAGAAACCATAGAGACCCCAATTATGTAAGCCATTGTAAACCGTAGCAAGGACCTTAGTGATAGTTTTATAAGCAATTTGAGAGAATCACAGGGTTCCTAGAGAATGACGATAAACATTGGCATAGCTCCCATTACGCAGTTACGCATGTGGTAATAAAAATAACATTTAAGGGAGGTCACCCAAAGTGGCAAAAATGATTATCATACCATAAGGAACTGCTCTTAAAGGAAAGCATTCAGAATTCGCTCCCTATGGGAGCATATACTTTCCCATAGGAGAAGTTCTCATTTTGAAAGGGACGTAATTGAAGAGAATCATTGCTTGATCTAGTAGTCTCCCTTTGATGTGTGTAACTTTTTCAGCATTCTGGTACGCCATTGATGATTCCAATATTTTTGATAGAATGGGCATCTAGATAATAATAGGTGAAAAAAATCAGCAATAGACATTCTGAGTTCAAAAGTCGAATAATTTCACTTTGGAGTTGTATTTCAAACCTTGTTGATTGTTTGAATTGTTTGTAAACTTTAAACAGAAGTCACTAATTGTATGTTTCCCATTTGTGGTCAAGCAGAAAACTAGTTTGTGATTAATGGTCAGTTGAATTTCAAAGGAAATTAAAGTAAATAATATCGCCAAATAATATGGTAAAGAATTTTCTCAACACTGCTTTTATTGTTCGGCGGCCATATCTTGTTTCATCAAAATTGACCAATGACCAGAAAGATTACAGCCAATATATCTAGATATGAACCGTGTTGTGAGAAAATAATGATTAGAGTTTTGCGATAATGTAAGACGCAAAACCACCTGCTCAGCTACAGAAACTAGCCAGATTATTAAAAATCTGAAAGCAACATGTTTATGATCCACGGTAGAGAATAACAATGGAGCTGATCATTAGCCTGCTTATCTGGACAAAATGATCTGTGCATTTTTATATGTGTATAACAAAAGTAGGATTCCTCCTGTGTTGTGGCTTTATTAAGGCATTATCCAAAAAAAGAAGATATTTTTACTTTCAAGTTGGACCTCAATTTTGCAGCAGACGGACAGTTTCACATTTCATGGTTATTTTTAGCAACTTAGTAAGGTTTGAAATTTCATGTGAATTGTCTGATGTCAAGCCTCTTTTTCCAGAACATGAATATGTCACCAAATTTTTCAGCTGCTGCGCAGTCTTGATTGCTGTTTTAACACTTTGCCTACTGGGTAATTTTGCATGCTTTTTGTTCTCTGCTGAACTTTTTCAAAAAAATATTTCAGTAATACCAGAGTATATCAGAGTGTCAAACAGTTTGGATCCAGACCAGGACCGACATGTAGTCGGGCCTGATCTGGGTCCAAACTGTTTGCAGAGACTACACTACGGTAGCAGCAGACGGCACTAGCAGACCAGAGTTGAAATAGTTATGGGATAAGTACATTATGACATGGGCAGGCCTTATATGATTTAGAGAGGTGGTGTCACTAACCCTCTTAGTATAATACATGGGCAGACATGGAGTCAATTTTTTAAGCCCATCACAATGGGGATCTGTCCAGGACAGATGGCCTTGTAGTTTCATCTGGCCCCAAGGTTATAAGACTTTTTTCATGCTCTGCTCAACTCAGAGCACGGAATTTCAACTTCTGATAAAAACTGAAATACTTACAAATAAAGAAATTTCTTGCTTTAAATCTCTTGGATGCTGTATTTATCATGCTAAAAAATGTTAAAATGCCAACAATTGTTGGCCTGGTCTTTGTGACATTAAGAAAGCCTATACCCTACCTAAAATTTTCAGACCCATTATTTATTTATTCCCAAATCAAGACAACTCTATTTTCTCAGATAGTGTAGTTAGTCATTGATAGCTCCCCTTGACTGTATTTATGTGCAAGGTTCCTCACCTGAACACTGGAAAGATAGAATGGCAAATAGTGTAAACCTTGATTTGACTGCTTTAATTTACAGTTGGTATATTTGCTCAGACCTGTCCGTTGAGCAGTCAGATCTGGGTTATAGAGGCTTTCATATATACAATTGCAGATGAGGGAGCCAAGTGGCTCTGTGGTAGAGTGCTTGACTCGAGACCGAGGGGCTGCGGGTTCAAGCCTCAACAGCATCACTCACAGTGTTGTGTCCTTGAGCAAGACACATTATCCTTGCTTAGTACTGGTTCAACCCAGGAAGACCCATCCCGACATAATTGAAAAATTGCTGATCTGAGCCTTAAAATTTGCTGGTTGCACATATGCCACATTGTTGGAAATATCATGCAAAGGTAATCGGCAGACAATAAAAATCGCCTTAAAAGCAAGGAAAGACGGAAGTTGGTACTTTGAGAAATCAAGACTTGAGTTATTAAGGGTGGATTGTACATGGTCATGTATTGTCTATTTTCAGGGATTTTGTGAGGCAAGTTTTCAAGCCTTTCTCTGCTGTTGTCATTCGTGATGGCCCCTATGAAGAGTTAATAAAAGAACTTGAGAACTACAAGACGGATGTCTCAAATCAAGTCAGAAGGTAAGTGAATCATACACACATGGGTGAAAAAGTTCAAAATTTCCAAAAAATCAGAATTTAAAACTTGCTGTATACCTCCAAAATATTAAAAATTCCAAGTTTAATGGTCAAATACCTTTAGATAAACTGAAACTAAATCAGAAAAGCTATTATTACCTGCAGAATTCAGCATTTGGAGGCTGACTTACTATGGAAACTCAGCCTCAAAATCCTGAATTCAGGAATAATCCTGAAAACTTTCACCCATGTGTACAGGCCACTAAGCAAGAAAACCTGTCTTTTTGTTTATTTGATTCTTTACGTCCCATCAACAATCTTTCAGTTATGTAGGGACGGGTCTTCCTGGTTTGAACAAGTACTAAGCTAGGATAAATGTGTCTTGCCCAAGGACACAACGCAGTGACGCCGATTAGGCTCGAACCCGCGGCCCCTCAGAAAACCTGTCTTTGGGTTTCTGACCAAGAAGGGCTCAAACGGGATTACACAGCTACAGAGACTAGATAGAATATTGAAATTTTGCATGTGGTACGTCTGCTAACCACAGAGCAAATGACAAAGGCACTGATCAGGCTGAGGGAATGTGCACGCTGGTCTGCGCCTTTGTTGTTTGCATACAATAAAGTCAGGTTCTCCCATGTCAAGGCACATTATATGCCCGTATTGGTCCATTTCATGCATTAACTTTTCATGCTCGGAAATTTCATGAATTTTTTTTGTATGCTTATTCTATACAAAATCATCTTTTTCTAAATATCAGAGTGTGAAACAGTTTGGATCCAGATCAGACCAGATACTCTGTCTGGTCTGATCTGAGTCCAAACTGTTTGCAAAGGTATATCAGCAGAGACTGCACTAGCAGGCGACACATTAACCAATTAGGTTATTGGGTCTTGGAATCACAAAATACTTATTGGAGCGGTCTGCCTAGTGCAGTGGGAGTTGATTTGTTATCTGACTGTGGAATTGCAAGCTTGAATTATAACAGGCCTTTTACTTTGGTAGAGATTACAGTTGTATCTCTCCATAGGGCGAAGCACGTTTTCATGACTTTTTCCAAATTTACGTTTGCGGGACCATACGTGTGAGCGAATTTTACAATACAAATGAGCGAATACTTACTATTCCCCTGTTGTCATATTCCAGTAGCATATCTCTCAATTTTTGAAGCCTTTCCCTTTCTCTTTTTTGCAAGCAAATTTTGGTGCAGGAATTTTCAAGTAGGTGTTAGTTTGAACCGATTTAAGTTTTTCCAAGAACTCAAATTCTCTATGTACCTTTGGATAAAAAAAAGTTTGCTGAAACATATTGTGAAATTTGCTAAAAGTTGCTCAAAAGTATGCATACTGTATTGTTTGCTCAAACGTATTGTCCCCGATTCAAATAGAGTAGTGGTCAGTCACTGACTTAAGTAAAAAACAACAACAGAGAAAAGGACTGGTTATTGACGAGCCTGCCCAGGAAAAGCATGTTGAGATAACTGACCTGCAAGATATGACTTAAAAATCGTTGAGAGTGATGTTGAACCCTTAACCACAACAAAAACAATAAAAACAAAATACTCATGAGAACAGTAAACGGGGATGTACTGATCAGACTGCTGCTTTCAGGGATCTGATCTGGTTCTGTACTGTTAGTCCAGAGTTTTGTCATGCGGGGATCCAGAGGGGGGAGAGGGACATGGGGTCCTGACCCCCCCTGAAAAATCACAAAAATATAGGGTTTCTTAGCCATACTGGTCTGGACCCCCTAAACAAATTACAAAGCTACCAAGCCAGTGCCCAATGTTGAGCCAGCATTGGCCGGCCAGCAAAATGCCATTTTAATGGCGTTTTGCTGGCGGGCCATGCAATGATGGCCAGCTTAAAGTGGTATATGTATCCTCCCTGAGCTCCCCTCATCAACTAAAAAAACAAAAAACAAAAACAAACAATAATAACGTCAAAGTTTAACCCCCTCACACAGAACTTTCTGGATCCGCACATGGCATAGTTTCAGGACATCTATCCATGTGTTTACATTTACGGTACTCTTTGCATGCTGGGAAATTCTAAATACTTTTTTGTCGTTGTCTGATTTTTTCAAAATCACCTTTTTCAAAGTCGGGCCTGACCTGGGTCCAAACTGCATAGGTTATCAATGTTACTACATATAGCACTGAACACTAGCAGGCAAAGAGTTCATTTATGTTTTTGATTTTCCGTGTCTGCGTGGTAGGTTGTATCATGATTCGAAACTGTCATGACTGCTAATTATTTTTATCACATCTACTCACAAGATACCCCCCCAAATACACGTATATTTCTTGTCAATCTTCTGGTGACGTGGTCACCCACACAGTATATCAGGATATCTTGTTATGTATCAACTTTATTTTTCTACTATTTTCAGAAGTGACCATTTCAGTCCTTATCTAAGGTTTACATAAGTCCAAGACATCATTCCACTTTTTTTGTCATGAAAATGCTGTCTGCTCTTTACCTCTGCTGCATATATCCAAATTGCACTCCGCAAATCTTTCACTGTGGAATCTAACACTTTGAACCCTGATCTGCTCCTAAAGCCTGTTTCACATCAATCCTATGGCAGCTGTACACCTGTCTACAAACACAAATTTCTTGGTTTCGTGTGGCTGTCCTATAGTGTTTTGCGCAACACCGTAAGACTGCCTTGCGAAACTTAGGGTTGTACGGTTGGTGCAACGATAAAAACTAAATTTTCAACATCTTCATTTTCCTTGCGATTTTCTTGCGATCTTATGAAGACGCACGACTGCCACAAGTCATGCAAGGCTGCTGAAAGCTACCCAATACCCAGAGCCCAAAGCTACCCAATAACCATGTCCTAAGCTACCCAATAACCATGAGCTACTCAGTACCATAAGCCCTAAGCTACCCAATACCATAAGCCCTAAGCTACCCAATACCATAAGTCTTAAGCTACCCAATACCATGAGCTGCTGTCATTCTCCTCCAGCTGTTTCAAGAAGGGCAGTTGTCAGTTACAAAACCATAAGCCCAAAACAACCCAATACTGTAAATCCGGAAATTTTCGCGAGAATTTTATTTTCAGGAATAGCGTTAAAAGACATATTTGTGACGCTAAAAATTTGCGACTAGGGCATGAATTACTTATATCAGTAAACGACTGAGTGATTTCGGCATTTCGCTAGGATTTCATTTTCGAAGTTTCGCAAAAATGAAATCCTCGCGAAAATTTCCAAATTAACAATACCACGGCCTATAAACTACCCATTAGGCAAATATATGGCCAGGCTGATGTGAGTATTTGCTTGGCAAGGGCCATTTTGTTGATTTTGTCATGCAATGGCTTATGTATGTGTATTTTAGGAGAACAACCCATCTGAACACTGGCCTCAACATAGATGTTCAAAGCAAGATAAAGCTTCCAGAAAAGCAGCTGAAGGTGAGCACATGTCCCTATACTTTCTTTATTTGACCTACTAAGTGCACATGCCTTCATAAGTACACATTTAGAAATGAATTTGATTTTTGGAATGTTCATAGAATCATGAATACTTTGGGTCTCTTGCAAAGTAAGTGAAGCCGGGCTTCACGTTAACTTTCCAAGAGACCTGAAGTATTCATGATTCCATGAACATTCCAAAAATTTAATTTATTGCTTATGTTTACATTTTATTATAAATATCTAAAATATAAAAGATATTTCTAATTTAGGAATTCAAACAGTTTTTTATTTAAAATATAATCGTATTTATGGTTCAGTCAGAGAGTAAAATGGATAAGCAGAACAGCCAGCTTGAACACGGACAGCCAATAGAGCAAACAAGAGGCTTGTTTTGCACGTGCAACTCAGGTGTGGCTCGCTGTCAATCACAACACCAGTGTCACTTCTGGCAAATGAATTCAATGTTCGAAGCATATTGCATGGGCAAGTGAGCTTGGCAGCTGTCAATCAAATTTGTGTAATTCATGAGGCTAGGAACGGTTGCAAAATCTAAAGATTCATTAAAGGATTGCTTCGAAAATGTAAATATTGAGTTATGTCCCAGCTTCAAAAATATCCATTGCTCAATAAGATTTTCAATTATAGCAAATATGTTAATTTAAGGCAATGTTTTGAAGAGTTGCACTCTAACAGTTATTATACCCCCTTCAGTGTTTCGGGAGACATGTTTTTCCCTGTCCATTCATCCGCCCGTCCGTCCGGCTGACTGTCCATCACAAAATGTGTCCACTTGTAAATGCAACTCCTCCCACAATTTTAGATGGATCTTTTTGAAACTTCGCAGGTGTTTTTGTCAAGGTCTGAAGATGTGCTCGAGATTTGACTGTAATGGTCAGATTAATTTTTGTGACCTTTTTCGCAGTTTGAACTTAGTCATTTTTTGGCTCCACTTCTACCAATCAATATATAAAGCTTATAAACACTTTCAATGTTAGCTGGATCTTTTGACACTTTTCAGGTGTTTTTGTCAAGGTCTGAAGATGTGCATGAGGTTTGGCTATAATTGTCAGATTTATTTTTGTCACTTTTTTAGCAGTTTGAACTTTTGCCTCAACTTCTACCAAAGCATATCTTGTGAACGCAACTCCTCCTATAACTTTAGCCATATTTTTTTTAAGCTTTGCAGATATTTCTCTCAAGATCTGAAAATGTGCATGAGGTTTGGCTGTAATCCTCAGATTAATTTTTGTCACTTTTTTAGCAGTTTGAACTTAGTAGATTTTGGGCTCAACTTCTACCAAAACATAAAGACACTGGGTATCTTGTGAACGCAACTCCTCCTACAATTCTAACCAGATCTTTTTTAAACTTTGCAGGTACTTTTGATTATGTCTGAAGATGTTCATGTGGTATGGATGTAATTCTTAGATTATTTTTGTCACTTGTCTGCAGTTTGAACTTAGTACTATGTCTCCCCCGTAAGGGTCGGGAGACAAATTGTTTTACCTAGTGCGTCTATCTGTCTGTCTGACCATCCGTCACAAAATCATGTCCGCTCTAGCACTTGAAAACCTTTTGAGATCACAAATCTATTTATAAATCTTGTGAGTCATTTATGCCCTGGCCATGCATTTAGTGACATTTGGATCATTTTGACACCAAAAGGGGGTGGGGGAGACATCAGTTTTTGTAGAAAAAACAATTCTAGTTATACCCACTTTTGTTTCGCCTGTGAAGCATGGTCGACACATAGGGATCATGTCTTCGTCGACATCATTGTCACACTTTGGTTTCAGATCATTAACTTTTGAAGGGATGCATCAATTTTATTCAAACTTACAGAAGGGTAAAGCATCATTAGATACAGGTCAAGTTCGAAAGTAGAGGTCAATTCGCAAAAATTTGACTAGTCATGGCCCTTCTTTTACTTAGATTTTGGCTAACTTGTGGTTTCCGAACGATAACTGAAGGGATCCAACAATTTCGTTCAAATTTTACAGAAGGGTAAAGCAACTTTTGACTTAGGTTTAAGCTATTGACATTTTTTTTGTGGAATAAACGTGTGCCTGTAGATGAGCATGACAGTGATTAAAATTTTACCCCACCCCCTGACCCCTTAGATGGGGTCAAAGGTCAAATATTTAAATTTCGCAAAACTCAGTTGTCAATTTTTTTCTGAAATTTCGCATGCAGAGGTACAATAAATATGAAACATATCAAACGTGATTTTAGATCGAAGCCCTGGGTCCAACTCCTAGGGTGGACTTAGGGGTGGGGCAGATGCCAAAATTCAACTTTTTCAGGTATGGTCATATTACATATCAAATTAAAGGGAAAGACACATGCAGCAACATGGTAGCAAATATTTTGCCAGCAAACCTCTCTCTCCCACCCCCCTCACCTCTGACCCTGGCGGTGGGGTCAAAAGGTCTAAATTCAACTATTTCAGAATATGGCCATGTTGCATATTGAATAAAGGGACTACATGGTAGCAAATATTTTAACTGTGGGTCAGGTTGAAGTCAGATAATCAAATTGTACAGATAAGTTTATTTCCTTTTGAAATCTAGTTGATAGGCTTTTAACTTTGATCTGTATGATAGCCAAGGTGAACTGAGGGGTTGGAGAAATGGGATTTAAGTTTTGTGATTTATAAGTTTCTCTAAAATAACCCTTCGCCAAGAATATACATTTGACCAATTGGCCTTGTTTGATTTCTGTTTTGGCAGGCAACACATCCAATTCTTGGAATTCTAGTTTCTTTTATTTTAGATTTTTTTTCTTTAGAAAAAAAGGTTATATTAATTTCGTACCAAAGTCAGTCCATTCATCCGTCACATTTCTTGTAAATGTATCTCCTCCTAAAGCGTTAGACCTAGCATCCTCAAACTTTGTAGCTGCATGATGTAGAGGGTACTAGGCAACTTTTCGTGTGACCTTGACCCCAAGGTCAAGTTTATATAATGTATTTTCTTGTAACTGTATCTCATCCTAAACCGTTAGACATAGTAACTTCAAACTTTGTAGTTGCATATGTCACATGATGTAGAGGGTATTAGGTACATTTATATAATTAATATTCTTGTAAATGCATCTCCTCCAAAACTGTTGGACATAGCAACTTCAAACTGTGCATTTGCATAGGTCACATGATTTAGAGGGTACTGGGCTTCATTATGTGTGACCTTGACCCCAAGGTCAAGCTTCAAGGCCAAATACTAAATTTTCTTGTAAATGCATCTCCTAAACCGTTGGACGTAGCAACATCAAACTTTGCAGGTACATAGGTCACTTGATGTAGAGGGTGCCTGGGCAACAGCTTGTGTCAAGGTCAAGGTCAAATACTGTATTTTCTTGTAAATGCAACTGCTCCTTAACCATTGGGAATAGCTGCAGGTGCATAGGTCACATGATGTAGAGAGTGCTGGGCAATATTATGCCAAGGTCAAATGCTGTTTTTTCTTGTTCATGCATCTCCTAAACCAATTGACACAGCAACTTCAAACTTTGCAGGTGCATATGTCACATGATGTAGAGGATACTGGGCAATATTTTGTGTATCCTTGACCCAAGGTCAAGGTCAAAGATAAAAGCGGGTATATGGGATGGTGTACCATCGACTGCAGTCTACAAATCTTATTTAAAAGAATTATTTTTCACAGTGAAGAAATTTCTAATACAATTATAAACTCTAGGAATAGATGAAATTTTGGCTATTCAGTCAACAAAAAGTACATGTAATTATTTGCGTTAAATGAAAAATGCTTATTTTTAATTGACATTGTGCCTTTAAAACAAACCATTTTGACATTGTCGCACAGGAAGTCGGCTAGCACGAACTAACCTGTCGCCTTTCGCTCCGTGCACTCTGGGATTGAGCCGCCATTTTTATTAAAAATATAATATGCGATCACTGCTTGCATGACTCGGAACTTTACATCCAGTAAATACTGGCTAGAAGAGAAATGATAAACTGTCAAAAAAATAACTTTTTGCTATTTTTAACAATAAATTCTGCCATTACAGCAGTGCGAGAATTGAACGAGACTAGCCAAATATCGCTAGTTACCCATGATGCAAAGGGCGAAATGCGAGAGATCTAGGTGAGGTATCGTCAGGTCTTGCGAGAATGACCATTTTGATAGTCATTTTGTGGTATTTTTAGATTGCCATCCTTCAGTCATCAAAGATGATGGAAGCTTTCTACCCAGAACATGTGATTGGTCGGCTAGATGTATCCGAGGATGATTACTGGATGGGCAAGCAGCTGGAGTATAGAGATTGGACAGGTTATAGGAAATTTAAGAATTAACCTAAAGACCTGTCTTGGTCAACCCCCCTGTCAGCTGTTGTGATCGGTCTTTGTGCGTTGTGGATAATTTTTTTCTTTTAAAGGACATCTTTTCCTGAACCACTGATCCAAATTTTAAATTATTTCACATGAATGTTTCCCATAATGCCCTCTACCAAAATTGCCCAAATGGTTCCACTCCACTGAACAAAATGGCCACCATAGCTTAAAAAATCTTTTAACAGCATCTTCTGCTGAACCACTGGTCCAAATTTAAAATAATTTTACCTGAAGGTTCCCCATAAAAGCCTCTACCAACAAATCACAAACAGTTTTATGGTACTGAGAGAAATGGCCACAAGACCAAAAAATAAAATTTCTAAGAAAAATCTGTAAACAAAATCTTGTCCTGAACCACTGGTTCAAATTTAAAATAATTTCATATGAATGTTCCCTATAATACCCTCTACAAAAATAGCACAAATTGAGCAAAATGGCCACCAGAGCTAAAAAAGGAAATATCTTTAAACTATATCCTCTCCTTAACAACTGCTCAGCTTCAAAATAATCTCATAATGCCCTCTCTATAAAATTGCTCAAACCATTCTACTCTGCTGAACAAAATTGCCACCAAAGCTAAAAATAGAAGTATCTTTAAATTACATCTACTTCTTATCTTTGTTTTATCTACTTTTTATCCTCCACCAAAATTGTCCGTCCGTCTGTCCGTCCATCCATCCGTCCATTCCGTCCGTCCGTCCGTCCGTCCGCACTTTTTGTCTGTCCAGAATCATATCTCAGTACCTTTTTGTCAGATTTGATTTTTTCGTGGTACAAATGATTAGTACCATGGACTCTCTATATCCTATAAGTTTGGTCAAAATGGACCCCTTAACACTTGAGTTATTGCCCTTGTTTTAGTATAGGCAATTATAATGCAAAACCTATATTAGCTTTTTTTGTGTGATAATCTTCACATTTCATCACGGCTATTTTATTTAACAACTTCTCACTATACACCATGATTACCCAGTGCCTGTAGATAAGCATGGCATTGTCAAAGTTTTACCCCACTCCTTTTGACCCCGCCTAAGGGGTCAAAGGTCAAATATTTAAATTTTGCAATAGCTAAGGCAATTGTTAATATTTTTTGCTGAAATTTTGCATGCAGGCAGAGCAGCAATAGATATGAAACATATCAAATGGAATTTCAGTTTGAAGGTCTAGGTCCGAGCCTGTGAGGTGGACTTAGGGGGTGGAGCTGAGGCCAAAATTAAACTTTTTCAGAATATGGTCATGTTGCATATCAAATTAAAGCTGACAACGCTGGCAGCAACATGGTAGCAAATATTTTGCCCACAGACACACCCTCGTTATATCTTAGTTTGTATTTACTAGGAGATGATGCATTGATAAGTTAGGGATCTTTCATGTGAACCAAACATCTATTTGTCTTGATCCACATCAGAAATAAGGGTGAGGTTGGTACCATAAAACTAGTTTAAGCCCTCCAGTAAAAATATTATTTACTGAACGTTCCTAGGGGGTGCTTCTTTTGTGGATCCTGTTTTGTTATTTATGTTTCGTGTTTGTCATGCTCTCTTGTCTGTTCGCAGCCTTGTGATCACCTGCTGAGAAAGGGCTCACCTCTTGGCTCACTTGTATGTGATGTTTTCTTATGTTTTTGTCACTTTCCCATGTCACGTGGTGTTCTGGTCAGGTCTGGTACTTGATTGTATTGATTCCTGATCTTTGCCTTCTTACTTACTCTTCTTAACCTCTGGTCAAAATTCAAATCCTAAGCTACCCAATACCATGTGCACAAGCTACCAAATACCATGAGCCATATAATTTTACAGAAATGTTCCTCATAATGCTCTCTACCAAAATTGTACAAAGGGGTCCACTCTGCTAAACAAAATGGCCCCCAGAGCTCTAGATAAGAAATATCTTTAAACGACATCTCCTCCTGAACCACTGGTTCAAATTCAAAATAATTTCGCAGAATTGTTCCTCATGATGGCTTCTACCAAAATGGTACAAATGGTTCTGCTCGGCTGAATAAAGGGGCCACCAGAGCTCTAAGTAAGAAACGTCTTTAAACAAAATCTCCTGAACCATTGGTCCAAATTCAAAATAATTTCACAGAATTGTTCCTCATGATGCTCTCTACCAAAATTGCACAAATGGTTTTGCTCCATCGAAAGAAAGAGCCTCAAGAGCTCTGGATGAGAAATGTCTTTAAACAACATCTTGTCCAAATTCAATATAATTTCACAGAAATGTTCCACATGATGCCCTCCACCAAAATTGATCAGAACGTTCAGCATCATCTACTCATGTGCCAGGTGAGCAATCCAGGGCCTTCTTGTTACATCTGCTGCATAGATTCAAATGGACTCTAAACTAATTTTATCATGGAAGCAATCACTGTGGACTCTGATCAGACGGCTCCCTTAGGAGTAGTCTGATCTGGGTCCATGTTGTTTGCAATATAAACATCTATCATGAGAAATTGAACTCATCTTTCAAAACAAGTAAATAAGGAAATACATTGAAAGTGTTAATATTATTAATCATTTTTGTCTTAAGATATCCAAACAAACGTAAAAACAATGCATTTACTGGTCCATTGTTATTGACATTATAAGAATCCATCCTGATTGTAAGGGTGGGATAGAAAAGTCCATCCCTGGGAGCACCTATTTGCATCACGTGGCTTGCCAAGTGATGAAAAATGGTGATCGCGAGGGACAGACTTTTCTATCCCATCCACACATAAATAATGAAATCTTTTTCTTGCTCACCATAAAATAGCCCATTTTTGTATTTAAAAAAAAGGATTCCAGAAATGCCTAAAGTTGCTGATATGCACCATAACATAATGATGTCACTTAAACAGAACAATGACGTCACTTGTCTTTTGACATGCAGCTGTACAATTTTTTTCTTTACCACTGGTTGGTACGGGGTATGTGAGATTGAATTTTCTTATATAGGTAAAAACAGTGGAAACCCCAGTTTGGTGTGCAAGAAAAGGTAATGTAGCCTGTTTGTCAGGTGTGAGATCACGTAAATATAAATGTATTTACATCAAGCCACAACCATACTCAAATAGCCTTGATAAACCGCTCTTTAACTCTTTGCATACTGGGTAATTTTTCATGCTTTTGTTGTCATCTGAAAAAGTTTATTTTGAAAAAAGTCAGCTGACCACAACAAAAGCATAAAAAATAGCCAGCATACAAGAGTGAATTACATATTTATAAAATCATGTGGTTTCTATTTATTACCAGGTTTAGCAAGCCAGAAGTTGTCCAGCATATTCTCTAAGTCTTTCTTAGAGCCACTTGAGGACACAGATAAAAACTTCCAGCTCAAGGTACAATAAAACCTGTGTAAAATATGTGTAAAACCTGTGTAAAAGGACCACTCAAAAATAGACAAAATAAAGATCTTTATGACAAATGGTAGCTTAATGAAGGTCGAAAGTATTGCAGAATGCTCCCTTGGAGCATTCTGCAATACTTTTGACCTGCATTAAGCGTTAATTGGTCTTGAAAACCCAAATTTAGTCATTTTGAGAGTGGCCGTTTTACACAGGTTAGTTGTACTGGATTTTACCTTCGTATTAGGATAAAAATCCTGTATTTTGGGTTGAATAGTCAGATACCCGTTATAAAACTTTTTCATGCTCAGTTTTTGTTTATGCTCAATTGAGCATGAAATTGTTCATGCTCATGAACGTAAAGATGTTGGCATTTTTTCACATTTTTCTTGAAAGGAGGCTGCACAGGCTTGTTACATTTGTCAAAATGCAACATTGCTGGAAATCACATGTCAAGGCTCAAATTTGATTGTGGATATGTAAAATGTATTGACTGAATGGTAAACACACACTGTAGACCTTGATTAGCCTGCTTCTTCAGTCTGAACAAGGAATAAACAGTTTGGTCAAATGTATATGTTCTCAAATATTTGAGGTATTAGCATGCTATGTTGGCATTTAAATCTTGAACTTTAATTGTGCTTTTAACATTTTGTTTGCAGTAACTAGGCATCTTTCTGACCACATGCTGTTAGTATTAGTGCGACTTTTTTGTTTGCAGTAAATAGACATCTCTCTGACCACATGCTGTTAATATTAGTGCATACTTGTTAGCATGAAAGTACTCTTAGATGTATAAATAATTTGTATCTCACATGTGCTAAAGTTACTATTAGACTTCAACCTAATCTGGATCCAAACTGTTTGACTCTCTGATTGTAAAAAAGATGATTTTAATAAAACCAGCACAAGACAAAAAGTATGAAAAATTCCCCAGTAGGCAAAGAGATAGATTATCTTCATGTAGAATATACATCAACACTCAAAGAGCCAGGCTGCATAGCGCAATTGGTTGCTTGTCAGAATGCAGATTGAGGGGTGGTGAGTTAAATCCCGGCCTGGCCCCATACTTTCGTAGAGATTGATAATGAAATATCATCTATGGTCATTCTCCTCCTTTGGCTGATTCAAGAAGGTCTGTTGTCAGTTACAAGCAAAAATATGGGCTCAAAGTACTGGTTAACTACTTGGTCAAGCTACCCATGAAAAAAGTGTGGTTAGGTTAACAGACTGTCTGGACATCATAGCTTTTGACTCGGAAGTAAAACCTGAATCACCCCGCCCTCTTGAAAAGCATGGCTCCATTGATAGGGGCTTATCTTCCTATCTTCCTGTACTTATACATATATAAGGAAAACATACAGCTCTGCTGACTGGATTTGACGATTATTTGGCTAAAATACATGTAGTTCTTGGATGACCCTCATTCAAGATTTTTTTAGACTTTACTGATCATCTCTACCTAAACTTCTAACAAAATTTTGAATTAATTTTATGCATTTGTTACCTATGTTACCTCCTGGTCTTTCTCGGAGAGTTTTGCTCCATGGAACAAAATCAGCTCCAGAACTTCTTATAAGGGCCTGTCACACTTAGACTAATTGACTTGACAGAACTGAATTGGAGTACACTAAAACCTGTGTAAAACTACCACTAAAATTACGTTTCTGGTCTATCTGCAGATCCAGGGGTCGCAAGTTCGATCCCGGTCTGGTCCCATACTTTCTTGGAGATTGATCATGAAATAATTTCTATGCTCATTCTCCTCCCTTCCCCTGAATCATTAAAGAATGGTTGTTGTCAGTTACAAGCGAAAGTATGTGCACGAAGTACTGGTTCAAGCTTGCCCAGGAAAAAGTATGCTTAGGTGAACTGACCCTCCCGCCATGACCATAGCTGTTGACTTGGGATGTAAAGCAAAAAAAACAAAAACAAACCACTATAATTGACAAAACAAAGTTATTGAAGGTCTTAATGAAGGTCAAAAGTATTGCAGAATGCTCCCCTTGGAGCATTCTGCAATGCTTTTGATCTGCATTAAGTGATAATTAGTCTTGAAAACCATTTTGTGGTCTTTTTGAGAGTCGCCGTTTTACACAGGTTTACTGTAGATGTTACAACATCAAGATTATAGGCAGAGTTCAGTCAAGTTGAGCACTTAAAATTTTACATGTGCTTTGCTATTTTCAGGTGCATCATTTGAATTTAAGTAGATACGTCAACATGTTGAGTACAGCGGAGATCCGTGATGACCTTGACCTTGTAACTGAGGTACACACCCCAACAGGTCAGTAGTTTTTAGAAGACCAAGGTTACAAAAACATCAAGAAATACACATTTCCATGAAAGTGTCGGCCATTTTGAATGTAATACTTGAGGGAAATTCCACTTAATACCTACTGCGCATTGCATTTGTTTGGTGTTTCATTAATTTTTTTATGAAATCAAATATACTGTATTTAATTCAATAAGTGCACTATGTCCATAACTTTTTCAAAATTCTAACCCCCACTTTTGAAAACTCTAGATCCAGATCAGCTGGTGTCTGATGAAGCCAGATGATTAGGATCCAATCTTTTTTTAATGCACATGCGCTAATGCAGAAAGTTTTGTCAGAGGGGTCCGACTTCAACAACTTTTCTTTTTCTTTTTTCAGTGTATGAGGGAAGGGAGGATCCATATGCCAATATAAGCGGGCCATCATAAGCCTGCCAGCACAACGCCATTTAAATGGTGTTTCGCTGGCGTGTCGATTATGGCCCAACATTGAATTCTGGCCTGGTAGCTTTGTGATTTTTCAGGGATCCAGACAAGTATTGCTAAGAAACCCTATATTTATGTGATTTTTCAGGGGGGCTCCGTACCCCCTGCCCACCCCCCTCTGGAACCATGCATGATGTATACGATAAAATCATATAGATAGTGAATTTGCCAAGCTGAAAATCAGTTGTTACTAAATAGAGGATCTAACATAAGCACTCATGTTTTATTGAATTTATTAAATGAGTTAGGGAAAAGTCATAAAATGCAAGGCTTGCTGAGCATTTTATCACTTTTTTGCAACGAGTTTAATAAATTCAATAATACAAGAGCACGAATGTCAGATTCTATTTATCATATGACATTAAAACTGAATAAAAATCGCAGTTAAGATTACCAATATGTATGCACCTTGTTATGGACGTCATAACGCTTCCCGAACATCTGTAAACCACTAGTGGTTTATCAATTTTATTGCATGGCGTTAAATCACTCCCAGATGTGACGTCATATGATAAATAAACTCATAAGAGCATTGCACTTTTTCAGTTGAAAAATGATCAACTTTACCCTGCAAACCAAGCCACTTGATGGCTTTTCTCAACCTTAAAACATGGCATCCACAAGAATGGTTTATTTTGGTGAAAAGATGTAATATTTCATATTTCACTGGTGAGCAAGATATTTTTTTGAAATATACTATTTATTCAACTTATATATCCCATTATTATACCTCACGTGAATTTCCCATACAAAACTTCCATAGACGAACGAGTGATATTTTAGACTATCACCCGCTGCTATAGCGACAACTAGTTTGCCATAGCAGCAGGTGATAGTCTAAAATAACAATATGGTCACATGATGCGCAACACCAATGCGCCTACGGTTCGTTCATGTCAGGAGACGTTCAACAGCAATTGCCGACATGAGGCAAGATTTGGTGACTTTCAACTCTCAATAACGTTGTTTATGGTCAGAAACATAAAGTGTGGGTACTCGTTTTCTTAGTAAGAATGAAAGGAACACGTTGAGACCAAATTTGAGTGGGATAGGCGAATTTTTCTATTTTGCAACAAAGCCGCATCTTGTACAGCATCTCCTTTAATAATGACGCTGCTCGGTATTAAGTTTGACGTCATCAGCTTTTATGGCGTAATTTGTAAAATGGAACGTCAGTGATCTGTTCAAGTAAAAGAACATTTTTGGTATTTTTGACTATCACCCTCTCAGGGAATGTAATATCTATATAATATTTCAATCCTTTATTTTTAAACCTTTAATGCTGAGAGGAATTTTCCATTCTTATTAATTGGATCAGTCCATTTCAATTTTAAGGATTGTTGGGTGATATTTTTTGCAAACAGTGGGGACCCTGATCAGACTCCCCATTCGGCGGCATCTTATCCAAGTTTGCACTGTTTGCCTATGTCCCACAAAATTGACGCCAGGCTTATATGGGTTATTATAAAATGGTTTCATTGGATAAAAACACAACATAAAATAGAATTAATAAGCAGAATGATGAATCAGACACAATGGGTTGGCTCAGATGAGGGACCGAGGCCATAAGAATTTCAAAAGAACCATTCCTGATTGCATCGCGGCAAGTCATACATCTATGTTCTTTGTTGACTTCCTGGAGTCCATTTCAGAAAATCAAATGTCTGTAACTTTCTTATATTAAAATGAACCAAAACACAATTGTGTGGGTAGACATTTTCTTAAGATCTACTAAATATTTCGGTACAAAACATGTTAGATTTTGCTAAAAAATCTCATTACAATGTCTCCAACTTGGTCTTTTCTTGTGGTTTCAGTGTTGAAAGATTGACAGATTATACAGCATCATCACACTTATATGACATCATATGTGACATCAAGAATACAAGCAACAGTTAAATTTTCAAATTGTATATAATGAAAAGAAAATTCAATTTTTTTTTAATGAATATGACTTTAATTTCATCTCATGAATACACTTTATCCACTGCTTAAGTACTCAGGTTTAACCCAAGAAGACAGGAAATTGTCCCAACATGACTGAAAATTTGTTGACTGGATGTAAAATATTGACACAAACAAAAAAAATAATTAAAAAATCATCTAATGAAATGAAAAATGTATATTTCATGTGTGACTTGGCCACTCATGAAATACTGTAAAACCTGTGTAAAAAGGCCACTCAAAAATAGACAAAACAAAGATCTTATTGACAAATGGTAGCTTAATGAAGGTCAAAAGTATTGCAGAATGCTCCCCTTGGAGCTTTCTGCAATACTTTTGACCTGCATTAAGAGATAATTGGTCTTGAAAACCAATTTTCGGTCTATTTTTGAGTGGCCATTTTACACAGGTTTACTGTGTACAATTTTCATTTCCTTTTATGAAATAAATGTCATAATGATAAAGTTCAAAAACTTGAATTTCTTCTATGTACCTAGGTGAAGTCTCCACTAGAGCCCCTCATCTTGATTCCAGCTACTTCAACCCTGATCAGAAAATAGTTCAAACACATTATCACTATACAGCGAAGAAGAGAAGGCTTCCTTGGTCACGGCCAGCGTACGAGGCTGAGTTTGACAAGCTTGAAGTTCCTTTACCAATACCCCACCCAGCTATCATAGCTATATCCATTTACAACAGGTAATGCAGAATACATGTAGTTTGAATTCAGTTTCAAGATTGGGTTTTCTATTTATAAACAATCTTGAAAATCTAGAGTTGTATTATTCAGAAGGGAAAATTAACCGAAATCTAAATTTGTTTTATTAAGAAGGGAAAATTAATCAAAATCTAGATTTGTTTAATTCAGAAGGGAAAATTAACCAAAATCTAGATTTTCTTTATTCAGAAGGGAAAATTAACCAAAATCTAGATTTTTTTTATTTAGAAGGGAAAGTTAACCAAAATCTAGATTTGTTTTATTCAGAAGGGAAAATTAACCAAAATCTAGATTTGTTTTATTCAGAAGGAAAATTATCGAAAAACAAGATTTGTTTTATTAACCAAAATCTTGATTTGTTTTATTTAGAAGGGATAATTATAACCAAAATCAAGATTAGTTTTATTCAGAAGGGAAAATTAACCAAAATCTAGATTTGTTTAATTCAGAAGGGAAAATTAACCAAAATCTAGATTTGTTTTATTCAGAATGGAAAATTAACCAAAATCTAGATTTGTTTTATTCAGAAAGGAAAATTAACCCAAATCTAGATTTGTTTTATTCAGAAGGAAAGTTAACCAAAACCTAGATTTGTTTTATTCAGAAGGGAAAATTAACCAAAACCTAGATTTGTTTATTCAGAAGGGAAAATTATAACCCAAATCTAGATTTGTTTATTCAGAAGGGAAAATTATAACCCAAATCTAGATTAGTTTTATTCAGAAGGGAAAATTAACCAAAATCTAGATTTGTTTAATTCAGAAGGGAAAATTAACCAAAATCTAGATTTGTTTTATTCAGAATGGAAAATTAACCAAAATCTAGATTTGTTTTATTCAGAAAGGAAAATTAACCCAAATCTAGATTTGTTTTATTCAGAAGGAAAGTTAACCAAAACCTAGATTTGTTTTATTCAGAAGGGAAAATTAACCAAAACCTAGATTTGTTTATTCAGAAGGGAAAATTATAACCCAAATCTAGATTTGTTTATTCAGAAGGGAAAATTATAACCCAAATCTAGATTTGTTTATTCAGAAGGGAAAATTATAACCCAAATCTAGATTTGTTTATTCAGAAGGGAAAATTATAACCAAAATCTAGATTTGTTTATTCAGAAGGGAAAATTATAACCAAAATCTAGATTTGTTTTATTCAGAAAGGAAAATTAACCCAAATCTAGATTTGTTTTATTCAGAAGGGAAAGTTAACCAAAACCTAGATTTGTTTTATTCAGAAGGGAAAATTAACCAAAACCTAGATTTGTTTATTCAGAAGGGAAAATTATAACCCAAATCTAGATTTGTTTATTCAGAAGGGAAAATTATAACCCAAATCTAGATTTGTTTATTCAGAAGGGAAAATTATAACCCAAATCTAGATTTGTTTATTCAGAAGGGTAGATTAACCAAAATCAGGATTTGTGTTATTCAGAAGAGAAAATTAACCAAAATCTACATTTTTTTCTGAAAGGAAAATTAACCACACAAGACCGGTTGATCTATTTTTGAATTGGGAAATTTTCGTGTAATAATCTTTGTTTTTTCTTTTTTTTTCTCATCATAATCTATGACATCTTTAGATATTTTTGGCTGTTTTTCTTTTATGGATTCATTTGTAGCAAAACAAAAGGTACTCTTTATGGTTAAATATAGGTCTTTAACAGCCATACATTGTGTATGTGAGCAGCAAGGCTGTGGAAAGGCTGAGCACGTGTGTAGAAGCACTTGAGCCTTCTTTGCTTGACAATGCGATAAGGACCAAAATATCATTAGCTGGCTTGTATTTTGTGAGATCTGCCATGCGGGCAGCTAGCCAGCTACCTGGCAGTGATTGCAGTGGCTCAGTGGTAGAGTGATTGACTCCAGACTAAGGCAAAGGGGCTGCGAGTTCGAGCCTGACCGGCGTCACTGCCTTGTGTCCTTGAGCAAGACACATTTATCCTTGCTTAGTATTGGTTCAATCCGGGGAGAACCATCCTGACATAACTGAAAACTTGTTGACAGAACGTAAAGAAACAAATCGAACAAAAAACAAACCAGCTACCTGGAAGGGAGCCCACTGATGTGGATGATGCTCCTGCATCTGCATGTTAATCTAATACCGATGATGATGATGATGATGATGATGATGATGATGATGATGATGATGATGATGATGATGATGAAGCATATACTGGTAAATGTTTTAAAATTTCGAAAATTAGTTGTCTGACAAAAAGACCTAGACAAACAGTGCAGACCCAGATCAGACTGCTACTTTCAAAGCAGTCTGATCAGGGTCTTCCCTGTTTGCTATCCGGACAAGCATTTTGTGAATTCCAACCTAGAAAATCTCAGCATTTTATTTGAGACCAGAACAAGAATAGTGTTAGAAATTTTAAAACATTTACCATACTTTTTTATTTTACTTGCAGAGAGAATGAACAACATGATTTGAACTTTGATGGCCTCTTCAGTCGAGTTCTCATCAAGGCCATTAAATCCTGTCCCTACAAAAACATAGCGGACCCAGGCATCCACGATATGGTTGATCCAGAAAATAGCTCCCCGGACAATGGAGTAGAACCTGTAAGCATTATTTCTCATATTGCTGAACAAGAACATTCATTTTCCGATGATACGACTGTGACCGCATCCCCTACCTCAGCACCGGATGGCCCGAATCCCGTGCTTGGGGACCGTCCAAATCCCGTGTTTGGGGAAAGGGTGGAGGTGTACATGGACGATACGGAAGACGATAGTGAATCTATATATGATAATAATGAGATTGGGACACTTTCAGTAGTGATAGATGAAACTAAGCCACGAAGTGAAACTTCTGTATAGCCCAAGTTTAAATCTAGCAATATACAGTAAAACCGGTCTTAATCTGCCACTCCGAAAGAAGACCAAAATTGGTTTTCAAGACGGATTGTCACTTAATGCAGGTCAAAAGTTGCAGAATGCTCCAAGAGAGCATTCTGCAATACTTTCGCCCTTCATTAAGCTTCCATTTGTCTTTAAGACCTTTTTTTGAGTGGCCGCTTAAGACCGGTTTTACTGTAGTGTTATAGCCCTTAGTTAATCTCTAGTGAATGAATACTGCGGTAAATGTTCTAAAATTTTTAACATGAATTGCTTGCTAAAAAGGCTTTCTAGTTTTGCAATCCTTTCGCTGGGGAAGAGAGAGCTGGTTGCTTTTTGGTGTCATGTGACAGTTAGTATTCTGGGTCTCTTCCTCACTGTGCCGTGTATTGGTCTACAGTGTGTGATTGTGGCATTTCCTGGTCATACTCACTTTTTGCAAACAGCGCATACCTAGATCAGACTGCTTCTGCTTCTGAAGAAGCAGTCTGATAATGCTCTTCCCTGTTTGCTATCCTGACAAGCACCTTGTGCATATCAACCCTTATAACCAACATTTTGTTTGAGCTTGAAACCGAAAGCCTGAAGCAGAAAAAGTAAAGTGTTCAAAAATTTTAGAAAATTTACCGCACATAGAAGATCTAACCTGGATTCTCATTGATATTTAACCCTTAAAGTGCCATGAAAAAAATGTCATCTGCTGAAGTCATCTGCTGCAAATAATTACCTAACATTACTGACAAATTAAGTATAGAAGCAAACAGAGTGAATCCAGAACAGACTGCTCCTATAGGAGCAGTCTGATCTGGGTCCACACTGTTTGCCATAGAGGCTTCTTAAACACTTCAGCAGACAAGAAAAGCAGACAACTTTTGTTGCGATTGGCGCATTAAGGGTTAAATGAGTTGGAACTAAACTAAATGAAAAGATATGAGGCTTTACCAAGTATCTTTATAGTATGAGCCGCGACATGTGATTTCCAACAATGTGGCATTTTGACAAGTATACACTCAGGCTCAGACAAGCCTGTGCAGCCTCCTTTTAAGCTTAGAAACTCCAAATGATGTTCAGTCAGTAGCTTAACACTCATAGAATGTTCAAGCAACTAGCAAAGGCTCTGATCAGACTGCTCATATGGACAGGTTGATCTGAGACATTGCTGGTCGCACATACAAGCTTTCATGCCGGCCCTACTTTTCCCTACTTTTTTTATTTGCTACTTCTATCCGTTCCTTTTCATTCTAAAACATCATTTACGCATAAAAATCCAGAATTTTTTCCTCGCTCTCTCTGGTTTTATAAATTAACTATTATGTTTATTCAGGAAGCATGCTGCTAAACACCTCAATTTTTCATATTTAACCTAAAAAGTCTCTCTGTTTAGCTAGTACTATTGTCACAGATATTATCCTGCTCATTTAGTGTGAAATTTCTTATTTCAAACAACTCATTGTAGTGAATTTTGTACATAGAAAAGCCCTACTATTCCTACCTTATTACACCGATAATCCCTACTTTTTCACTTCTTTTTCCAAATTTTTATCCCTACTTTTCTGTTGATGGACACTGAAAAGCCTGCACATACTACATTGTTTGAAATCTCATACTTTTTGCTCACCTTGAGCGAAGCTCACGATCAGCCTATGGTATGGCTTATTGTTCCTCCTCTCTCCTTATGTGGCGGCCATCTTGAAACTGGATTTATCATATGACGTCGCGTCTGAGAGTGAAATAACGCCATGCATTAAAATCGATAAACCACAGATTTTCGGGAAACGTTATGAAATACTGCTTTTAACATCAGGCAAATGGCAAAATCTTAATGTTTTTCACGCCAAAAATATGATTTCAAAATAATTTTGATGTCATTTGATAAATAGAATTTAACATTCATGCTCCTCTATAGTTGAATTTATTAAACTTGTTGCGAAAAAGCGATAAAATGCTTGGCAAGCCTCGCATTTTATCGTTTTTTCTCACCATGTTTAATAAATTCAATAAAACATAACTACTCATGTAAGATCCTCTATTTAGCCTTACATGGTCACAAACTATGGAAGATGTGTTTTCTTGCATTGATGCCCAGTTTATACCTGTTCAGGGACTGTACTGTTTGTCTAGGCATTTTATGTTGTTTCAAAATTTCACAAATATAGTGGATTTTAATGCATTTGCTTTTGTAACGCGAAGTTTGATTAGGGATGACGTGTGGCTTAATGGGGCTTGCAAAGCTCCAATTTGAGATGAGACTGCAGAAGTGCATTAGAATGGGTATAACTATTATTCAAAATTTTCGTTTGGGGAGGATATACATTCGGAAATCAGGTTTTACAGCTCCGCTCGTGTGTCGCCGTAAACTAAATTTCCGACCGTATATCCGACGATATACCTCCCCAAAAGAAAAATTTGAATACATGTAGTTATCCCCTAATTAACACCTGATCAGGGTCTGTACTGTTTGTCTAGGCATTTTATGTTGTATCTAAATTTCACAAATATAGTGCATTTACAGTTGTTGCCAAGTTGGTGCTTTAGCTTTAGCTAACACATGTTTTTTTATTTCAGCATAATTCTGAGGGGTGGGGGGTAGGGAGTCGGGGGTTTGGAAGGGAATGAGGAAGTTTAAATCTCAGTTTCTCCACAGGTGCATGGGTGAAAGTTTTTTCAGGATTATTCCTGAATTCAGGATTTTGAGGCTGACTTTCCACAGAAAGTCGGCCTCAAAATGCTGAATTAGGGAGATCATAATAGCTTCTCTGATTTATTTGCAGTCTGTCTAAGGACAATTGACCATTTAAACTTGACATTGTGAATATTTAGTAGGCATAAAGCATGTTTTAAGATTGGAGATTGGAAAGTTCAGGATTTTGGAAATTTTGAAATTTAATCCATGCAGGTGTCATTTTATGGTAATAAATATTGGTGCAAGGGACAAGGTATTATCCCGCCTTTATTGTTTGTCCTAAGAATATAAATAGACATGAGAGCAGAAGACAAAAGCTGTGACTGGCAGGATAACGGTAAAGGAGTGTTTTTTAACCCTTAAAGCCCCAATCACAACTGCAGCAGACGACAAATTTTGTGAAATTTTCCCAATTTTCGACAAAGATAAGGTATGATAGTGCATGAGAATCTTCTTCCAGCAGACGATTCTCATGAAATATACCTTATTTGTTATTTTTGAAAAAGCGGCAAAAATTGAAATTGTCGTCTGCTGCAAATTATCGGTGGGGCTTTAAGGGTTAAGTCAGTTTGTACTGTTTACAAACTGCTAATTTTAAAAGTACTTTACAAACTGCTCTAGAAGGAGCACTCTCAAGATACTGTATAATACATGTGTATATGCATCGAAATGGTCAAAATAAAGTCTCTTGTTCAAATTTTGGGGCAAATTTGAAAAGGTGTCGTGTTCTTATATTTAAGGTGATTTTTGTTTTATACTTTTTTTTTTATAAGTGATATGGTAAATTTTGTAATGTGTTGGCAGTAAAAAGGCAATTGTGCAATGATATTTAGTTTGAAGAGGGGGGTGGGGAAGGGGGCAGGGGAGATCTATCCAACCAGTTTCATACACCAAGTTTAGATAATCTATACTGACCCACACTTCCAACGCAAAATGTTTCAGGAGAATGATTTTAATTAATAAACGAGGTCTTGCCGAAATCATTGTACCGTTCAGAGGTTATGGCAGACATTCATCTTATCAGGGAATGATTTGCTGATAAAGTTCTACTTTCATTTTCGTAAATAAGTGTTTTAATTTTTGATAAAATTGCGTTACAATGGATAAAATACTATATGGAATATTTAAGGTTCAGTATGATTTTGTGATGGAAGTGTGGTTCAGTATATTTCCATTCCAGTCATAAGTTTTGTAAAGAGTTGAAAAAGCAACACAGTTTGAAAATGTCTGCTGCGAATATTTTGTGGCAGTCTTATTAAAATGTTTTTGTGCTTCCCATTGTCGCAATACTGTCTACAACTCCTGTTGGAAGCCGTTGTAACAGGCCGGAATTTCCCCCCAGTCAGTTTTTTCCCCGGGGAAAGAATGGGCCGGCCCATTCTTTCCCCGGGGAAAAAATAGGCCGGCCCATTCTTTCCCCACCCAGTCAGTTTTTTCCCCCCCTAATAATTTCAAAAATCATAATGGAATTATTATTTCTTTGCATAAATTTAAAAAGCCACTATTAAATTAGCGATAGGTCTCAAAAGTACTCATACTTATTGCTGTTTGGTTGTGATTTCTAGGGGATTAGACCATTCACTTTTACTATCAGTCTTTTGGTTTATTGTACTCTTTCACTGTATCGAAATACTTTCGAATGACATGTCAAAGAGATCTTCAACTTTAAAACCCGTTTAGCTAACTGGTTCTTCTAAATAGGGGGTGGGGAAAGACTGGGCCGGCCCATTCTTTCCCCCCTCTATTATTTTCTAACCTTTCTATTTATCTCTCAGTCTTTAGGTTTAACCTACTCTTGCACTGTATCTGAACACTCATGATTCTTTTGTCCTAAGGAGAAATTCAAGTTAAGAAAGCATTTAGCTAACTGCATGTTCCTTCTCAATAGTGGGGTGGGGAAAGACTGGGCCGGCCCATTCTTTCCCCCCTCTATTATTTTCTAACCTTTCTATTTATCTCTCAGTCTTTAGGTTTAACCTACTCTTGCACTGTATCTGAACACTCATGATTGTCTTGTCCTAAGGAGAAATTCAAGTTAAGAAACCATTTAGCTAACTGCATGTTCCTTCTCAATAGTGGGGTGGGGAAAGACTGGGCCGGCCCATTCTTTCCCCCCCTCCATTGGGCTCTAACCTTTCAATTTATCTGTCAGTCCTTGGTTTAAACTACTCTTACACTGAATCTGAACACTCATGACTGACATATCTCAAGGAGAAATTCAAGTTACAATCATTCAGCCAAATGATTCTTCTAAATAGGGGGTGGGGAAAGACTGGGCCGGCCCATTCTCCAACCCCCCCCCCTCTATTATTTTCTAACCTTTCTATTTATCTCTCAGTCTTTAAGTTTAACCTACTCTTGCACTGTATCTGAACACTCATGATTGTCTTGTCCTAAGGAGAAATTCAAGTTAAGAAACCATTTAGCTAACTGCATGTTCCTTCTCAATAGTGGGGTGGGGAAAGACTGGGCCGGCCCATTCTTCCCCCTCCTCCATTGAGTTCTAACCTTTCAATTTATCTGTCAGTCCTTGGTTTAAACTACTCTTACACTGAATCTGAACACTCATGATTGACATATCTCAAGGAAAAATACACGTTACAAGCATTCAGCTAAATGATTCTTCTAAATGTGGGGGTGGGGAAAGACTGGGCCGGCCCATTCTTTCCCCCCTCTATTATTTTCTAACCTTTCTATTTATCTCTCAGTCTTTAGGTTTAACCTACTCTTGCACTGTATCTGAACACTCATGATTGTCTTGTCCTAAGATTATTGGTACTTCTACATTGTTGGGTGGGAAAGACTGGGCCGGCCCATTCTTTCCCTCCTCCAAAATGTATTGATCTATATATTTATCTTTCAGTCTTTTAAATTATGCTGCTCTTTCATTGCATCTTAACACTAATGTATGACCTGTTCAAAAGAGAGAATCTAGTTTTCAAACAACAAGTATATTCTTACTTCTGCATTGTCGGGTGGGGAAAGACTGGGCCGGCCCAATCTTTCCCCCCTCCAAAATCTTCCTATCTTTCTATTTATCTTTTCAGTCTTTTGGATTATGCAACTCTTTGAAGGTATCTAAACAATTTTGAATGACCTATTCCAAAGTGAGAATTAAGTTTTCTAACTGAAAAGTTTATTGGTACTTCTACTTTGTGGAGTGGGGAAAGACTGGGCCGGCCCATTCTTTCCCCCCACCCCCTCCATAATGCTTGGATCTTTCAATTTATTGTTTAGTCTTTCGGTTTATGTCACTCTTTGACTGTATCTGAACAATTTTGAATGAACTATTCCAAAGAGAGATCAAGTTTTTGAACTAACAAGTTAATTGGTACTTCTACATTGTGGGGTGGGGAAAAACTGGGCCGGCCCATTCTTTCCCCCCTCCAAAATGTTGGGATCTTTCAATAGTCCTCTAGACTTTTGGATTATGTTATTTTTTTGCTGTATCTGAACTCTCTTGACTTTTACCAAGCAGAGAATCAAGTTTTCAAACCAACAAGTTTATTCGTAATTGTAGGGTTGGGAAAGACTGGGCTGGCCCATTCTTTCCCCCCTCCTTAATCTTTCGATCTTCTATTGATCGTTTCGTCTTTTGGTTTATGTTACTCTTCACTCTATTTTAACATTTATGAAAGACCTATACCAAAGTGAGAATCAAGTTTTCAATCCAACAAGATTATTGGTACTTCTACATTGTTGGGTGGGGAAAGACTGGGCCGGCCCATTCTTTTCCCCCTCCAAAATCTTTTGATCTTTCTATTGATCAGTTAGTCTTTCGGTTTTTGTATCTTAACACTTATGAATGACCGATTCCAAAGAGAGAATCAAGTTTTCAAACTAAACATTTTATTTGTACTGCTACATTGTGGGGTGGGGAAAGACTGGGCCGGCCCATTCTTTCCCCCCCCCCCCCTCCAAAATGTTCTGATCTTTCTATTTATCTTTCAGTCTTTCAGTTTATGTTATTCTTTTACTGTATCTGAAGACTTATGAATGACTCATTCCAAAGAGATAATCAAATTTTCAAACCAAAAAGTTTATTGGTTATCTCCCTCAAAAGTGTTCCAACCTTTGTATTTTATCTTAGTGAATTGATTCTTCCAAATAGTGGGTTGGGGAAAGACTGGGCCGATTTTCCTTTAACCCATTCAAATAACCATTTTGAATTAAGAACATACTCCGGCCGGCCCATTCTTTCCCCGGGGAAAAAACTGACTGGGGAAAAAACTGACCGTTACACCGTGAACTCCTCCAAATGGTATGATTGAACATTTCTAAATGAGTATAGATCTGATGCTTGTGTATTTTCTGACTCTTACCTCATTCTGTGGCGGTGATTGCTTTAATGGTTGTGACTTAAAATGGTGCAATTTTTTTTGTTATAGTTATATAGCTACAAATGACAAAAGATATAAGATGTGAATATATCGCGTCTCTGAGAAAGACAAGCATGCTGGGTATTTTTTAATGCTTTTGTTGTCGTCTGTTGATTTTTTTCAAAATTAATTTAAAAAAAAATTGTTTCAGGAACACTATCAGAGTGTCAAATGCTTTGGATCCAGAGCCAAACTGTTTGGTAAGGTTATCAGCAGATGACAAAAGTCCATGCTTGCAAGGAATGAGTTAATAAGAAGATGTATATTGTAAACCACAGAAAATGTACAAAAAATGATCTTTTGGCAAAATGTACAGGTTTTAAATTATTCTCTTTAAGTGCTTGACTCGAGACAAAGGGGCCGCTGGTTCAAGACTCATCGGTGTCACTGTGTTGTGTCCTTGAGCAAGACACATTTATCCTTGCTTAGTTCTGGTTCAACCCAGGAAGACCTGTCCCGACATAACTGAAAGACTGTTGACTGGGATGTAAAGAATCAAATCAAACAAACAAATCATCTGCTGAAAACATCTGCAAACAGTTTGGATCCAGATCAGGACTGACAAAAAGTCAGTCCTGATTTGGATCTAAACCCTTTGGCACTCTGAAAGGGATCCTGAAAGAATTTTTTGAAATAAATTATTTTGAAAAAGTCAGCAGACAGCAACAAAAACATGAAAAGTTACCCAGCATGCTTAGTTAATCTTGCTAAATGGAAAATTTTAAATGTTTTAGCTACTCTCTGTAGATGAGTAGGTTGGTTTGAGTCTCACCTGGTCTCCAATTTTCTTAAGATGAGGCCTAAATTATAGAGCTCTTAAAGGTTAGAGAGTAGAAAGCTTGGAGACTATATATGTACATAAATCATGCAAGTGCTATTTATACCTTTTTTATTTTATACCTGTATATATTGTATTTTTTTTTTATTTCTACTACTGCAATCAGTATTGTGATTTTTATATACTTGTCCAGTCTTCTAAGTAATGCATCAACAGTGGTGGATCCAGAGGAGGTTTGCTTGAACCCTCCCCCTTCCCACCCCCTCCATTTTAAAATATCCTATGAAAATGAAATAATTTGGTCTCAGTGAGACCAAATTATTTCATTTTCATGGGATATTTACGAAAAATGAGATAAAATCAGGGAAAGTAGCCCCCACACCTTCATACAAATCCCCTTTCCAGAGAAATCCTGAATTTGCCCCTGTATACATACCTGGTTTATTAGTAATGCATCAAAGCCATGAATAACATTCGTTATGCCTTAACAAATGGAAAATCTGGTGGGTAATGTGGGTGGAATTAGAAGAAGGGAGAGAATCCAGACAAAGGCTTAGTCAAGACTCCACTGTGAGATTACCATTAAAACTTACATACCAGTTATGTTGATCAGATCAAAATTGAATCTTCTGTCAAATTCAATGCATAATTTTTGATTTCTAAAATATAATTTTTTAGCTTACTCTTTTTTTGTAGGAGTTTATATCTTTATATGCAGATAGAATTTCTTTTTTACATGTATCATATTCACTATGATAAAAACATATATTGTCTAATGCACATCCCTGATTTTTTTTAATTCTGTGAAATCATTGTTCTTTTGCCAATTGTCTGCAAGTGACCCTTAGCTAACACTGACTAGTATTTTACCCTATTTCATTGTTTTTTGTGCATTTTGTATTGATATGAGCTTCAGCCAGCCATTTGGCATCTTGTTTTTCTTTGCTTTATTATTAAACCCTTTGTATTCGAGATACCCCTAAATGAGTACTTTTACCAACAGTGACTACCCAGATGAAATGCACCATAATGCAGACGATTCTCATGAAATATCATGCCTTATATGTTATTTTTGAAAAAGCAGCAAAATTTGAAACTGTCGTCTGCTGCAAATTATAGGTGGCGCTTTATGGGTAAAGTACCGTTTGTTGTGAAGTTTTATTTATTTGAGCCAGTGCATGAGATTTTGGTACTTACTATGTGTGGCAGCAGGGAAGGCTCAGATGAGCCTTGCATTCCATGCACGGTTCCAGATCGTTTTTTCAGAGGGGGTCCAACTTTGACAGGCTTTTTGTTTTTTTTTACTTGATGAGGGGATGGAGGATCCAAATACCACTATAAGCGGGCCATCATTGGCCCACCAGCAAAACACCATTTCAATGCCATTGAAATGGCCTTTGCTGGCGTGCCGATGATGGCCCAACATTGATTGCTGGCTTGGTAGCTTTGTGATTTTCAGGGGATCCGGACCAATATTGCTAAGAAACCCTATATTTTTGTGATTTTTCAGGGAGGTCGGGACCCCCTGTCCCCCCACCCCCCTCTGGATATGCGCATGCATTCGCACAGTCTTGCCAAAGCCTTTGGTGTTTGCACATTCAAAGTTGAGCTGTAAAAAGAGGCTCATGTCAAAATTTAGGCACCCACAAGAAGGCCAGTTAAGCAAAATTTTTTTAGCGTAAAGACTTAAGTTGCGATTATTTTCTTACCTGTCAGTTCAAGCATTTGTTTGGGGTACTCAAAAGAACCGTCTCAATGAGATGGTTCTTTTGAGTACCCACAACATATGTTTTGGTTGAGAAATAAGAAAAATAATTTTCAGTTACACACTCTATCTGGGGTCTGGTTATGTATGCCATAAGAATTTGCCATAAGTACCAAAATTTTATGAGCTGACTCATTTATTTATTTATTTTATGTTTGTTTATTTCCAGAATGATAATGAATGAGCCCCAGCTCCATTGATGTTTATCTTGTATGTATATATAAACAAGTACATTATAAAACTGAACAGTATAGTGAGACAGAGAGAATAGGAAACATTCTTTTCTTATAGTTCACTATTATTCCTGTGCTTCACGACCAATCAGTTTGCACAGAAATTTAAATTTTTGGCCAACTTAGTCACATATTTTGTCAATATTTGTAATATTATTAAGTAAATCATTAAGTAAATCTGTGAAGTGGTCAATGCGACTATTTCTAAAGGCACAGTCAAGAAAAAGGAGGAGGAGAAAACTATAAGTAGGTCATAGAATATATGTTACAATTATAAAGGAATGAAGTGGTTCACTCGCTATGCTTGTTTCCTTTATAATTGTAGTTAATGATCTACAACCTATACTTATAGCTCAACTGAGTTAGGTCTACTTAAACAACAATTGACCATCAGTTAAATAATGTTTTGGGTGCTTAATAACCATCATCTTGAGCACCCACAGCAGATAATTTGGTTGAGAAATGAAAAAAATATGTAATATGCACTCTTATCTAAAAATCTGAAAAAGATCTGACTTTAATATTTAGTTATCAAGTTATCATATTCTTTTGATTACCCCACTTTTATGTATATAGTAAATTTGAATATAAGGTTAAATTATTATCTTAAAGGCACATTATCCTTTCAAAATAAGTATTTTTCATCCAACACAGATAATTTAAAAAACATTTGAAACTTTTGATAAGATCATTATAAACTATTGATGATATAAAAATATAATCTAGTAACAAGAAAAAAATACATTTATTAATGTTTTATTTAAAACTACCCCTGTAATTGTCTTTGCTCAATACTGGGATTTCTATTTTATTTTTCAATATCATCATTAAACTAAATTTGTTGTTTTGGACTCAGGAAATTCTAGATTTAATGACATATGTGGCGAATACCCATGCACACCATTTCTGCATCAGATAACTTATCTATTCTTCAAGCGCAATTATTGCCAGCTGCAAAGGACTTTGCCTCCTAGCTTAGGTCAAATGTTGAAAACTTCCATATGAGATTATGAAAAATTGAGCAAGGTAACATATTTTTTTTATTTCATAAATTGACAGCCCATGCTTAAAACAAACTATGCAAAGTATTGAACAGATTTCAATGTGGGAAGTATTTAGTAGCATATGTTCTTAAAGTATAACCAGTTTGCAAAACTGTAGCAGCTTAGGGTCACATTTAATACTCCACTTTGCCTTGCTTGTCGTGAGCACAGTAGAGTTTTTGATTTAAACTAATCATTCTGCCAAACTGTAGTTGCTGAGGGTCACATCTGATTTGGTTTACCACATTTAATATCACTTGTTAATCCACTCCTTATTAACTCTTTGCCTACTAGTGTCGTCTGGTGATAACCTTTGGCCATGAGTTTGAGCCTCACTGCGTTTTGTGGTGGAGCAAGACACATTAATCCTAGCTGGTTCAACCCAGGAAGACTCATCCCTACATAACTGAAAGATTGTTGATGGGACGTACAGAATCAAATCAAAAATAACAAACATAAGCATTTACATGCAGTAGACGACTTTAGCAGACAACACTTTCAGATGCATTTTTTCGTAACAGGTAAAGGGATAAAATTAATACAATCCTCATTGTGCTAAATCTTGGTTCTTTTCTTGTTCTTTACCTTGTTTTGTTGTACAGTAAAACCTGTTTAAAATGGCCTCTCTCAAAAAGACCGAAAATTGGTTTTCAAGACCAATTTTGGCTTAATGCAGGTCAAAAGTATTGCAGAATGCTCCAAGGGGAGCATTCTGCAATACTTTTGACCTTCATTAAGCTACCATTTGTCATTAAATTCTTTGTTTTGTTTATTTTTGAGTGGCTGTTTTACACAGGTTTTACTGTGTTCCTACATATACTGCCTTGCAAACTGCATAGATCTTGAGTTGCAACGTTTAGCTTATAGCTGACTGATCTGGTTCTTTGCTATTTTAAATGCATAATATTTGATCACATGCCATATATGCCCTAATAAGTGTGTACTTAATCTATTCTATATTTCTATAATTGAGTGCGGGAGCATGGTGGCTTAGTGGTAGAGTGCTTGACTCGAGACCGAGGGGTGGCTTGTTCGAGCTTCATCGGCGTCACTGTGTTGTGTCCTTGAGCAAGTCACATTAATCTTTGCTTAGTACTGGTTCAACCCAGGAAGACCCGTCCCAACATAACTGAAAAATGATTGACTGGGACGTAAGGAATCAAATCAAACAAAACAAACAAACTTACCATATATACCCAAATAAGAGCGTACTTAATCTATTCTATACAGTAAAACCTGTCTTAAGTGGCCGCTCAAAAATAGACAAAACAAAGATTCGTAAAGACAAATGGTAGCTTAATGAAGGTCGAAAGTATTGCAGAATGCTCTGACCTGCTTTAACTGATAATCATTCTTGAAAACCTATTTTTGGTCTTCTTTTTGAGTAGCCGCTTAAGAGACAAGTTTTACTGTATTTCTATAATTGAGCGCTATCCTTGCTTGGAGCGACTTTTGCTGTTTGCTGATAACCTTTGCAAACAGTATGTCAGTCCTGATCTGGATCATAACCCTTCCACTTTCAGATAGTGTTCCCTACAGCTGCAAAGTCTGCAACTTTTGATCTTCTATTTTTTAGAAATAATGTTTCTAAGTTTTAAGAGCACAGTAATATAGCTAAAATTTGGATATACATTTTACCAGTTTTGTAAACCTTAAAACATTATCACTTTTAAAACAACAGCATTTATGTTAAAAATTAACTGTCTAGAATTTCTGGAAATGAATTCAATTTTTGGAGTGTTCATGGAATCATGAATACTTCGGGTCTCTTGCAAAGTAAGTGAAGCCCGAAGGGCTTCACGTTAGCTTTGCAAATATGATTCAATTAACAGACCAAAAACCGAATTTATTGCTTATATTTACATTTTATTATAAATATCAAAAATATTAATATTTTAGGAAACAAAACAGTTTTATATTTTATATGTAATTGTATTAACGGTTTTGTCAGAGTGTTAAATAGTCTGAGAGCTGGTCAGCTGGATTGGATTTTTTTCAATCGGTCTGGTAGAAAAATTTCATTTATACCAGGTGATAGTATAACTATATAGAAGTCAAATGAGGGTGGATGCCAGAAACAGGCGACATTTCGTTACCCCACCCACTGAAAATGCATTGTAATATAAAAGTGTGAACGTACAACACAATTTAAATATGTATGAGAGTATATTGTCTTCTCATGAATTTATATGAATGTTAAAGACGAAATAAATGCTAGAATTTAGTCATAAAAGTAGTTAAACTACATTTGGTGCATTGGTGGTCACGGTGACCCATCCATTTTTCATATAGTTTTTTAGCTCACCTGAGCCGAAGGCTCCGAGGTGAGCTATTAGTATACCAGTGACTCTGGCGTCCGTCGTCCGTCCGTCAACATTTTCAAACATCTTCTCCTCTGAAACCACTGGGCCAATTGAACTCAAATTTCATATGGAGACTCCTTAGGATGGGGGAATGAAAGTTTGTTCAAATGTTCCTGGTCACATGACCAAGATGGCCGCCATGCCCATATATGGTAAAAACCCTTTAAAAATCTTCTTCTCCAGAACCAGAAGGCCGATGACCTTGGGACTTGGTATGTAGCATTGGGGATGTGGGGCCTACCAAGTTTGTTCAAATAATGATCCTAGGTTGACCTTGACCTACTTAACGTCAAGGTCAAATTTGCTTCCTAATAGATTTAAATGGGAATTTTTTTGAAAAAGTTGATTTTTTGAATACTGTTAAAGCCAAAGTGATTATTCTTACTTGATATATTGAAAATAATGACACAATGGCTATAAATAAGTTTCAAAGGTCAAGGTTGACCTTTGCCCTTTCAGCCAAGGTCACTCATATTGTGGTCCCATCAATATATTAAAACATAGTTTTCTCACAAACCATTGGCCCAATTGAGCTCAAATTTCATGTGAAGACTCCTTATGATAAGTCAGCCAAAATTTATACAAAATATTTTGGTCACATGACAAAGATGGCCGCCACGCCCATATATAGTAAAAACCTTTTAAAAATCTTCTTCTCCAGAACCAGAAGACCAGTGACCTTGAGACTTGGTATGTAGTATTGGGGATGTGGGGCCTACCAAGTTTGTTCAAATGATGATCCTAGGGTGACCTTGACCTTCTTAACGTCAAGGTCAAGTTTGCTTCCTAATGCATTTGAATGGGAAATTTTTTGAAAAGTTGATTTTTTGAATACTGTGGAAGCCAAAGTCATTATTCTCACTTGATATGTTCAATCTAGTGTCTATAAATAAGTTTCAAAGGTCAAGGTTGATCTTTGACCTTTCAGCCAAGGTCGCTTATATTGGAGTTCCATCAACATATTAAAACATAGTTTTCTCAGACAATTCTTGGCCAATTGAAACCAAATTTCATATGACAACTCCTTATGGTTGGTTAGCCAAAACTTATACAAATTGTTATGGTCACATGACTAACATGGCCACCATGCCCATATATGGTAAAAACTCTTTAAATCTCTTCTTCTCTAGAACCAAAAGGCCATTGGGTTTGGGACTTGGTATGTAGGATCGGGGATGTGGGCCCTACCAGATTAGCACAAATGATGAATCTAGGTTGACCTTGATCTACTTTATGGCAAGGTCAAATATGATTCCTAATGCATTTAAATGGAGAAAATCTTAAAATGTTCATTTTCTATAACTGATCCGAATTCATAATAGTTAAACATATTGAGACAATGGTTTAGTAAGTACCAAATGTCAAGCTGACCTGTGACCTTTTATCCAAGGCCACTCATTTGGACTGCCACAAACCTATCTAAACATCTTTTTTCTCAGAAATCACTGGGCTGTTTGATGGATTATTCATTAGATTGTTTAGGTCACTTGACCAAAATGTATATGGTAAAAACAAAATTTGTTCCATTATAAGCTGTAGTTGACCTTGACCTATTTTAAAATTATTAAGGAGATCAGGTGAGCGCCTCAGGACCTTCAGGTCCTCTAGTTTTTTGTTTTGTAATATGGATGAATTAATATCATTTTAGACTTTTATGTTTCAGCTACATGGATTGTGATGAGAAATACTTACTGGTAGTTGCAACAGATAACTGCATTGCATAAGACTTAGATCTTGCTTGTCCAATACCCTACCCAATATGAGTTCCTCTATGCGAATATATTTTCATTATACATTGTTTGTTTCATGGTTTGAAACATATTATACATCCCAGATTACTCTAGATGGAAAAAAGGTCTGGAGACGACACTCTCTGCTATAATTAGTGAATACTTGACCATTTGATTAGAAATAATGTTTAATTGTTCTGACCTTGTTTTTTTATTGTGATGGTAATATAATTAAGCATTCAATGTAGTTGCCAATAATGTTTTTGTACAAACTACAATGACATTAACTATTTCAAAAGGGATAATACATGAATTATACATCAATCACAGTCTATATATATGTATCAATTTCAAAATATTAGTATGTCACAAAACCATTACTATGTCTATCTGACCACGAAAATAATACAAGACTAGAGCAGCAGTCGATGGTACACCATCGCAAATACCCGCTTTTTTACCTATAACCTTTACCTTGGGGTCAAGGTCATACAAAATGTAGCTCAGTACCTTCTACATAATGTGACCTATGTACCTGTGAAGTTTAAAGTTGATATGTCCAATGGTTAAGGAGGAGATGCATTTACAAGAAAATACATTATATGACCTTGACCTCTTTGTTAAGGTCACACAAAATGTTGTCCAGTGCCGTCCAAATCATATGACCTATGCACCTGCCAAATTTGAAGTTGCTACATCCAACAGTTTAGGAGAAGATGGATTTACAATAAAGTAAATTATATGACCTTGACCTTGGAGTCAAGGTCACACAAAATGTTGCCAAGTACCATCCACATCATGTGACCTATGCACCAGTAAACTTTGAAGTTGCTATGTCCAATGGTTCAGGAGAAGATTCATTAACAAGAAAATACATTATTTGACCTTGGGATATTTGACCTTGGGGTCAAGGTCACACGAAACGTCGCCCAGTACCCTTGACATCATGTGACCTATGCACAGGCAAAATTTGAAGCTGCTACTTTGAAAAGTTTATGAGGAGATGCATTTACAAGAAAATATATTATTTGACCTTTGACCTTGACCTTGGGGTCAAGGTCACACGAAATGTCACCCAGTACCCTCTACATCATGTGATCTATGCACCTACAAAGTTTCAAGCTGCTACGTCCAACAGTTTAGGAGAAGATACAATTACAAGAAACGTGACGGACGGACGGACGGACCGACGACGGACCGACTTTGGTACGAAATTAATATACCCTATTTTTCTTACGAAAAAGCGGGTATAAAAACACCATGTATATGAATACATATAGTGTATATTTAATAGTATTGGTCCTTAGATTGGCTGTATAGTTCTCCTCCCCCAGCGGTAATTTTGTACAATATGGTTTCTCAAACTGCCCTTTATAAGGCTCAAAATGACAGACATTAGCTCTCTTGTAGTTTCAGTGATCGTGAGTAAGAGTTTGGTAACGTATGTTACCATTAAAAATGCTTAAAATAATATCATTGAGGACTATAGTGTATTCTTATTCACAGTTTTACCATGTGGCTGACTGTTTATTAATACTTGTTTTCATGGAAGATATTACTATAAGATTGAAATATGTATAGGCTTCTAATCTGTATGTAAAAATGGATACCTGCTGTTACAAACGTTACATTTGAGGGTCATGATGTATGTTAGTATGTTAAACAAATTGATTATACTACATCATAGTTCAAAGGTAATTAATCTTCTGATTTTTATAACTAGACAGGTAGAGTGTCCTCCTTATTATATTTCTATATGTAATAGATAAAACTTTATCAGGTGAAAGTGGCTCAGAATATGCTTATGTATTTTTATAAATTACCATGAATTCATGCAATTCAAAGACGATTAAATTATATTGGTATCTCTTTTTTGATAAAGAAATAAGATATTTCTACCCAAAACATTTAATTACATCACCAATAAAAAAAATCAAACTGGTAATAGTAACTAAGCGAAAGACAAATGTAATAAGTAATGCTACCCTGGAATAATCACAATCAACGTTACATGGTAAATAAATACATGTTGTTCTTATTTACCATCATATATTGCTATGGGTTTTACTTATTGTAAATACATGCTTAAAATATATTGCAGAAAAAACATTTCATCCGTTTTACATCCTCCTGATGATGGCAGTAAATTAGCATTTTGGAACAAAGCCATGATGTTAGATGCACATACGTTCACAACAAACGTTTTACATGCCCATATCCTCTACAAATAACCATTTTAAATGTTTGTTTGTTCGAGTCGATGCTATTTGTCCCTGTTTAAGGTTTTTCAGTCATACTGAGACCGTGTCCCAGGTTAAACCAGTGCAAAGTATAGGATAAGCATTTTCACAATATTAGTTGGGGTATGAGCAATGGTAAGGTATGAGTAAGGTATAGTTTGTATAGATAGCCTAAACCTACCCTAGTTACGTCAATTCTGGCTGGTGTGCTATCTTTTCTTTTACTGCTTGACCAAACTCAACCCAAATTTGAAGAGCGACTTGCTTATATTAGCTGCTTATACTAGCAAGGCATGCATGCACCAGTTTATTTGCCACAATTAGAGGCCTGGGAGTGTGTGAAAAGTATCAAAAGCGTGTTGATATGCGATGGTGTACATCTATTGTGCACTTCTAGTTCCTTTAGGTATGCCAAAAGACATGATTATATGGTCAGAACGTTTGAAATATTGATAGGTCTGTTAAATAATCATTGAAATTCATTGAGCATTTAAATGTATCAAATCAGTTGCAATAAGAAATATTTGTCTTAATTTCATGCAAAAGTCATATAACGTTGTGTGTTATGTATGTTACATTTTCACATATTGGAAAATATCAATATCACTTAAATAGAGTTTTAAACCATGTTTTAAAATGACTATTAATATAGGCTAAGAGAGCAATCTAACTTATAAATTGTGATTTTTAGTACATAGCTACATTATTCGATTTTCGTTATGTTACACGTTAAGATCTAAAATTCCTTAATCAAAAGTTTGATAATGCAGCAATTAGATAAGGCTAATGTGTGTTTTGCTTATCTATGTTAGTGTTTTGATTAGTATATTATAAAAATATTTTAGAAATGCTCCAGATTGACTAAGAACCCCATACTGGAAGCAAAGGAAACTAAATTAAACGTGTGCTAGTGTTGTGTATGTTACTATAAATATTTGCAAATGGCTACGATTTAGACATATCTTAGCTGATTCTGCCTTTATAATCTTGGAATTTCTCAGATCTGATGTAATTACATCCATTTATAATCTTGTTACATTTTACAGCAGACCCATATGATTTAGTATGTTAAATTGGCCCTTCTGATATGACGTTTTCACATTTGGCTTGCAGGTTAAGAGTTTATTTACTGGAACATTATATAAAATAGACAAATATCATTTTTGCAGTATGTTGAAAACAAATCAATTTTCTTTTATAGGTAAATATAAAGTATGGATCCATTTGGTAAGTATGGATCCATTTGGGATTGAGAAAGCTTACAGAATCTGGAGGGACTATTTTTGACTTAGATGTCACTTGGTTTAATATAAACATGTAACGTAAATAACACCATGAAGGGTCCAAATGAACTTTCAAAAGGACCCGCTGCAATATGTGATGATTCTAAAATAAACCAAGAAAACTTGATTTCAAAATCATCGCGATTAAATATACTATGAAGAAGTATATTTATGTTTATCAATTGTAAAAATAAAATGTCTACTAAATAATATGGATAGGGTACATTATATGCAGCCTATCCATGTATAAAAAATATGGCAAGTTTTTCATATATCCATTCGATAACAGCAGTGTCTGATGCTCTCTGAATTAATTTATGGAGCCAAGAAATGCAATGAATTAGATTAAAATTAGTCATTTTATTAAAACATGCATTTTCAAAACATTTCCCATAATGGCACATTTTATGTGAACAGTACCACGAAATACGCCGTTATTTTTGTATTAGGTCACCAACATTTTTAGAACAAATAATTCTTTCCTGGCTTATAGGATACTAATATGTTAGTTTAGGCCATCAAACTGGCTATAGCAATTTTTTGTGGCAGATTTCAACTGAACTGAGACATAGACATCATGGAAAATAAGCTTAATAGAAAATAATAACACAATTTTGGGTAGGGACGTTTATTATGTCGTAGAAAAAATCTGCACCATTTTGAGGGCTGGCATCCACCCTAAAAGTGACAATCACATGTTACCCTAATGAACTGTACCATTGGAAATTTCTACCTGATGGATTGAAAAAAAAATCTTAAATAGGGCTCTTTTTTAAACTGGGCCTTAGCCTAAAAGGGAAAAGTGGTACAGTCAGTGTGAACCACGACAGCCAATGGAGCAAACTAGAGGCAACTCGGGTGTGGCTCATTGTCAATCATAACACCAGTGTCACTTCTGGGGAATGAGTTCTATGTTTGAAGCATATTGCACGGGCAATTGAGCTTGGTAGCCGTCAATCAAATTTGTGTCATTCATGAGGCTATGAACGGTTGCAAAAATCTAAAGATTCATTAAAGGCATGCTTTGAAAATGTAAACTTAAATAATTACCAACAAGAGAAAAACACCTGTTTTTTTATAAGATAATTCACTTTTCCATGCCATTTTCAGCTACAGGTAGTGAACAGAATTATTGTGGATTCTATGTTTACAAATTATTTAAAAAGATTTTTTTTTTAAATGTTCATAATTACAGACCTAGTCACTTTGAAGAAGGTTTTTTTTTAAATTAATTTCGAAAAAAAGTCAGCAGACAACAACAAAAGCGTGAAAAAATTACCCCAGCTTGCAAAGAATTAAAAATTGTGCAATAAATATATGGGCCTTTGTGCTACAAAAGATGTCTTAGATGTTTGCAAGCAACTAAGGCAGGGACCAGCCTGGGCATCCACACAGTCTGACCAGTGCCTTTGTTGTTCACTATTTGGAAAGTTTCCTATCTACACTTGCTTTAAGCGAAATTTCATTTTTTAGCTAGTGTCTGTAGCTTAGGAGACTGGTTAGAGTGTCTCTTTGTCGGCGATCCCGGTCCCAAAGACTGGCCCCAAGGTTATAAAACACTTTTCATACTCTACTCAGCTGAGCACATAATTTATCTTCCTCATAAATGTTATAATGCCAACAATTGTTGACATTTTAACATTTATCAGCATGATAAATACAACATCTAAGAAACTTCTTTCTTTGTTGGTATTTTAGTTTTTATGAGCAGTTGAAATTTTGTGCTAAGTTGAGTTGAGCATGAACATTTTTTATAACCTTGGGGCCCAGGTTTTGTCACTTTGAGGCTCATAATGATATAAGGACAGCAATCCAGTCAGACTTCTTGGTTTCGGTAAGATACCTTGTCCTGTGCATATAACGTTTACCAAAGTTTTATACCATTTTTCGAAAATAATGTAGATTAAGGTCAGCTGGCTGAATCACAATCAACACAGTTTTTATCTGCAAGAAAAGACATATGAGCCGCAACATGTGATTTCCAACAATGTGGCATTTTGACAAGTGTAGACACAGATGAGCCTGTGTAGCCTCCTGTTAAGCATAGAAACTCCAAACGATGTTCCGTCAGTAGCTTAATGTTTATAGAATATTCAAGCGACTAGCAAAGGCTCTGATCAGACTGCATGTATGAGCAGGCTGATCTGAGGCTTTGCTGGTTGCACTTACCGCATTGTTGGAAATATCATGTCATTGCTCATATCAACTTTTTCCCTGCTAGTAACTATGGCAACTTTAATCGTCTACTAATTACCTTTGCAAACAGTTTGGACCCAGATCAGGACTGACAGACTGTTGAGCCTAACCTGAACCCTGATGGAATTTTAGGAGGTGTGTTTTGAATTTTTTTTTTACTATGCAGTTCAAATTTTCAAGGACTTTTCACGAAAATCCTCAATATTCAAATACTTTTCAAGACTGTGCCATCCTGACAAGCTTTAACTCTTTGTTGTCTGATCCACCTGATATGCTACAATAAACTCTGGATGGTCCATTGTATATATCAATGATTGCATTTTTTTGTCTGAAGATCTTGTTTACCTTTACAAACAGTGTAGAGCCGGATGAAATGCCCCATTATGCGGCATTTCATCTGGGTCTATACTGTTTGTAAAATTACCAGTTTAGGGGTTTTCCAAATACAAAGGGTTAAGCGCATGTCTGCTAATGTTACACAAATGTAACTTGTAACTTCTCAAAATACTTAATGGTTCATCAATAAAGTATAGTAACCAACTGGATGGGCAAAGTCATTCTTCAAGAAAGGATAAAATTACTCCTTGTTTCGTAAGATATTTTATTGTTGTTGTTGAGGCTCAACATACTAGGTAATTTGCCTTCATCAGTTTTACTTCTCAGTTTGTTCTTACCTACGTAATGGCATTTACAATTTTGATACATTAATTTCTCGTAGAGCTTCCTTATGTACTAATGACATTTTATCAGTTTTTATTACCCACGTAACAGAATTCGCAATTTTGATACATTGTTTTTCTACAGAGATCTACTGTTATCAAAACTCCTTGCTCATACTAGTGATAATTTTTGTCGTCTGCTCACTATCTTTACAAACAGGCAAGACCTATACCAGGCGAGAAAGTATGTGGGGCCTGATCTGGATCCATACTGTTTTACACTGATGGCTTTCAAGAAAGAATTTTTTTGGAAAAATTAGCAGACAAAAAAAAAAAGTGCACCAAATTACCCAGCATACATAGCTTGATATTGAACCCTGATCAGACTGCTCCTAAGGGTGCAGTCTTATCAGGTTCCATATTGTTTGCAATACATAGGCTATGAAAGTACATAAGCAGATGAGAGAGAAGACGACAAATGTCGAGATTGGCAGGAAAAGGGTCAATCCAAGAGATAGTTTCGTAACAAGTGCTACAAACCATTTTGTTTTATCACATGACCTCACCTCTGGGAGTGATGTAACGCCATGCAATAAAATAGTAATGTTATGAAATGACATCCATTTTAAGTTGCGTAAAAGATGGCAAAATCCGCAAAATCTTGCGTCTTCACTCCAAACAACGTGATTTTTAAGTAATTTTAATATCATGTGATAAATAGCATCTAACATTCGTGCTCGTGCATTATTGATCAAATTTATTAAACTCGCTGCGAAAAAGAGATGAATTGCTCGGAAAGCCTCACATTTTATCTCTTTTCCTCAACTTGTTTAATAAATTCAATTAAACATGAGCATTCATGTAAGATCCCATATGAGCCGCAACATGAGAATTCCAACAATGGGGTATATGCACCCAGCAAAGCCTCAGATCAGCCTGCGCATATGCGCAGTCTGATCAGAGGCTTTGCTAGTCACTTGTATATTCTATGACTATTAAGCTACTGACTGAATTTCTAAGCCTAAAAGGGGTGGCACAGGCTCGTCTGAGTCTACACTTGACAAAATGCCACATTGTTAGAAATCACATGTCATGGATCATATGTAAATATTGCATTAAATATTGTGTTACAAATGAGCTCTTTATGGTGATCTGTTGTTGTTATGTAACTGAACTGAATCGAACCAAGTTAGTGTATTAGCCAATCACAACTGCAGCAGACGACAAATTTTTCAACACCTTTCCCAATTTTTGACAAAAATAAGGTATGATATTACATGACGATTCTCATGTAATATCATGCCTTATTTGTTATTTTTGAAAAAGCAGCAAAATTTTAAAATGTCGTCTGCTGCTAATTTTAGGTGGCGCTTTAGGAGTTAAACCTCTTACCGCCATTCATGACAGTTGTCATCTGCTCACTTATCTGCTTATATATTTTGGAAGCCTGTATTGTAAACAAAATGGACCCAGATCAGAGTTCATAGTGCAAAAGAAATTAAAAGTGCATTTTAATATATGGTAAAACCTGTCTTAAGCAGCCACTCAAAAAGAAGACCAAAAGTTGGTTTTTCAGACCAATTATCGCTTAATGGAGGTCAAAAGTATTGCAGAATGCTCCAATGGGATTCTGCAATACTTTCGACCATCATAAAGCTACCATTTATCATTAAGATCTTTGTTTTACCTATTTTGGAGTGGCCGCTTAAGGTAGGTTTTACTGTATGAGGCAGACTAAAAGGCAGGTAGGGCCTGATCTGGGTCCCAGACTGTTTGCAAAGGGTATCATCAGATGACAGTTAATAATGGTTGTTGCACTAGAATCTGCTTATTATTTATTGCGTAGTTACGACAGTGCTGCGTTTAGCCGAATAATGTAGACTTTATACAATTAAACAAAGAGGAGTCTTGTAACAATATAATAGAATACAAGTCTATGCCAATTTATGGGCTGGACAATGAACAATTCTTGAGAGATCCTTTTGACATTGTAAACATGCTATTTAAGTTTTCTATTTATGTGGTATGCTATAAATAAAGCTTAATAAAAATGTTTATGTTATGTATGTATTTGTATATTTATTATTAATATAATTATGTATAGTATACATGACTTTTTAATACCTTAAACAAGGTTTTTTATAAGGATTTAAAAGACACGGAATGGGTGAATTGACGTTTCTGAACCACACCCAGAATGTCACTCAAAAGCTACCTGATAGTGTATAACTGACCAATGCAACAACAACTTAGTATGTTACATAGTCTCACAATCAAACTTGTATGTGTTGAATCTCCCACAATAAATCTGAGGTTTACCTTACAGGTAGTGTGTTCACAGGAGCTTGAAGTTTGATCCTTAAATCACCCCTATAGCCTGAAAACTAAAAGCTCACAATGTCATTACGTAATGACAATATGAGATTTTCGGTTTTAGGGTTTAGAAGCGATATAAGGATAGAATTTCAAGGTCCTGTGGCGTGTTTAACTCTTTGCATGCTGGGTAACTTTTTTTCTTTTTGTCGTCTGCTGATTTTTTTTTTCAAAATCAACTTTTTTGAAAAATTCTTTCAGGATTACAATCAGAGTGTCAATTGTTTGGACCCAGATCAGGTCTGACATTTTGTCAGACCTGATCTGGGTCCAAACTGTTTGCAGAGGTTATCAGCAGACGACACTAGTAGACAAGAGTTAAAGTCGGCATTTTTTTCTCTTTTTTTTTGAAAGGTGAATTATAGTGGCAATGGTCATCTGAAAGTCCACGATTGTCTGCAGTGTTAAAAAGGCAATATTCCAGGGTTGCATGGAAAATGGCTGCTCGAAACCCAAAAATCTAAATTGATTAATAAACATCTATTTAGCATGGCGTCTCTTTCATTAAACCCTTTTCCCACCATTTACCATAATTGTTGTCTGCTGTACCGGGCCGCGTAGCACAGTCGGTAAGGTGTCTGGCAACAGATGTGAGTCTGACTGCAGATCCAGGGGTGGGAGTTCGATCCCGGCCCGGTCCCATACTTTCGTGGAGATTGATCATGAAATTATTTCTATGGCCATTCTCCTCCCTTCCCCTGAATCATTCAAGAAGGGTTGTTGTCAGTTACAAGCGGTAGTATGTGCATGAAGTACTGGTTAACTGCTTGTTCAAGCTTGCCCAGGAAAAAGTGTGGTTAGTTGAACTGACCGTCCCGCCATGACCATAGCTGTTGACTTGGGACGTATAACAACCAAACAAATAGAAATTGTTGTTTGCTCTCTCATCTGCTAATGTAAAATTAGCAGACTACGAAAACAAAATTGCAAAATTTCCAAGCATGCAAAGAGGAAGAAGGTAAATTATTGCCATATTCAAACATAGATCCAGATAAGGAAATTGTATAAGCGTAAAATTGTAACTATTTCCTTACCCATCAATTTAAACATGTGGTTTGGGTGCTCAAAAGAACCGTCTTATTGAGACGGTTCTTTTGAGTACCCATAACATATGTTTTGGATGAGATATGAAAATAGTTTTCCAATATGCACTCTTATCTGGAGGCCTGATTCAAAAGATCCTGTTTTACTTGTTGTTATGAATGGAATCTCATGCATAATGTAAAAATAGCAATACATGTACTTAATGGCTTCTTTTACCAGTTTATATTTTGTATGAAATCTTTAGTTTGATATTTTTTCTAAAGAGCATATATGGCTCAAACATCTACCAAGCTTAACCCTTAAAGCGCCAATCACAACTGCAGCAGACGACAAATTTTACTACATCTTTCCTAAATTTAAAAAAAAAATAATATATGATATTTCATGAGAATTGTCTGCCAGCAGACGATTCTCATGAGATATCATGCCTTATTTGTTATTTTTGAAAAAGCATCAAAATTTGAAATTGTCGTCTGCTGCAAATTGTAGGTGGCGCTTTAAGGGCTAAGCCTTATCCCGCCAATATTTCTTTGTCCTGAAAATGTCGCCTGCTTTTTCCATCTGCTGCATATATTCAAGTTCACTTCAGACTACATATTATCATGGAAGCAAACACTATGAACCCTGATCAGACTGGGGCCAAATTTTTTGCAAAATAGACTACCTTTAGAAATTAAACAGATGAAAGATCAGACGACAAAACTCATGACCTTGCAGCGAAAATGAAAGGGTATTTTGTGGGTAATCATCAGAATTGCCTCACTGAGGTGATTCAAATGATAACACAATATCACTTTATTTTATTAAAGCCTCTAGGCCAACTTTATAGTTTTGCATGCATGTCTAAAGAATGCCTTTTTTACAAACGGAATAGGGGAGCACAGTTGCACAGTGCTAGTGTCTGATTTAAGAATAAGAGGTCCCTGATTTGAGCCTCATTGTATAGGCATTGTGTTGTGTCCTTGAGCAAAATACTTTACCATCGCTGCCTAGTACAGTAAAACTTGTCTTAAGGGACCACACGAAAATAAGACCATAAATTGGATTTCAAGACCAATTATCACTTAATGCAGGTCAAAAATATTGCATAATGCTCCAAAGGGAGCATTCTTCAATACTTTCGACCTTCATTAAGCTATCATTTGCTGTTAAGACCTTTGTTTTGTCTATTTTTGAGTGGCCGCTTAAGACAGGCTTGACTGTACTGTTTATCAACAAGGAAACCATTACCATAACCAAATGAGTTGGATGATAATCCTTATACTGCCACTTTTTATATTTTTCTTGATAATGTCTGCTTTTTTACATCTACTGCATACATTCAAGTGCACTTCAGACTAGATTTTTTCATGAAAGCAAGTAATATGACCCTGAGCAGTCTGGTCTGGGTCCATATTTGTTGCAAATAATTATAGGCTACCTAAGAACTTATGCAGATTAAAGGAGTAGACGACAAAAGTCGTGACTGGCGGGCTAAGGGTTGGGCAATGTGTCAAGCAAAGCCTGTATAAAACTCTAATGAACTCGGCCATCGTCAGATTTTTGGATTAAAACCTATTTTACAGTACAGCAGGACAAACAGTCATGTAACCACATGCGCATATCCAGAAAGTTTTTTCAGAGGGGGTCCAACTTTGACAGTTTTTGTTATTTAAGATGAGGGGATCCAAATACCATCTAAAGCGGGGCCACCATCATCGGCCCGTCAGCATTTTGCTAGCGTGGCAATGATGGCCCAACAATGAATGCTGGCTTGGTAGCATTGTGATTAATCAGGGGATCTGGACCAATATTGCTAAGAAACCCTATATTTTCGTGATTTTCAGGGAGGATCCAAACCCCCTGTCCCCCCTCTGAATGAATTCTGGATCCGTGCATGAACCAACATTGGTTGGAGTAGATGCTTAGAATTACCTTGGTCAAACATATTTTCAGTCATATCTGGATGGTTTTTCTGTGTTGAACCAGGACTAAGGTATGGTGATAAATTGTCATGCTTGAGGCCTCAACACAGCATCTTATGGGGGATTTGAGCCTGCAATCTCTACCAAGTTGAGTACCAACTAAGCTTTGGTGCTCACTGCCCAGCAAACATATTACCTCGGAACAGCGTTGTATCAACATGGATGTGACATTATTACATCGCATCCACATAAATAAGACGTTGTTTTAACATTGTGTGTTTACTGGGTGGTATCCACAATGTGTGGTATAGATGAGGAATAACTTATCATTTGCTTTCTATTGTGGAGCCTTGTGTACCATCTTCTTAATATCTAAAATGAAATTAAATAAAAAATCATCTGAGATTCTTGTCATGGTTTTCTTTCCATATCCATATATTGTTGTGCCTGATTTGCATCTAGATTGCCTGCAAAGGTTACAACAGACAACAAAACTTTGTAGGCACCCAATGCAGGCAGAATGGTGATCCTATGAGCACCACATAAAATATGATGGAAAACAACATTTTATAATGTTTTTAGCTTTTTTTAGTACTCATGTAAAATGTATACTCCAGTTTTAGCTTACCTGAGCCATAGGCTTGTGCGAGCATAGTATGTTTGTAATCATTCAGTCTGTCCATCATACATTGGTTGAAAAACTAAGCTGCCTGTGGTAGGGCCAGCTTTTCCTATGTATATAAACTGGTCAAAATAAGTTAAGCCCCATGTCATTTTTCCATAGGCAAAATAAGTTGATTATTACAAAAATATCTAAAACAAATGAAAATTCTAACTCAACTCGAGTTAAACAACAGTATCTTTAGGCCTTGCGCTGGCTATAGACCCCCCTCTGCCCCAGGGGGAATTTCGTACACTATGATTTTCTGAAACTACATTTTATAAGACTCAAAATAAAAGATGTTAGCCCTCTGAGAGTGGCAGCTTTAAGGTATAACATCACATTATATACGTTATCCCCATAATAGCATTAAACGTCCCTGATAATGCCTCAACTATGGGATGTTTGTACATATTTGCATGCTAACACAGGTTTATGAACTTCTTATAACACAGTTACATATTTTTAGTATTAATTTTATACATTTCTTGCGTTATTACCGTTGTATACGTTACTTAGTGTTTCTTGCGTTATTTCCGAGTATCAGTATGGTATTTATTGACTATACGTGTATTACATCTGTCACAGAATATAGTAAATCTATAAAGCTGCTACTTAAATGATTGAATGTTCTTTATTATGGTGGCTTACACTATTTTATACTCCCATGTTATGTATGTTACCTTCAAAATAGCATTAAACATTCAAGTTAATGTCTCTAACAAGCCCTCTTTATACTTATTTGCATGCTGGCAAAGGCTTATGTACTTCTTTTAACAAGGTTTACCTAATTTAAGTATTCATTTTATAAATGCCTTAAGCTTTTACTGTTATACATGCTACCAAAAGATACATAAGTTATTCTGAGTATCTGTATAGCAGTTGTTGACTATACATATATAAAGCCTGTCAGAGAATTCAGAAAATTTATAAGGCTGAAATAAATTGAAGTTCCTTATTAATTTATGGTGACTTAAACTTATATTATAATGTGATCTATCAACCATCGCTGTTTCCTCACATAAACAGTAGATACCATGCATTCAAATCGGAAGTTCTGATAGACAGTCACTGTGAAACAGCTCAGTTCTGGGCAAGGTATGTGGATATAATTCAGATGGTGTTGACACTTATTAGGGCTACAAGGAAACAATTTTGAATTGCATGTCAGCTCTATCTGTATGCCTTGTTCCCAATGTGCATTGGAAACGATCACAACATCTACGCACAATATGTACCTGTGTAACTGATTACACTCATAAATTTGTCTGATACAAATCGCAGACACAAAGAACTTCTAAGACAAAATGGGTTTAGTGTGTCACAACCATTGGTTCTTTGCTTGAGAAATGCTTTTGACATAATTATCAGGCTAACAATATAGAGGTATTTTAGGCTTCAGCAACTAGAACTACGCTTCGTACTACAGATGGAATGGTGTATTACTCATCACATCAGAGCTCAATATATTGAAACTACTCTTCAATGCACTGAAATGAAATATTCAATCTGCTCAGATGCAAAGTAGAACGAGTACTAGAGGCACTTTTTGGCTTCACCAATCCTTTTAGTTCTAGTTTTGAAGACATTGAACTGTATTTTTTGTCTTTCGGTGTTCCTGCTAAGCCTGGCATAGCTTAGGATCTTATTGAGGCTGATGACATTGGCAGGAAGGCTGTTGCAGACTTCATTAACTCACTTTTAGTTAAAAAATCTTTCTTTCACAACCCCATAAAATGCTACAAGCTAATACAGTTTTGAGGCTTTCGAGGTCAAGCAAGAAGAAATTGTCCAATTTACAAAACGTAAACAGCCAGATGAGAGCTTAAGGGAACGTCTTTGGTCAGCATGACCTTCTTTCTATTGGACCTAATATTGACCTTGAGTTGACACTGCCGTTCCTTCTGGGACCTGTACCATGGTCACTGTCAACTCCTGATAGAATTTCCACCAAAACTGACAAGTCCAAACTTCTGCATGGCTTGCAATCACACATTGAACCAATATTAGATTGCCCATGAAGTGCTACAGATAACTTTGATGTTAATGCCATAACTACAGAGCATAATAGCTTTTCCTGTCACCTTCAAGGATCTGATGGCACCAGTATTCAACCAGGCACTAAAGGCAGGGCATGTTGGTTTTTTCAATGATACATATATACAATGTATAAGCAGCAGTCTATAAAGTCTTACAAACGTTCTCGCAGTTTTGTTCAACGATGGTGTATGCAACAAATGGTGAACCTTCGGAATGTCAACAACATTGGCCAGAATATGGGGGAAGAGATCTATAGTAATACACTGTTTAACAGATTGTGACACTACCAATGTGCCGATGTGTTAGTACCACGGAAAGGTTGTTCCTATCAAACTGATAGAGAACCCCTCCCCCGTTCATCAACATTCTAAGCAGGGTAGGGAAACAAACAAATAATTGCTCTAGGCACTTATCAGTGACATGAAGCCCTAACATGTGCTATTTATGTAAATGTGAGTAAGCTGCAGTACGACTCTTTTCTGAAAAATGTACCTAAGCCATACACATATACTGATTATTTCAAATGGCATGAATATGAGCTTACCTCCACCCTGTTTTTCTGTCCTTAAGATGTACATACAAAGATTGAACTATCAAGTCTTTCCAATGAAAACAAGTGAGACTTTCCAGACATGGACAAAATGTGTGGAAAATAAATGGGAAGAAAATCGAGTACCTCTGGGTGAAAGAAAACTTGATTGTACCCTAACAAAAGAGCCACAGATTATATTTCACATTTGTGCGATCTGGGGTTACCATGTTCAAAACTCAACAACTCAAACCTTATAAAAGACAGAAACATAATATTTGCAATTTCCAAAAGGTACATAAACATTCTTTAATACAAAATGAATTATTGAGCACATTCACATTACAAAAATATCAAACTATATTAGTTTCATAAATCATTTATATAGGAATGATGAAAAATATGTAACATATGTAACACTTCGGGGTGCATATTTGTTTTCAAAGGTCCATATCTGTGATGCAAAAATAGCTTACTTGGTTGATATAGCCAATTTGAAATCTTACATTATGGTTTGCACTTTTCAGAAGTCGTGTCATTTACTAAAAGTATCAAAGATGCTGATGGGTTATATATGTAATTGGCTGTTACAAGGTAATGGTGCCATTACCAGAGTGCTAGCATATTGCAAAATCCTTGCAAGATAAATCTGATAGAGGATTAATAAGCTGTATTGGAAAATTCTTTAAGCCCTTGGATAATATACGAAGAGTTTCTATCTTGGCAAGAAACAGCTTTATAACTTCTACCTGATGGGTTTTCTGTGATCTTTTAAGTTGTTACTCGCACATTGCATTGTATGTTACAAACTTTCCATGAGTATTATGTTAACTATATTTGAGGTCTTTATAAAAGAAAAGAGGGTTTATGGTAGTTTATATTTTGAGTTACTTCCTCAGCAAATGAGCCAGAGTAAAAAGAAGTAAATGGGCCTGTGCCAGCATGCTAATAAGTGCAAGCAGGTCATGTTGGAGACCATATCTTGAGTAACATATGTAACCCGGGCTGTAAAATAGTGTAAGACACCATTATAAGAAACTTAAATCCATTTGAATAGCAGCCTTATAAACTTCCTATGTTCACTGACGGATGTAATGCATGTATAGTCAATAACTGCCATACTGATACTTGGAAATAACATATGAAACACTAAGTAATATATACAGCGGCAAAAACTCAAGACATTTATAAAATAAATGCTAAAATTATGTAACTGTGCTATAAGAAGTTCCTTAACCTGTGCCAGACTTCAAAAAAGTGTGAACATGTCATGTTGAAGACATTATTAGGAAAATTTAATGTTATTTTGCAGGTAACATTCGTAACATAATGTTACCCACTAACGCTGCCACTCCTAGAGGGCTTATATATTTCATTTTGTGGCTTATATAATGTAGTATCTAGAAATCATAGTGTACACAATTCCCCCTGGATGGAGGTTGAGTCTATAGCCACCGCAATACCTAGATAATTACATTTTTGTGTGATATGGAGCTGCCATGTTCAACATCTAATAACTCAAAAAGGTATAGAAGATAGAAACGTAATGCTTGCAGTTTTGAAAAGGTATATAAAAGTTCTTTAATATAATACCAAATTAAAGAGCATAAACTTGTTTCAATAAAATTTAAGACAAACTATAATAGATTCATTTATCATTTAAAAGGGGGTTCAATGGAAAAATGTTACATTCACTACATCAGGGGTAACTATATTTGTTTTCAAATATCAATATCTGTGGCCCAGTAATAGCTTACCTAGAAAATATAACCAATTTGAGAATCTTACCTTATCTTTTGCACTTTTCTGAAGTCTTAAAAAGAATAATCATTATCAAATATTTTGTAGGGTAACGTATGTAACAGGCTGTTACAGCTTAACGCTGCCATTGTCAGAGGGCTAACATGTTGCAAAATCCTTGCAAGACATTGGGCCTCAAGAAAAAATGGTCTACAAAATTCTCCCTGGGAGGGGGAGGTAAACCATATCCAGCCAGTGGCCTATTAGGTTTAATTGCACAAAGTTTCAATTAAAAATACTGATTGTTTTTCGTTATGTGCTAACTTTTCCAAGAGTACCCAGTTTTTTGCCATTATTTTTATCAATATCAAAGGCACTGCATATGAATAACAAGGACCAAGGAAACAACCCCAACGAATAATGGGAGCAACGATAAACAATGAATGAAAAACAACAGAAACACTGCCATAGAATGGTCAGCAGCCAAATCCTTGTGCACTTTACTGGTGCCAAATCTAAACCCTAGATTCTACTGTTACTAAAACACAAAACAATTGTTTAGCTCGCCTGGAGGCTTCCTAACTAATTCAATGAATCATCACAGAAGAAAAGGGCACATGTCTCAAAGATAGAGCTAAAGGGCACCTCACGTTGAGCCACAGCGGGCCAAGCCATAGACAAGCATCAGACACCAACCTACCAATAAAAGCTATACGTCAGGCCTGTCATTGAGTCAGAGGCCCAACCCACCGTCATCCATTTAAAGAGGAAATCATAGCTAAAAGCTGTGATTGGGTTAACAACCAGGCATAAAAAATGTTGCATGATAGCCATGCTATATCCCAGTTTTGGTTATCTTGTGAATTTTCACTAAAATTAGGCTTTCCAACAATTCTTAGGAATTGATAAACTAAATCTCCATAAACTACTGACTCTATGCTCTTTTGCAGAATAGCTTTTACACCAATGTTGTATTTAACAATCAACTCGTGAATGCTTTACGAATTTTGTGATATAAAAAACCTTGGTTTAGTAACTTAGCAGTAAAAATGGTTTCCATTGATGAATTCACTAACATTAGAACATACTCTCGCAAATTAAATAAGCTGTGATATATCTACACCATAGGAAAGGAAGAGAGGAACATCTCCATAAATTAATGAGAAATTAACTATTTAAAGAGACTAGATCTGCAACTTTGAACTTTTTTCGATTTTTTTTTCTTTTTAAATCATTTGTAAACATAGAATTAAGTTATGTTTTCACAATAAATATGTTCATTACAGTTGAAAACTGCATGGAAAAGTGAATTATCTTATAAAAACAGGTAATTTTTCTTTTGTTGGGAATTATTTGCGTCCCATCAATAATTCTAGACAGTTGATTTTTAACATAAATGCTGTTGTTTTGATAGTGATAGTTTTATTACGATTTATGAAAATGGTAAAAACTTTACCTGAATTTGAGTATTTTTACTGTATTCTTGAATAATAGAAACTTGTTTTCCAAAATGAGAATATCAAAAGTTACAGACTATGCATCATTATACCTTTATCATTATCTTTAGATGAAACTATGCCATTTGTTATGGTCAAGCCCAAAGCCAAAACGTTGGCAGACTCTGCTGTTTTCTAATTTTGTAGGTTCTCTCTATTTCTGAAGGATCCGTTTTTCCAGATAGCTTCAATTTCAGTATCAAATGAACTTGCCTTATTTAACTGAAGTTCACTGGGATATATCTGACGAAAACCGGATTATCAATATAAAGGGGATATATCTTTCAAAAGCTCTTACTTGCATGAATAGTGTAGGCCGCTGTGTAATCCCGTGGGAATTTTTGGGTAAAAGTGTCAAACATACATACATTTTCTTGTCGAAAAATGTGTCCTGTTTAAGAAAAAAGATGTTTCCAATTTTTTCTTGCCGTTTTAATGTCATGGTGATGTCACAAAGTGATGTACCCATTTTTGGCTTACTTAGGGCTTGAAAATTGAGCACTATGAATTCCAGCTGGCGCAAACATGTACTGTTTGATCAGCTATAGTAATATTACTGGCGATATATTGTATTTGGAGTATAGACTCTGACTCAGAATTTCAAAGAGGTTACTTTAACTTCAAAATGATGTCAAGAGAGGAAAAAAATGACGTCAGTATCAAAATGAAAAGTATGTTACAGTGAAAGCTCAAATGACATTAGATCACAATATGCTAATAGACCCTCATCTCCCACCGCTGGAATATTGTACACTATGCTTTAATGAAAACTACATGTATAAGATACAAAATGACACATGTAAGCTCTCTGACCTGTAACGGCCATGTTAACTACGTTACTCTATTGTAATTTCAAATCCTTTTGTGCAAATACCAAGTTATATCTAATTCTTATAAATCAACATGCTGATTGCCTTAAATGCATTTATCAAATAGCAACAAACAGCAAGTATGCGTTTAAACAATAAACCTCTATGGAATGACAATTATATATGTTACTTTTTTCAAATGTATTACTACTTAATATAGTACTATCGCTAGACGATTGGCTGCCAAAATATCCCTTAGGGAGAGTTTTGTACACTACATCTTTCTAAAACCAAAATATATAAGCCACAGAATAATGTATATTAACTCTATAGCGGTTACAGAGTTCCTTCGTTACCCTGAAATAATAGGAAGCCCTATCAAATTGTTCCTTATTCCTACGCAACAATATAAGCTTAGACTTTTAATTGTATTCAAATGACTAGCAATATGATTCTTTAAAATAAAAATACCTGTTATTACTGTTATGTACTTTACTTTCTTTTGAATGCATTATGTTAAAGCAAAAAATAGCAATTTATGAGTTTACACTGCTAGTGGTTTGTCTACTGTCATTTAACTGCCAGTAATTGCCATTACCTGTAATATCAACAAAGCATTGATAATAAGGGAAGAAATATGAGCCTAAATCACATAAAACGTCATTTCATGTCTGTGTTTTTATCAAATTTATAAACAGCATTTTAGATTCTGCTTATTTTATGATCCATTAATGTTTCTTTAACGCAAAAATGGTAAGTTAGTATAATCAGGAAATACCACAATCACAAACCGCAGACAACCCCATGGCACCGCGAGGAAGAGTCGCTTAACCATCATGAGACACCAGGAAGACAAATTAAGCAAAGCAACCAGCTCTCTCTTCCCCATCAAGATGATTGCAATACTAGAATGGACATCAAGTAACGTACAACCAAACAGTTACAGACTCCCACAATGGGAGCAACAATAAACAAAAAGTCAACAACAACAGAACCACCGCGTTAGAATGGACAGCAGCCTAAGCCACCAGGGGGCTTAAATGCATTTTACTGGTACCAAATCTTCGCCCTAGATTCTGCTGTTGTTGAAGTACAAATGTTCAGCTCGCATGGAGGCCATCTAACTAATGCAATGTATCATCATGGAGAAACACTCTAATCAAATTAACACACCATGATGAAACAAAGAAAAGGGCTCATAAAACGATAAATCTTATCTCATTGACACTCGTGTATTTGCTTCATTTTACACATGAAATGATATATAAAAAAGACGCTTTTCTTCACTGACTACACCTCTTTATAGATGACATAATTTTAAGCATTAAGCATTAGCTTTAAGTTATTAAGATCTATCACCCATTGTGCAACCCTACTATTGATTACACCAACTGTATTGATAAAGACAAAAACTTATGCAGAATTCGTTGAAAAGTAATTTATTTCAAACTTAGGTCTAAATTGTGACCTTAATCCTTGTCTTTTGAAACAATAAACTGAAGTGTTTCGGAAACTTAACGACTATTTCCCAACATACGAGTATGACACACACTAAGCACATTCCTATGGTTATAATCTCTTTATATCGGAAGAACGGTGTCTAGTTTGGTGAAGTAAGAATACCATTTATGTTGGTAAAATGCATTACATGAGAAGTTTAAGGGGCATATTACGCTTATCTTCCATTCTATCTCGTTCTAAAATTTTGTGAAGCATTGAACAAACAGCATTTGTTCTAATGGTTCATGATAGTCTTACATTTGAAAGAAAATGGTTTATCACCTAGAAAAGCTCCCTGGCATTGTTAGTATAGCAAATATACTGTAGCCATTGCTATATTAATGGACCGAAATAAAGTATTGGTTGATTTGTTTTGCATAATTCTATCAATTAAATTTAGTCTTGAAGGCAAATTTTGTTTCAGATAATATCATTTTGATATTTAGCCAATTAAATGTGAACATTACAATAGATACAATAATACAACCAATTACTTCTTTGCATATTTCAAATCAAACAAAATAGATTAACAGTAGTAATGGAAAGAATAATTAAAGAAGATTTAGCCCATTTGATTTTGGTACAAGTGAGTCTATCATTGGCGACTGAGTATAGTGTCCTCTTAATGCTGATATTAGATAGAACAGTTAACATTTTGCGTGCTTCTTTTGAATCTATATCCTGGTGAGTTAACAACTTATTCAAATGTTTAATACACATATAACTCTTTACTATTTCATTTACCATGTTTACAATGTTTCTTTAATATTTTGTCAAAGTTACAGTCAGTTCAGGTATGTAAGCATGTATTGCTTAAACTAAGTGAGAGCTTATACTTGCACTTTCTTATTAAATATTTCACTTTTCTATCCAGCATTCTAAAAGAACATTGTTAAATCTATTTTACAATAACTTTAATGTCACCCGATCAAATTTGGCTGGACATAATTTGGGCTGATAAAGTTTGTATTTAAATTGGTATTGAATTAACAATTGACCTTTAACTAGTTTCCTTGAATATGGTCATATCAGATGTGATCATTGCCTTAGAGTAAAACTCACCACTATTTTCTTATTATTAGTTGAGCAAGTGACCAGAAGTACTAAGTTGATGTGATTGACAGTTTCGTAAATTAATCAACGAAAGCTTTGTTGAATATAAACTTGAATTAATTTAAAAGCTTCAATAGTGCCTCACCATCTGCATACGCAACTAGATGCCAGGATACAAATTCATTTGGTGACAGTCTCTTTAAACAATAACTGATTACAGGCAGTTATAATGCATGCTCTCCTCAAAACATTTAGTAATTAGAAGGGTTACTATTTTATGGTAATTGAACCTAAATAAACATGGATACATGGAATCTAGCATGTATCATGCAACGTAACTGAATACGTGTACCCATAATTTGAACAACTGTAAACAGTTACATAGAGTGATTGATTTTGTTGATTATAATTATTTCAATTTAACTTAGATTTCTCCAGATAGATACTACAAAACAAATCTCTAAAATCACCATGATATATTAGCTTTTCAGGCTCAATTATATATCGTATTTGACAACATTTTTGATAAACATGGGGCCTTATGATATAAACTTTATACAGCTTTATATGTTATTTGAACAAATTCGCCAGAAAATGGAAATGTATCCTTCTAAGTACTGGTCTTGAGAGCTATCATTTTATTTGCTTATGAGTTTTAAAATCTATAATTTTGGGCAAATCATTTTTTGAAGATATAAAAAGTTAAAAAATTTAATATTTTGCAAATGTTGCATGGGTGAATTGATACTTTTTTTTAGATAAACAGGAACCTGGATATCTATAACAAAAATAATTAATTTATCCATCCATGCGAACAAAACAATTGATGTGCTTTAACAGCAACATAATCTAGGACTAAAATTTGGTACAAGTAAAATGCATTTAAGCCCCCCCCCCCCTCCCGCTGGAGTGGCTTAGGCAGCTTTCTGTTCTAGGCCCGTGGTTTTGTTGTTGTTCCATTGCTTATTGTTGCTCCCATTGTTTGTGGGGGGTGTTTGGTCCTTTTGTTATTCAGTACTTTGTGTCCTCCTAGTGTTGCAATCACCTTAATGGGGAAAAGAGAGTTGGTTACTGCACTTTAATTGTGTTCCTGATGTCTTGTGGCTGTTAGTGTTCTGTCGCCTTTCCTCACGGTACCATGTGTTGGTCTGCAGTGTGTGATTGTGGCATTTCCTATTCATACTTACCTGCTTTTTTTAAATGATATCAAATACCATATAACGTATAATATAAGGAATTAAGCAAGTCATGTACAGTCTTGAAAGCTGTAATATACGTTACATATTGCCACACAAAGAGCAAAAATATAATTAACACCAGAAGCGATGTTGGTTACAGCATTTTACTATTGAATTTCAATATAATTCTCATGCACGGTGTTTAAAGGTTTTCATATAGCATTACATACAATTTTAGAATGAAATTTTCTTATCTTATTCAACGTGCTTTTCGGTGGTTTTTTTTATAAAAACAAGCTGCTTGCAGATATAAAATGGCACATTAACTGTCTTTTGGAACATATAGTTAAAACATGAATGTTAAATGTGAAGCTTATTAAACGAAACTATTTAACAACATTTCAATTGTTTTACAGGGGGTGGGGGTGGGGTTTAAATGTAACATAAATGACATTACAATGGGCCCTAATACCTTGGACACAAATATTTGTAGGAAGTGAAATATTCTCGTACAATAAATGAATGTTTGGCCAATTTGATTATACCGGTCCTACCTTAACAACCTTATTTACATTATTTGTGTTTTAAACAATTGAGGGGTAACGTAGTTAACATGCTGTAACAGCCAAACGCCCCAACCGTCAGAGAGCTTACATGTTTCAAAAAGCTTAGCTAGAAACATTAATTTATGCTAACATTTGATTTTAATCGCAAGGCACACACAATCTTTCCAGAAATATGTTTCTGTACACAATATTTTTTTTGGCTGCATACTGACATCAAATTGACGTCAATTTGACGTAAAATTGTAGTCCACGTTGAATCGATTTTCATTTTGGTCCTCCTATTGACGTTTAAAACAACTTCAACGCAATAAACAACATTACAATGGGATTAATTTAGGTGTATACAGCACTAGCAGATATAAACTGTTTGATTCATGCGAAAATATGGTACGTCATTTTGTGACGTCACTGTGACGTTAATACTGCACGAAAAAATTGGAAACATCGTTTTCCTTAAACTGCATATATGTATCTTGTTGAAAATCGACATGAATCACTTTTACCCAAAAATTCCCACGGGAGCCCAAATTTCGACACAGCGGCCTACACTAGAAATTTTTCCTGTATGAAAAAAAAGCTTTTTTATCAAGTAGACGGATACGTTTGTCCACACTGTTTGTTGAGCAATTTATACATCTAACATAGATCACTTTACGCCCCAACATACAGCTTTTGAGCAATCGGCAGCATGCTTATCAGTCTTTTTAGAGTTTTAGAGTTACTTCCTGGTTAGATACCATCCGCTGGGTGAACTTTAAAGAAAACCATTTGCATGAACTACACTTATCTTACTACAATATAGAAGTATTTTGACCCAAATATACACTAGTCAAAAGTTCTAACCGGCCACGTGTGTTTTTAACGATTTTCGGGAAAGCTATAAGGACTATATTAATTTAATTTGCATTCCCAAATAGGCCAGCCTATCAGTCAATGATAACAGAAAACGGCTAAGAAAAACTCCTTAAGTTGTATTCGGGAGGCTTCGCCGAATACACTTACCCTCAATTTCAAAATTCACAAGAATTTGCATTGGATGGTTGGGTAATTTTTGACATTTTAGCCAATAGCAACGAGTTTCATGCAGATGGAGTGTTCATTTCAGCACTTTAGTGTTCAAATATGTGTTTGGCTTTTGCAATGAAAACGTTTTGCGTGTGAAATGTGGTTATTTCAAAAAGGCATGACTCACAAATTGTGCCAAAATGCGAATTTTGAAAATGGCGGTACCTCTATTCAAGTTAGCATCCCGCATGCACTGTTGAACATTTTGTCAATATCTTCACTGCCAAGGGCACATGACACGTCTGTCAATTTCGAGATGCAAAAAGAGTAGTCATGTTATTTTACGTTTTTAAGAAAATTAGTAAAATGCAGGTGGCCAGTTAGAACTTTTGGCTAGTATATATATTTCTTGTAATATTTACATTTTTTCATTTTGACCTTGAAAAAGTCAAAAGCAAAGGTTGTAATATATTTTTCTACCAGAAATTTGTACATTTCGGCAAAAATACTTCTATATATTGCAGTTGGATAATTTTAGTTCATGTTCATGCAACTGTTTTTTTCTAAAGTTCACCCAGTGTCACAATATCGCAAACAGTATCAAACCAGGAAGTAACTCTAAAAAGACTGATGAGTATGCTGCGGATTGCTCAAAAACTGTATGTTGGGGCGTAAACTGATCTGTGTGAGATGTATAAATTCTTAATACAACAATGTGGCCAAAGGTCTCCTTGATAAAAAGCATTTTTGTTTATACAGGAGAAATTTCATGCAAGTTAGAGCTTTTGAAAGATATATCCCCTTAAGCAATTCATCCAGATAGCTTGGGGTAAGGTTGAATGTTTCAATTACATAAGCTTGAATATTGTCAGAAAGAGACAGCATGAAGTCTCTTTCATATCAAAACAAAAACAAATCTGCAACAAGAGGAGCACAATTAGTACCCATTTGAATACCTTACTTTTTCTATTTTATTTCTAGCCAAATCTTATAAATAGTAGAGGAATAATATGAAGACAAACTAGATTTAGATTTTAATTTATTAAGAATTTCACCTGTTTTTTTAATTGACCACAACAGATTTTTACCATTCATTTCACAATATTTAATAATATGGTTTCAATCGATGTGAGACAAGAAGTCAAAAGTATAGACAACGTAGTAGTAGTGCATGAATTAGAATTAGCAATAGAATGTGACTTACAGGGTCTTTTATAGTGAGGTTTAGATAACCAGTACAACTTCGGAAGGTTGACATGATTCTCATCAACAAACACACCAAACTTTTCAGCATTAACACAACGATGCAGTGGCGGATCCAGAAGGGTTTCAGAGGAACCCCTCCCTGCCCCCCGTTTTCGAAAAAAATGAGATAAAATCAGCAAAGCGAATACATATGAATCCCCTTTCCAGAAATCCTGGATCCACCCCTACTATTCATGTCAAAGACATACCTCTCGTCAGGAAAACTATGATCATAGGTTTTTCCCAGAGCTCAGTTCTTGCTTTAAGATGTTGCAGTACAATTTTCAAACGACCACAGCAGTGTTAGCAGCCTAATCTGCAAGCGAAAAGGACACATTTTTGTATGGAATTACTGAATTTGTCTAAAAGTTAAAATAGGGTTATTTAGAGGTCGCAACAGCTGTCGTTGAGCTGCGTGGAGTTGGTAAAACTCCTCCCCGTACATCGATATAATGTTGATATTTTTCATATATAGGCCACTGGCTGGATATGGTTTACCCCCCCCCCCCCCAGTAAAATTTTGTAGACCATATTTTTATTTAAGCCCAATGTCTTGCAAGGATTTAGCAATATGTAAGCCCTCTGACAATGGCAGCGTTAAGCTGTAACAGCCTGTTACATACGTTACCCTACAAAATATTTGATAATTAACATTCTTTTTAAAACTTCAGAAAAGTCCATAAGAAAATGTAAGATTTACAAATTGGTTATATATTCTAAGTAAGCTATTACTGGGCCACAGATATAGACCCTTAAAACAAATATAGTCACCCCCAATGTAGTCTATGTTACATTTTTTTATTGAACCCCCTTTTAAATGATAAATAAGTCTAATATAGTTTGTCTTAAATTTCAATGAAACCAGTTTATGTTCATTAATTTTGTATTACATTAAAGAATTTCTTTTACCTTTTCAAAACTGCAAGCATTGTGTTTCTTTCTTATATACTTTTTTAGTTGTTAGATGTTGAACATGGTAGCCCCATATCACACAAAAATGTCAAATGAAGTTCTCTAGGCCTTGCGCTGGCTATATAGCCCTCCCCCCAAAGGGAATTTTGTATTATATGATTTCCTGATACTACATTATATAAGCCCCAAAATGAAATATGTTAGCCCTCTGAGAGTGGCAGCGTTAGCGTGTAACATTACGTTACGTACGTTATCCGCAAAATAACATAAAATTTCCTGATAATGTCTCTAACATGACATATTCCCACTTTTTGTAAGTCTGGCACAGGTTTAAGAACTTCTTATAACACAGTTACATGTTTTTAGCATTAATTTTATAAATGCCTTTAGTTTTTGCCATTGTATATGTTACTTAGTGTTTCATATGTTATTTCCAAGTATCAGTATGGCAGTTATTGACTATACATGTATTACATCCGTCAGTGAATATAGCAAATCTATAAGGCTGCTATTCAAAAGTGAATTTCCTTATTATGGTGTCTTACACTATTTTTACAGCCAAGGTTACATACATTACCCTCCGAAGACCATTATAGATTCAAGATAAGGTCTCCAACACGGCCTGCTTGTACTTGTTTGCAAGCTGGCAAAGATCTATGTACTCTTTTTTTACTCTTGCTCATTTGCTGGGCAAGTAACTTAAAATATAAACTACCATGTGCCCTCTTTTCTTTTATGGAGACATCAAATATATTTAACTTAATACCCATGGACAGTTTGTAACACACAGTGCAATGTGTGAGTAACAACTTAAAAGATCAAAGAAAACCCATCAGGTGGAAGTTATAGAGCTGTTTCTTGCCAAGATAGCAACTCTTCGTATATTATCCAAGGGTTTAAAGAATTTTCCAAATACAGCTTATTAAACCTCTATCAGATTCATCTTGCAAGGATTTTGCAATATGCTAGCACTCTGGTAATGGCACCATTACATTGTAACAGCCAATTACATATATTACCCATCAACATCTTTGATAATTTAAGTAAATGACATGACTTCTGAAAAGTGCAAACAATAAGGTAAGATTTCCAAATTGGCTATATCATCTAAATTAGTGAATGAGTATGATCAGGAAATACCACAATCACAAACTGCAGACAACCCTGTGGCACCGCGAGGAAGAGCCACTCAACCATCATGAGACACCAGGAAGACAAATTAAGCAAAGCAATCAGCTCTCTCTTCCCCATTAAGATGATTGCAATACTAGAATGGACATAAAGTAACGTACAACAAAACATAGAACAATTACAGACTCCCAAAATGGGAGTAACAATAAACAAAAAGCAACAACAACAGAACCACCGCCTTAGAACAGACAGCAGCCTAAGCCACCGGGGGGCTTAAATGCATTTTACTGGTACCAAATCTTGCGATAGATTCTGCTGTTGTTGAAGTACAAGAAATGTTCAGCTCGCATGGAGGCCATCTAACTAATGCAATGTATCATACTGGAAAAACACTCTAATCAAATTACTACACCATGATGAAACAAAGAAAAGGGCTCATGACTCACAGATAGTCAGAGCTAAAGAAAACCTCAAGTTGAGCCACGGTGAGTCCAGCTACAGATAAGCATCAGGCACCAACCCACCAATTAAAGCTTTACGTCAGAGCTTTCATAGAGTTTGAGGCCTGACCCACCGTCGTGCAATTAAAGAGGAAACCATAGCTATAAACCGTGATTGGGTTTAAAACTAGGTATGCAGATTGTCGCATGATATCCAAGTTATATCCAACCCTTATATAACGTTTAACTATCTTTTTGAATTGATCACTAAAATTAGGTTTTCCAACAATTCGTTTGAATTTATAGACTAAATCACCATAAAATATAGGTTCTGATATGCCTTGTTGCAGAAGAGTTTTTAACCCAATGTTGTATTTAACAATTAACTCTGAGTGTCTGTGGTAGAATTTAGAAAATGCTTTTCAAGTTTTATGATATCTATAACCTTGTTTTAATAATTTAGCAGTTAAAGCTGCATAGTCTGTAACTTTTGATCTTCTAATTTTAAAAATAATGTTTTTATTTTTCAAGAACACAGTAAAAATACTGAAATTCAGGTAAACATTTTACCATTTTCGTTAATCTTAACAAGGTATCACTATCAAAACAACTGCATTTACGTTAAAATTCAACGGTCTAGAATTATTGGAGGGACGCAAATAATTACAAACAAGAGAAAAACACACCAATTTGATGAGATAATTCACTTTTCCATACAGTTTACAGCTGTACTGAGCATTTCTATTGTGAAAACATAGCTTAATTCTACTTTTACAAATGATTTAAAAAGAAAATAATTTTTTTCGAAAAATGTTCATAGTTACAGAGTATGCAGCTTTAAAAATAAGTTTCTGTTGTTGAAGTCATCAACATTAGAACATACTCTAGCAAAACGAATAAGCTGAGAAATATATACACCATATGAAGGAGAGCGAGGAACATCTCCATCAAGAAATGGGAAATTTACTATTTCAAAATTAAATCATCCCGTTTATCATAAATTTTAGAAGAAACTATGCCATTTGTTAAGCCTATAATACCTCCTTTGACTTGGCATGGGGTTTATTGTTTGCGTGAAAGTTATGTCAAAAGCATTTCTCAAGCAAAGAACCAATGATTGTGACACACTAAACCCATGATTGTTCCAGAAGTTCTTTGCATCTGCGATATGTATAAGGCAAATTTATGAGTGTAATCAGTTACATAGGTACATAATGTGCGTAGTTGGTGAGATCGTGCGCAATGAACATTGGGAACAAGGCATACAGATAGAGCTGACATGCAATTCAAAGTTGTTTTCCTTGTAGCCCTAATCAGTGTCAACACCATCTGAATTATATCCATATACCTTGCCCAGAGCTGAGCTCTTTCACAGTGACTTTCTTTCAGAACTTCCAATTTGAATGCATGGTACATTAGTGTTTACTGTTTATGTGAGCAAACAGTGAAGGTTGATAGATCACACTATAATAGTAGATTAAATCACCAAAGTAGTAAATTAATAAGGAACTTCAATTTATTTCAGCCTTATAAATTTTCTAAATTCACTGACAGACTTAATACATGTATAGCCAACAACTGTTATACAGATACTCAGAATAACTTTTGTATCATTTGGTAACACATATAACAATAAATACTCAAGTAATTTATTAAATGAATACTTTAAATAGGTAACCTTGTTAAAAGAAGTGCATAAACCTGTGCCAGCATGAAAATAAGTATTAGTCGGGGAACCAAAGTCGCGTATCGTGCAAAAACGCACATTTTTTGCACCCGAAAGGTATATGGCTGGAATTTTGTTTACTGATAGTCTAAATAGTGCTTGATATGAAACCACTGTATAGCAATGCGCCCAGAATTGCATTTCGCGGAAAGTTGCATTTTTGTATGCCACATAGGTCGTGTTAAGCAATCTTTCATAGCATTGAAATTGTGATGTTTCCCTTATCAATAAGTTAAAGAGTGTGGTTTTGGTATTCAAAAGAACCGTCTCATTTTATAGGCCCATTTAAGTACCCACAACATATGTTTTGGTTGAATAATAACAAAACTAATTTTCCATTACGCACTCTTATCTGGAGGATTGGTCCGTTTGACTGTTCGCTATTACAATAATACACTATCAAATGCATTTAAAAGTATGGGCAGTCATTTGTGCACAAAAATAATCTTCTGAGGGACATTTTTGTCTTTACAAATACTATGCGTTTACATTTCTGCATCTCATACGGGGATAGACAGGTTGTCCATGGTGATATGATAATAGTTATACGAGTTTTTTCATATTCATTTTACCATTGTTATATGAAATTATTGTTTTTAGTAGATAAAAATCCCCTTGGTCCCTACAATGACCCCCTGTTTCAAAGCTGCTGTAAATATGGAAAATAAACATCCTTTAAACCTTGATAAATTTCATTTATGTGTTAAACTGCTCTTAAGTTGTCCTGGTATGTAACTACGCACCCGCTGGCATGAGCTATATTACTAAGTATCAAATTATCGTGGTTTCATATTTTTACTTCTCAGCTACCTTTTCTAGTCTGCCATAGAAAATAAAATAAATTGTCTTAAATTATGCCCCAAACGTCTGTCTAACTGTATGCAGTTTTAAACACATTCAAATTAAAATTTATTTATTTATGTAAAAAATATGCAATTCAAACCACTTCAGCGGGAGGACAAAAGTGAAAAAGTAAGCACTCAATTTTTTACGAGATATGCTTCCAAGCGTTATATAATAATAATCAAAAACATTTTGTGGCAATAAATGCAGTTTAAATAAGATTTGAAGAAAAGAAATCTATAAATTTAATTTCAAAATGGGGGTGCCCTAACCTACATGCTTTAAAAATCAATAAGCAGTATTCTTAGATGACCACCACTGCTTCTGAGGTCTACACCGATGTTGTATTATTATATAAACTCAATATTTTTTTTAATCCTGAACTGTTTTGATAAAAAAATATAACATTTTGAAAAATAACTTTTTGACATGTTCTTGCTGGGCTTCCGTAGAAAGTCGAATGCTCTGGCGTTATGCAAGTCGATCGAGTCTGCTATACAGTGGTTTCAGATACACCATAGAATTACCTTTGCAACTATACAAAATCCAGCTGTATACCTTTCGGGTGCAAGGGTTAGCATTTTTTCTACCTTGGTTCCCCGACTACATACACTAATAGAAAGTTCTAACCGACCACTTGCATTTTTTAAAAGCAGGCAATAATCAAGGTTTATAAATGATATTCGCCCCAATCGGTTAGATGCGGTAAGAGAACATGTTATTTCAGGAATAAACATGAAAATATCGATATAAAATTGCCCTTATACTATGTGCTAAACATTTTGCTTGTCAAAAATATGTAGTTTTCTAGAAAACAGATTTTAAAACTGATAGGTAAGAACTTTCGTTTAGTGTAAACAGGGCTTGTTAGAGACATTAGCACAGGGCTTGTTAGGGACATTAGCTTGAATGTTTAATGCTATTATGAGGGTAACATACGTAACATGGGCCTATACAATAGTGTAAGCGACCATAATATGGAACTTTAAATCATTTAAGTAGCAGCCTTACAGATTTGCTATATTCTGTGACAGATGTAATACTCGTATAGTCAATAACTACCATACTGATACTCAGAAATAACGAAGGAAACACTTAAAAACGTATACAACGGAAATAACTCAAGACATTTATGAAATTAATACTAAAATATGTAACTGTGTTATAAGAAGTTCATAAACCTGTGTCAGCATGCAAATATGTACGAACATGTCATGGTTGAGACATTATCAGAGACGTTAAATGCTATTTCGGGGGGTAACGTATATAACGTAATGTTACACGTTAACGCTGCCACTCTTAGAGAGCTAACATCTTTTATTTTGTGTCTTATATAATGTAGTTTTAGAAAATCATAGTGTACAAAATTCCCTCTGGGGGGAAGGGGGTCTATAGCCAGCTCAAGGCCAAATACTGGTCCTTCAGCAATGTTGGGTTCTGACGGAAAGCAGAATACGTCTTATGTCGGTGCTAGCGGGCGTGAAAATTGCTGCACTTTCCATTAGTTGTAAACAGACTCAATAAAACCGAGTCTGCTGTTTTCTTATATTGTAGGTTCTCTCTTATTGTTAACGATCCATTTTTCCAGATTTTTTAGGTCGAAGATGGTCTAAATGCAAAAAATGAAATTCCATGATATCAATGATATTGAAATATTTAATTACCAAGATTAAAACCATTAGGTTCAACATGCCTTCGCTTGCACCATCGATTATAAATTCTTGTAAGGTACTACTTGGCTTTTTTGGACACAAACAACTCCTGGATACTTGCCCATGAACAACTTAACAAGTAGCCCAAAGGGTAACAATCGCTCACCTGAATCCAATGTACTAGATTAAGTACATAATAAAATATTTTACAATTTTAATATTTTAGGCCTCACAGTACGTTGCACCTACTAAGATATTGATGCCCAGCCATGTGGCAGATTTCAAGCAAGATCAGTATACAGTGAACTATGAGTCAAAAGTTGAGTCACATCTGACACAATGACATTCATTTATCATGAAGTCTAGCTTCCAAATATAGGGCAAAAGGTCTGAACCCTTAAATATAGGCCTACATTTGTCCCAGGGGCAAACTTTGTGTCATAATAATGTGCAAAATCTTTAATATTAATGTTCATACATCAAAAGTCCATGAAGTATAGAGGCTTGTATAGGGGGGGGGTACCAGTATCTTATATCCGTTGAAGTAAAAAGGAAGGTATCCCATATCCCTTTAAGTAAATTGGAAAATATCCCCTTATAAAATTTCCTGAATATTCTGTATCCCTGGAAGTAAACAAAAATATCCCTGAAAATACCAACACAAAATAGACCTACGAGTACAGGAACTTTTTGTCAAGCACATACTTCATGTAATGGTTTGTCTTCTATAACATTGCGCATTCTAATTGCTATTGAGTGTTCTGTTTCATCGACTTAGCTTTTCCATATACATATTCAAGTTAGCAAAACATACACTGCAACGTGATCATTTTTGGTCATCATATTTTGGCACAAAATGTCTTCCTCCAGATGCAGTATAATACCCTTACAGTTATAAGCTCATGTGATCCGAAGGCTCAAGAGAGGCTTTAGAATGGTAATGGGCTGGCCTCTTTGGTCCATTTAAATTTTGAAGAAGTATATTTCTAATGTCAGTTGGCCAATTGTGATCAAACTACATGTGTATAATGGGAAAGGTTATTTAAGTTTTATGTCCGATTGTATTCCACATATGGTTGCCATGTCAACATAAAGCTCCCATAGACTTTTATGATGGGAAATCTTTAAAATACAGGCCATGATGGCAAACAACTCACATATTTAGCATGTAAGAAGATCTTGTGATCTCCAATATAAATCGTGCCATCAAGTCCCTTTCAATAGCTCCTAATATACTTTTTATTTGGACAAAACTTCATGCTTACAGCTTATACACGTATTACCAGGCCCCGAAGGGCAATCAGTAGTCACAAGTGAGTCCGACATGAGATTGATTCTGGCCTGGTCCCATACTTTCGTTGAGTTCAATGATGAAATATTTTCTACCATCATTCTCCTCCTTCCACTAACTCAAGAAGGGTTGTGTCAGTTACAAGCAAAGGCATATGCACGAGATACTGGCTAAGCCCTTAGTCAAGCTTGAGCAGGAAAAGTTGAACTGGCTATACTGACATGATCATAGCGTGGGCGTACTTTTCTAAACAAATCTGAATAAAAAAGTGCTTACATATTTACTTTGTAGTAATGTTTAGTGTTCCCCTATGGTAGAGCAAAAACTAGCGAAAAATGACCGATAACCCCTCCCCATAAGTAAATGGAAAATGATTGTATGAATGATGTGACAAGATGTTGAAGTTTCTTGGATCGCCGGAATTACTTTTTCAAAGAGGGGCAGTGGTGTTAAAATTTGGCAAAAACTTCGTTTTTAGAACTGAATTGCGAATTTCTGAAATCCATTTGAAGCTACAGATACATGAAACCAGCAAAGAAAGACTGAAAAATGATCATTGAGTCTTATATAAGTCCACTCTGATTTTATTATAATGTCAAAACCGGAATTATAATGTCTTGATTTTTGGGTAAAAATCGGTGTTTTTATAAATTTAAACACGGATTTTTGTAATCTGGCTGATAAAGTTTTAAAATATAGAGTTGCTATTTATCTTATTTCGAATTTGATGCTGAATTATTCAACTTACATATATCTCTGTCGTGTATACTTAAAACCCCGCCAAAATATTTTCGTTTTAACCTCAAATCCAGCATTTTGATATTCAGGTATATTTTGTGAAATGCACAAATTGCTATTACTTGTATTTATGGACGTTGCCATATTAAGAAAATGACGTACATATAGTAAACATTTCAAATGGAAACAGCTTTTATCATGTACTATGATATCAAAACAAGTAACGACGTCATAAAAAGAGGACCAAGTGACCCTAGATCGCTCACCTGAGTTTTGTTTTAAACGTCTTATCTATATGTATCTATTGGAAATTGACCATGCTCCTGATGACCTGCCTTGTGGTCCATGATAATTGGAACATATTTATATGTTGTGTACCAGCTGATGCTACATACCAAATATCAGGGCTCTAGGCCTGGTGGTTTCAGACAAGAACATTTTTTTTATGTTTTCACTATATGTAAAATAGTAAGTTAGTATTATCAGGAAATACCACAATCACAAACCGCAGACAACCCCATGGTAACACATGTTAATCAATGTAAAAAGAAAGTATGACCAGGAAATGCGACACTCACACATTGCATACAAACCCACGGCACCGTGAGGAAGAGTCAAAGAATAATAACAGCCTCATAAGCTCTGTGACCTCCAGGACGATGTCGTTTTGACCACAGAACCATAATTTGAACAAACTTGGTAGAGTACTACTTGGTGATGCTACATATCAAATTTCAAGCCTTTCAATATCTGACAAGAGTGTGTTTAATATGTTCTCTATATAAGCTATATATAAAACATTGATCCCAGAGGCGGGCTCATTTTCGACAACAGGGCCATAATTTTCAACATACTTAGTAAGTCTACTAGATGATGCTACATGCCAAAATATATATAGACTCTAGGTTCTGTGGTTTCAGACTAGACTATTTTAAGTGTTCCATATATAAGCCTATTTAAAACATGTGACCCCAGGGTGGGGCCAGTTTTGGCACAAGGGACACAATGTAGAGGTATACTAGGTGATGCTTCATAACAAATATCTATGCTCTATGCCTTGTGGTGTCTCCCAATAAATTCCTTAAGTTAACGCCTGAGCTCACAGGCGGGTCCACTAAATAGGCCCTGTGCTCCAAATTGAATAAAATTGGTAGAGGCGTACTTAGTTAGGTGATTTTGCATACCAAATATCAAGGTGCAAGGCATTGTCGTTTCAGACAAGATGATTGGGTTTTATGTTTTCCCAATATAAAAGTAAAGCAGAGGGCAAAACCCAGAAAACGATACAATCAAGTACCTCAACTGACTCGAGGCAAAATATGGGAAAGTGAACACCACACACAGGAGAGCCAAGGGATCAGCCATTTCCCAGCAGGTGATCACATGCCTATGTAAAATATGCAACCTTTAGGAATACGCCATTTACACCACATGGCTATAAGGACCTCGGACAGTTTCCTATTCAATCTGCCCAAATTTTGACAGCCTGTGGCTAGGATAATGCATAACTGACAACTATAGTTTTATGCTTAAATCAAACCCTTACATTTAGTGAACCTAGCAATATAAAAATATTTTGAAAATATTGCATAACTATGCCAGGAATTTAGGGTTTAGGGGGTGGGGTAATCTTTGTGACCAAATTTCATTTCACAAAAAGTCAAAGATTCGTCGAGTATTCACCTAAATACATGTAAATATTATGTTTGGGCATAAAAATTGAGACGAAAGTGATGGGTTTGCATAAAATTCGGGTTGAGAAGATTGCATTGTTTCATCTAAAGAAGTGTGCTGTCAATGACTTTTGACTATTACCTGTAATGTTTCAAGTTCATCCAGTTGACTTGTGCACTGAGATGTATCATATCTGCATACTGTATAAATCATAGTCTAGATAAACACAGATGTTGAGCGTAAAATCGTTAATATTTTTCTTACACATCAGGTTTTATCTACAATTTGGTGCTTAAAAGAACTGTCTCATTGCGACGGTTCTTTTGAGTACCCACAACATATGTTTTGGTTGAGAAATGAGACAATTAATTACTTTGTAAGCACTCATAACTAAAGCTCTGATACATGCCATTTACCTACAGGTCTTTACAAAATAAGTTTCTAATAAGGTTTTATAATAAAGCGTTTTTGAGCATTTTGACATCGTTCCCCCCCCCGTGACCAATCATGCCGTTTTTATATAATGTGTGAAATGTAAAACTACAACTGTATGCAAAAGGATTAGTTTGGTCACGGGGGGGGGGGGGGGGGGGGGAAAGCACTTCAGTAAAACTTTTTCTATTTTCTATATGATGAATAGCAAAAACAGAGTTTTCAGCCCATATTTTTCAATAGGTACTTGTCCAATGAGAAATCGGCTTTTGTGGATAAGTCGAGGATTGAACCTACTATCTTTCTCATAGAAAAAATATCATTTTCTTTGAAACTTTTCTCTGGTCATTTTTATGGGCAATCCTTCATTAAGACTGTCCGAGGTCCTTTTTAAAAACTTGGTGGAGGTCTACTAGGTTACGCTACATACCAAATATTAAGACTCTAGGCATTGTGGTTTCAAAAAAAATGAAAATCTATTTTAGCCCATGTGACCTAGAAATGCAATGGACCAAACTATTTGAACAATTATTTAAGAGGGTCATATAAGAACAAAGGCAAATATGAACATCGGAACAAAAATAGTAAGTGAGTATGATCAGGAAATACCACAATCACAAACCGCAGACAACCCCGTTGCACCGCGAGGAAGAGCCGCTCAACCATCACGAGACACCAGGAAGACAAATTAAGCAAAACAACCAGCTCTCTCTTCCCCATCAAGATGATTGCAATACTAGAATGGACATAAAGTAACGTACAACAAAACATAGAATAATTACAGAATCCCACAATGGGAGCAACAATAAACAAAAAGTCAACAACAACAGAACCACCGCCTTAGAACGGACAGCAGCCTAAGCCACCGGGGGCTTAAATGCATTTTACTGGTACAAAATCTTCGCCCTAGATTCTGCTGTTGTTGAAGTACAAGAAATGTTCAGCTCGCATGGAGGCCATCTAACTAATACAATGCATCTTCATGGAGAAACACTCTAATCAAATTAACAAACCATGATGAAACAAAGAAAAGGGCTCATGACTCACAGATAGTCAGAGCTAAAGAAAACCTCAAGTTGATCCACGGTGGGTCCATCAGCATCAGGCACCAACCCACTGATTAAAGCTTTACGTCAGAGCCATAATAGAGTCTGAGGCCTGATCCACTGTCGTACAATTAAAGAGGAAACCATAGCTATAAACCGTGATTAAGCTTAAAACTAGGCATGCAGATTGTCGCATGATATCCAAGTTATAACCAACCCTTATATAATGTTTTACTATCTTTTTGAATTGATCACTAAAATTAAGTTTTCCAACAATTTGTTTGAATTTATAAACTAAATCACCATAAAATATAGGTTCTGATATGCCTGTTGCAGAGAGCTTTTAACTCAATGTTGTATTTGACAGTTAACTCTGAGTGTCTGTAGTAGAATTTAGAAAAAGCTTTTCGAATTTTAAGATATCTATAACCTTGTTTTAATAACTTAGCAGTTAAAAATAAGTTTCTATTGTTGAAGTCATCAACATTAGAACACACTCTAGCAAAACGAATAAGTTGAGAAATATATACACCATAGGAAGAAGAGCGAGGAACATCTCCATCAAGAAAGGGGAAATTTACTATTTCAAAATTAAAATCATCCCGTTTATCATAAATTTTAGAAGAAACTATGCCATTTGTTATTGACAAGTTCAAGTCCAAAAACGGAGCTTCAGTATCAGAAGAATTCGCCTTATTTAACTGAAGTTCAGTGGGATATATCTGACCTACCATTTGTTCAAAATAAGGATTATCAATATTAAGTAAGTCATCTAAATATCTGGAGGTTGAATTAAAAGCTTCAATAATATCAGTTTGATTATTGTCTGACAGAGACAACATAAAGTCTCTCTCATAACAAAACAAAAACAAATTTGCAACAAAAGGAGCACAATTAGTACCCATTGGAATACCTACAATTTGTTTATATAGTTTTGAGCCAAATCTTATAAATATATTGTCCAAAAGATAATGGATCGCATCACACATTTTCTGACATGACCACACTTTATATTGTTTAGGTTGTTCAGAAGCAAAAAGGGCATTTTTATCATTGCAAGCCAAAAAAAAAGTGAGCCCTCTCTGTTAAATGTTTCTTCAATGAATTCTGTAAGTTTTTCTTTTTTTACAAAGGTACCTTATGGTCGCGATAATCAAAATCAGGCTAGTGTTACATCTGCAAAGTATAACATGTTTAGAGCATTTACTGAAAATTTGAAGGAAGTGATTATCTTCGAAAATAATGATTATATGGATGTTACAAACAACATATGTAATCAGGTTTGGAGTGTGACGTCAAGAATGGCATTAACCGTGTGATGACGTCAGAGTGTTGGTCTATATTCGTTTGTTGATTATTGCATGCTCAGCATAAGAATCTAGCAAATATAAAGTTTTCACATGTCTTATACATGTAATAATGAAAATGCAGATGAAGTTACATGAATTTATATATTCTTGGTCGCATTATAGGCATTAAAAATGACCCACTTGTAGGTGCTGTGATCTGAGTGTTCAGATGACAACTACCCTTATAGAAAACTTTTAAAAAAAAGTATAATCAAAAACGTTTGCTATTTTGATGGTATCAAAGTTTAAAAGCATTTTCATGGAAATTTTATGTTATTTTAGGTATTTTTCAAATGTCTCTAACGTAATGATTGCTTGGATGTTTTAAGGTCCCTTTTGTCAGATCCCCGTTCTTATGTATTACATTAAAATAGGCCTAACTATTTAAATGCATGGCTTATTTGTTTGTGTATACACCCCTACTGCTTTAAAACTTTGAAATTATTTGCATTTCTTTTCAACCAGCAAACTTTTGCTTATTTTAGATGCTATATATGATTCTTTAGATGAGGATGCCCTTCTTCGAAGCCTAATAAAGAGTCACTACCTCTGTTTTGAAAAGTAATTCCATTGGTTTCATAATGTACAGTTATTAAACTTTCCATTGATATATCACAATCCTATTTTACAAGTAGGGAGAGGTTTCACTTCAACTGAGAGACTTATAATTTGCCAGATTTTTCCTTGATCAATAGACATTGAAAAATATTCTTGCCAGAAAAAATAATGCCCAAAGTTTTAACATTTGGTATGTAACATTACCTAGAGGTATTCTACCGAGTTTGCTCAAATTATGGTTATGTGGTCAAAATGGCCTCATCATGGATGCCACACATATTGCATTGACTTATAAATTGAAACATACAAAATCTCCCGGTTTGAAACCGCTAGGTCTTGATCCCTGATATTACCCAGTTGACCATACTTAGATGTGCTCCACATAGAGCTCTGGGGACAAAAATGGGCCCACCAAGGGTTCACCCGGATCATGGTCAGTTTTTTATAGATACATATAGATTAGAGGTTTTAAATAAAAACTCAGGTGAGCGATCCAGGGTCAATCGGTCCTCTTTTAGTGTATGTCAATGGTTGATATGATACCGCAAATCATGATAAATGCTGTTTCCATTTGGTATGTTTACTATATGTACGTCATTTTCATACTATAATAATGCCCTAATATCTATAAAATAGCAAAACATGCATTTACCAAAATATACCCGAATATAAAAATGTCAGTTTTCGAGGCAAAATAAGAAAATATTTTGGCAGGTTTTATTAGTAAACACGACAGGATATATGTAAGTTGAATAACGCAGCATCAAATTTAAAAGAAGATAAATAAAAACTATAATTTTTAAAAACTTTACCTGTCCGATCACAAAAATTTTGATTATTTTTTATAAAAATATTAATTTTCACCAAAAAATAAAGACATTTCATGTCTGACTTTGACTTCATAATAAAGCCAGATCAGGATTATATAAAACTCAATGATCATTTTTAGTCTTTCTTTGTCGGTGTCGTGTATCTGTTGCTGCAAATGGATTTCAGAAATTCGCAATTTCACTTCTAAAAATGAAGTTTTTGCCAAATTTTAACACCACTGCCCCTCTTTGAAAAAGTAATTCCGGCGATCCAAGACACTTAAACATCTTGCCATATCATTCATGCAATCGTTTTCCATTTTACAGATGGGGAGGGGTTCCGCCTTAAATAAGCGACTTTTTGCCAGTTTTGTGCTCTACCACTACATAAATCCTGCCAATCTTGTCCCTGGAGTCCGAATTGGCCACGTCTATTCAATAAACTTACAATGGAAATAACTTACAACTTAGTGAGGCCCACAGTTTAAATAATTAAATTCTAGCAATATCTAGTAGCGCCCCTCATAAATCCTGCCAACCGTGCCCCTGGACTATATTGGTCATGTCCCAAGGATCAACTTCTATTTCTGTTGTGCTGCTTACACGTTAACGCTGCCACTCTCAGAGGGCTAACATATTTCGTTTTGTGGGTTATTTAATGTAGTTTCAGGAAATCATAGTCGACAAAGTCCCCTCTTGGGGAGGGGGTCTGTAGCCAGCTCAAGTCCTATTAGAGATACCCTTATACAATTCCTACCAACCATGTCCTGGCTGCGTATTAGTTATGCATGGTTCATACATTCTCAGTTTGATCATGGCTATGATCTCGACTTAAGACATTACCTTAGGGCTTTTATACAGCACAGTGTCTTGTTATGGTGGACATTTATTCTGCTTAGTGCTAAGATCTAATAATTGGTCGAAGGCTTTGCAAATTATAATCCGGCAACAAATTCTGAATCTCAACAGCAAAATGACCTGTAACCTCAGCCTTCGACACATCGTCTTGTCATGGTGGACATTTTTTTGTATCCATTTGCTTTTCCTTTAATCAATTTGATGTATGGACAAGTCAGTTGTGGTAATAGCTCATATATCAGTTAGGCACATCCGTTCGAACGGGATATATTATGTCGGTCCAAATATAATATCTAATTCGAAATAACATATCTTATTCGGGATATAACATACTATATTTCAACTTAGATATAATATCTCCTTAGAGATACATATAACTCTACATCCGGATAGCTATATTTCATTTGAAATATTATATCTAAAAAGACATATAAGTTTAGGCTATTTCAATTAACTTGATAATTTTAAGGCGTTTATATCAGATGCGACAAGACAGTTCACTGACATACATTTTGAAGACAGTTCATCGACAGATTTGAAGACAGTTCACTGACATACAGTGTTGCTCGAGCAGCAAAATCTGTCTGTCTGTCTGCCTGCTTGCTTGTCTGTTTGTTTGTCTGTAACAAAACTACCTTGGCCTTTGATTAAAACATCAGCCTTTTAGTATCGATATCAACGTTAAGCTGAATCGTATTTAAGAAATAGATCAGCTCTAGCAGTGAATTGTTGAGTAAATAGTTCATTGTTATGAGGTAAGTTGTAAAGAAGACAAAATCGGCGCGATCGCGCTAGAGCTGATCTGTTTCGATTCGAACACGCAATAAACGACAAAAACACATTCAGCTTCTTCCAACTTTCCGCCATTGCACTGAAGAAATCCTGCAATATTTGAACTGTTTCGCATGTACGTGGACATGTACAAGTTACACCGTCTAACGTAATGACTGACGTCATTTGCAGTGGACATTGACGTCAGCTAGCGCGCGCTTTCCTCGCGCTTTCAAAACTGCAACTTTGTTGTATTATAACACGATTTTTTAGCATTGGCTATAGGCGAGGTGTGTTCGAATTAATACTAAAATACTTTAGTGGCGTGGAAGTTTTTTTTTGTGTGTGCGCTATTTGACTATATATATAGATATTTGTAATGATAGGTTTGATCAATCAGCGTAGACCCGGATCAGCCTGCTCCCGAAAGAGCAGTCTAATCAGGGTTTACACAAATTGCCTCTCCATCGCAACATTTACATGCCTCTCTCGTAAAGCAAGTGAGTGTAAAAAAAGAGTCTCAGACCTTGTCGCCACTGTGAGCGCGCGTGCGTGGGTGTGTGCGGTGAGGGGGGGGGGCAATAATCCAAAACTAAAAAAATCAGCCAGCACATAAAATTTTGGTACTTATCGCATCAATACACAAAATTTATCAACGACCATGCTGGTGTATCCAGCGAGGCATAAGGTCTATATTTTGGTCTGGCCCTCCCTTTTTGACTTAAAGCCTTCGCTGCTCGCCGATCTGATAAGTACCGAAATCCCGTGCACTGGCCCATAAAAATGTTTGGAACTGGCGACAGACGTACGATGGATGGACGGACGATGGAGTGATTGTTATGCAAAATTATTGGAATAAAATATGGGTCAATCAAAGAGAATTCAGCCTTAGGCTATATAAAGTTATGTGTCAAATTCAGAACACGAAACTCAGTGTTTGCTTTCATATTGCACAGAGACCTAGTATATCAGATATATGTCACTGTATTGCACTAGATTTATTTATTGTCAAATACTACCAGGACCATACGCAGACATCTGAATAGGCATTAGAATGGAAGAGTATTACAAAGGAAAATGGGGGAGTCTTGAATTTTGAAATAATTTGCCCATCAAGGGGGCTATACCTACATGTAGCACTCCCGCATCCCCACCCCAGGGGTCTATTTTAAGTTTAAGGTACAGAATGGGAATATATTTTGGGGTATGCTAAAATTTCAAATATTTCTGGGCTATGCCTGATAATATTTTGGGTATCAATAGCAAGAAAAAAATGAGTAACACAACCGCTCCCCCCCCACACACACACACCTAGTATCCCTACCACACCATACTGATGATGTACGGGTCTGTTACTACTTGATGTTTAGAGGTTATTTCAAACGTAGCTTACAAAATCTTTTCATTCTGCGACTTTGCTTGCATGTGAAAATGATTTTTTTTTCATCAATTTGTTGTGGATAAATAAGAGTTCGTTGTTTGTTCGATGTTCGATGTCATCAACATAGTAGCAATAAATTGGCAATATCTTCATACAGTTTATTTGTTTCGCGAGCGGGCTAAATCTATATGATGGTCAGTTATTTAAACATGTAGGCCTACAGTTCCATGTTCGCATATGTATGTTCCTAGAATATACGTTTGACGATAATCTAACGACAGGTCATACTTCAGAAAGTGAAATCAGCACTTGCTGGTCCCATCAGGTCTTGCGTATGCCTCAACAGGGATGTTTCTAGATATTCCAAATAAAATTGATCATAATTTGTGGGGTTCGTAAGGCTATTAGCATAATTGAAAACCTTAACATTGAATGTACTCTTACGAATTTGCCACTATCTTTTTCTCCATTTTATTCATAACCTATACGTTAAAGTTAGGAAACCTGTAGGTTTTATTCGGTGCCTGTAATGTAATGACGGACGAGGGTGATGTATCCAGGTTTCCGACAACGTGATAAACAATGTGTCGGGTGGAATATTTGAAACGTTACATGGATTTACTTCAACATTGGGGGGGGGGGGGGGGGAGAGAACTTTCGATACTATTTTGTATAAAATTTCCCTGGTGAACTTACCCATGACGCTGGCTTTTTTGTAGGTATAAATTGTTTCTTTCGAATTAAAAATTTCGCGCTATGCGCAAATCGATACGAGACTGCGCATAACGCAAGAAAGTCCATGTGTGCGGATGGAGAAAAAACAATATTTCGATCGAAATATATGAGATATGTCGATTGACATAACATATTTCGTTCTGGATATATTTCAAGTGGGCATATCTAGATCGACATATTATATCTCGTTCGAACGGATGTGCCTAACTGTATATGATCCGAATTTTGACCTTAAAATAAAGCTATCTCCTTTGACTTATATACATATTATGGATGTTTAAAGAATTGTTATCGTTGCCTATGACCTTGACCATACGGACTAGGGTTTGTACATGACAAATCATCTTGTTATGTTGGACACGTGTCTCTGTGATGTGATAATCAAGAGAAGGATTATACCCTTAAACAAAATGTCCTAATAAATTTTCCTTTTGATATTAGCCTGTGACTTTGCCCTTGGACTTATATATATATATTATCCACCGGTTATGTTGCACACCTGCACAGTGCTATAGAAATCGAAAGGAGGGTGTGACCATGACCTTGCCAGAATCAGAGACGGTTGGTCATCCTCGGAAACGTGAGGTAAAGACACAATACACGGACAGCCATAACACAATTAATGGATAATAACCACACCACAATACAATTAAGGACTCAACACAAAACACCACACAAGTCTGAGGAAAATCAAGCAATGGATAAAAAGAGCACACTATATACAGTATGCGGTCGCCTCCACCTCCTTCGACATCTTTGGCGAGGGAATGCATAATAAGTGCATTCCGGCTACAAGTTATACTATGTCTAAAATTCCTGGTCGATATGAACTTGCCATGTCGTGTACAGCTTTTCCTCCTAAGTGGAAAACTTGAAATGCTTTTAATTGATGTTATTGGTATTTCTACTCTGTATTTGTATATTTTTGGGGAAAAATAGCAGTATCCCTGAAATTAAACATAGTATCCCATATCCCTGGAAGTAAAATGGAAAGTATCCTATATCCCTGGAAGTAAAATGGAAAGTATCCTATATCCCTGGAAGCAAAATGGCAAATATCCTGTGTCCCTAGAACCCCTATACGAGCCTCAGTATATAAGTCAAAGAAGATAGCTTTAATAAAAGGTCAAAATTCGGATCATATATGAGCTATTACCACAACTGACCTGTCCATACATCAAATTGATTAAAGGAAATTTAGCAAATCCACTGAACCATGAATTAAAGGGCACTGAGGTGTTTTAGTTTAAGGTCAAATGTCCTGTCATACTGAGCATTATCCAAAATGTTTGCACAAATGCCTATTAATCTACAAAGTATGAACAAAGTCACTGAACCACTTTTATTTTCAGGTGTAATACCGTATCTAGTCAATCCAATCCATCCCAGACTGTCATGTCCATATGCTATATAGTCTTTAAGATATAAAAAATATCACTGTATTATTTCTCCGTTATAAGCAATGACATAATCTTGAGACATGCAAGGTCAGGTAATTCAATAGTCACATTACCCACAATACTCTCTACACAAATTGCACAAATGGTTACACTACGCCGAAAAAGGCTGCAAGAGCTCCAGATAAGAAATACATTTGAACGGCATTTCCTCCTGAACCACTGGCCCAAATTCGAAATAATTTCACAGACTCGTTCCTCATGATATCTTCTATCAAAAATGCACAAATGGTTCTAATCCACTGAGCAAATGGGCTGCCAGAGCTCTATATAAGAAATGTCTTTAAATGACACCTCCTTCTGAACCACTGGTTTAAATTCCATACAACTTCACATGAATGTTCCCAATAATGCCTTCTTTCAAATGGCATAAATGGTTCTGCTCCACCAAACAAAAGGACTGCTAGAGCTCCAGATAAGAAATCTTTTAAACAAAATCTCCTCCTGAACCACTGACCCAAATTCAATATAATTTCACAGAAATCTTCCTCATGATGTACTCTCCAAATTTTCACAAATGGTTCCACTCCACTGATCAGTCATTATCAGGTGAGCGACCCAGGGCCCAAGGGCCATCTTGTTTTTGAAAATTATCAAATAATTGTATTCGAAAATGAATCTACAGGGGTGACAACCTACGTCATAACATTGATCTCGTAAACACGTAGAGCGGCGCCATCTTGGGTTCGCAAGGTAAGCTTTTCCCTTCGTAAGACTATACAAATCAGAATCTGTGAAAACTAAGCAGTGCATGCGGTGCCTACCATCACTCTTGAACAGAATATATAATGGTCACGCCCAGCAATGCCCTTGTCTTTGTTATCATTCGCCCACAAATATCGAAGAGGAAGACACAAGGATGGTTTTAGCAGAGATGTAGTATACACATTTATAAAAATGACATATTTTACAACTTATATCACCATTCTTACCAATATTTGTGTGATTGTAGTTACAAGTTCTCCTTGACTATCATTCATAACCATTATTTGCTGATGGAAAATCAAAGGAGCATTCAAAGTGCCAATTTTGATCTCGTAAACACTTATTTTGGCATAGATGTCGTACACACTTATGACGGGATCGATGTGACTGCGTAGATGTCGTATACACTTTCAGCCCAAAAGGATGTGCATGTTGACAGTAAAACGGATATGCATGTTGACGACAGTGATTTATTTTTGCAAATAGATAGGAGGCTTAGTGAGGCTATGGGTTAGTACCGTGAAAAAAGTTTAAGCCCTCCGCTAAAACTGGTTTTACTGGCCCTTCCAAGGCAGTGCATCTTTTTTGGATCGTTTTTGGCTATTTATATTTTGTGTTTTCATTGCAACCTTACGGTCACCAGCTGGGAAGGTCTGGCCTCTTGGCTCGCTTGTATGTGAAGTTCTCTTGTGTTTTTGTCAGTTTCCCATGTGGTAACCTGGGTCAGGTGTGGTGCTTGATTGCATTGATTCCTGATCTCTGCATCCTCACTTACATCATGGGTGTATGTGTTAGGACTATTTTCTCATTGTAGGTAGTTTGGCCAGAGTACATACGTATGTTCAAGCCAATGCTAAGGTAGCATACAATATATACGAAAAGGGAGTAGATAGACCTATCCCAGGACATTCCTTAAACTGATAAGGGCGTGCAGAGACAGAACAGTAATAATCACAAATCTCAAAACTTTATATCAAAACTTTACACCTTGACGTCGAACCAAAATTGGGTTACTGAATACAAAATATAAAATGCATCAGAGGAATAGAGGTCCTTTTTAACAAGACACGACACCAAAGCAAAATACAGTGCTCATACTGAGTTGGTTAATTAGTACACTTTTAAGCTTACACAGAAAATGCCCACTCATACCAAATAAAAGATAAGTCTGAGATAGCAGAGCTTGGTTTAGGACAAACACAGATATTTTTTACAAATTATATGACTTCCTGCTGAGCTTAGACCAAATTGGACTCTTTGAGCAAGAAAACAAAAGTCATATATTGAACAGTGGACCTTTTGATAATCAAGCGCGCTTAATTTGACCACAGTGGCAACACAATACCAGTGACATAATAGCATCTTCAATGCTTTAACCAAATATATCTCACATTTCTGAGAAGCAGGGTTACTACTGGCTATTTCATATACACGCAGCTCTTCATCCCTCAGAACGAAATTATATTCTGAGGTGATGTGACGAGAGCTTTTGGTTTTCATTACAGGTAGGACCTTAAATTATTGATTTTTATGAAGTTTGTAGACTCTGTAACATATCAGAACTAACATTGCAGTTTTCTGTATTATGGATTTTTCTTCTACATGCATTAGTTTTCTGCCTGATGAGGTGATTCTAATGAGTAAAGAATGGAACCTAATTTTAAGAGCTAGTGCCACTGTTAGCAACCTCAGATATCCAGAACTCAGACAAGGGTATAAATACACATGGTTAGAATTTAATATGTCGACAGTTTGACTTATCTGTACCCCGGATCTGTACTGGCTTTCACATAATATAATTAAAGGCGAGATAAGTTTAAGTATAGATCTTGCACTTTTACATTGCTCGTACAATTATCGCTGTGTACACACATATAACACATAACGATTTTGTTCATGACTTTGTTTAGGCATGACTTTATTCATGCCGTAACATTGGGATGGACACTTTACCTGTTGCATGTTCCTCCTCTGATGACAATGGAGTTACTGACAACATTTATTTTCTATTTATTATTAATTTTACAGATCCACTGTCCTAAACCAAGCTCTGCTATGTCAGAATTATCTTTTATTTGGCTTTTATGGGCATTTTCTGTGTAAGCTTAAAAGTATACTAATTTACCTACTTAGTATGAGCACTGTATTTTGCTTATTAAATAGGAACTCTATTCCTCTGATGCATTAAATATTTTGTCTCCAGTACCCCAATTTTGGTTTGACATCAAGGTGTAAAGTTTTGATATATAGTTTTGAGATTTGTGATTATTACTGTTCTGTCTCTGCACGCCCTTGTCAGTTTAAGGAATGTCCTGGGATAGGTCTATCTACTCCCTTTTCGTGTATATTGTATGCTACCTTAGCATTGGCTTGGACATACATATGTACTCTGGCCAAACTACCTACAATGAGAAAATTGTCCTAACACATACACCCATGATGTAACTAAGTAAGTGAGGATGCAGAGATCAGGAATCAATGAAATCAAACACCACACCTGACCCAGACTACCACGTGGGAAACTGACAAAAACACAAGAGAACTTCACATACAAGCGAGCCAAGAGGCCAGTCCTTCCCAGCTGGTGATCATAAGGCTGCAATGAAAACACAAAATATAAATTACCAAACATGACCCACAAATGAAGCACTGCTTTGGAAGGGCCAGTAAAACCAGTTTTACTGGAGGGCTTAAACTTTTTTCATGGTACTAACTCGTAACCTCACTAAGCCTCTTATCTATTTGCAAAAATAAATCACTGTCGTCAACATGCATATCCTCAACATGCATATCCTTTTTACTGTCAACATTCACATCCTTTTGGGCTGAAAGTGTATACGACATCTACGCAGTCACATTGATCCCGTCATAAGTGTGACCAACATCTATGCCAAAATAAGTGTTTAAAAGATCAAAATTGGCACTTTGAATGCTCCTTTGATTTTCCATCAGCAAATAATGGTTATGAATGATAGTCAAGGAGAACTTGTAACTACAATCACACAAATATTGGTAAGAATGGTGATATAAGTTGTAAAATATTAAAGATGGTGCCGTTCTACGTGTTTACGAGATCAATGTTATGACGTAGGGTGTCACCCCTGTCTATGACAGCTGAATCATATCTGTTTGCATGTCACAATATGTGTATTTAGAAAATGTGCTGATTCAAAACAATCAGTATTACAGAAATGTACTTCTTTCAAACATCTGTCCCAGTGCTAAGTGAATCCAAGCATACTGATACATCATATTGCATGCATATAAATGGACCAGAGGCATTTCTCTATACTCTAAAGATGAAAAAATATACAAGAAATATGATAAAAGAGAGCTCTCTAAAGCCATTAAAAATGCTGAAACTCGTTTTGCTTCGAAGGGCTTCGCCCCCCTCAACCCCCCACCAGGGCTTTGCCTTGGGCCCACAGGGGTCTAGGCGCCCCCTTGACTCCTCGCCAAAATTGTTGCCCCCCACCCCCCAAAGGAGCAAATTCTGGATCCAGCCCTCTCACCAGAGATGTAAACTCGGCGACCAAATGTATGCCTTTTAACTTAGTTGACTTTTAAGCGGAGGTTAATTATTCTAAAATAGCAAGGTGTTAATTAGTTCTCTGTTTTAGAATTTACAACTAATAATTTCAGCAACACTTCTTAAATTTAAAAATATCTATAAAAAGATGTTCTTAGGTATAATCCTAAAACTTTTCATCACTCAATAGAAACCCCAAATCTCCTAAAACTATCAAAATCTAGAACTAACTGTCCTACTCTCTCAAACTGTGCTTCGCCTTATATTCCATATAGCCACATGATAGAAGTCCTCCTTAGCGACATATAATGGCATCATTTTTCAAATTATCAACAAAGCGCCCTCTACTGATCTAAGTTTCCATATTTACCAGCCAATAGGAAGATACAAAGGGGACTCATAGTCGTGCCAACTGTGTAATTTATCAAAGGTCAAATGCTTGGATGGTTGCCAAATTCTGCCCAATCAATGTCTTTATTTGATTGATTCAATATTACTAAAAAATGGTACATTACTTTTATCAACATCCTATCAGAAATAACAGACTTATCAAGCATGACCGTGTGGGGGCAATAATGAGTTAGTGTCGAAATTCCCTAACAAAAATAAACAAAACATACCAACCTTAAGTGTTAACACGAGAATTGTTATGCACACCTGTTATATGTGCAGCACAATTTATAAGACCAAAACAATATTGTGAATCCTCTTGGGTAAAATCTACTTATTTATATATGCACATTTTTAAGGAATTTCACTTAATCTTTATTAACCCTTTAAGGACTAAAACCCCCTAAACGAGTGCTATGTCAAACAATGGAGGCCAGATGAAATGCCACATAAGGTGGGAATGCATTTCACCTGGGTCTGCTCAGCCTCTGTTTGCTAAAACAAAATCGATCTTCAGAGAAAGGATTTTTTTTAAATTATTACCTGCAATCCCTCAATATTTATAATTGACTGTCCTGACTTAACTGTATCAAAGTTTATGTAAAATTCCATTGATCTTAAACGGGTTAAGAGAAATTCACCGAGCTCATCTTTCATACACCATACATAGTAATAAATATTAAGACATTCTCGTATACTGTCGATTCAAAGATATATGAGAACCATTGTAAACAAAATATATATACAAATTCAGGTAATGGGTACTTTATACAGGTATATATCATTTACTGCAGTATAATATACACTGTAATTTACCTGTTTCTATGAAAAATAGTATAATCCTATTATAATGCATCTTTGAAATATCTGTATATGATAGGGTTTATGCAAAATAGGGTCACCATAAACAATCTATCCTAAACCTATGAATGCTTGCTTTTATTTTGTAGAGACAATGTGTACATGGGCATTTGGAAGCATGTACAATGGAGCACATGTAGCATCCACATACCCTTTCAATGGTTGATCAGACCACCAAGCGAGCAGTTGCTTCATAATCTTAATCATATAGAATACCACTCATGCTCAAAATAAAATAAAATTGCACTACATATATAGTTGTCCTGTATTACACCAATACAATAGTAATCCACAGTCTATGTATTATATATTTTAAAGTTTATGGACAATAAGGTTCGTATTCACTCCTCCACAGCTCTTCTTTCTGAATTGAATCATTAAATACACCGTGCTCTCAATGTCTAAGCCAGAAGGAATAATATTTGCACACGTGTCTGTGATTTACCTCCAAACAATGAGTAACATCTTCTTTATAGATAAAACGTCCACCTGCTTCACATTTTCAACTGTGTCCAACTTCTACTTCCATCGACTACATTATGTTGGTTCCTCCATAGAAGTAGTTTTCAATTTTTGAAATTTCCAAATATTGTTTCATCTAAATGGACTTGAAAAAAACAACGGATCCTTCAGATATAGAGGGAACCTACAATATTAGAAAAAAGCAGAGTCAGTCTTATGGAGTATGTTCATGAGAGCTAATGGAAAGTGCAACAATTCTAACGCTCCCTAGCACCAGTATAAGCAGTATTCTGCTTTCCGCAAGAACCAAATATTACCAAAGACCAGAATATGACAAAAATATCAACACAATATCGATGTACAGGGCGGAGGGGGGGGGGGGGGTCTACCAACTACACGCGACACACAGCCTATATACACTTTTTCAACAGCTCCACTGCTTCATAGATATCCAAAGCATAGATCTATGCTTGCTATCCAAACCTTAACATTGTATAGCTTATCAATTTCTGCTTAGTGTTTACTTTCTTCTTTTGAATATTTGTCTGGTAAATTTCAATTGTATAAACTCCAATGCTTTATTATATAATTTGTGGCTATTATAGATGCCATAGTTCTATAAATGGTATACATTTTGTTATCAGTTATAGTGCTTTATACATGTTTGTCATCTCTTGACATTTGAATTGACCTTTAAACCTTTCATCAACATCTTGACTTGACGTCATGTTTGTTATAACCTGTTTGAAATTATTTAAGCATTAAATGTCACGTTATATCATGGAGACAAACATACCATAATTTTTATTTGGGCTATAACATATATAAATATATCACAAGGCAAAATCCCATGTGCTGTTTGTATGTGTTAGCAGCGACTGCTCTGGTGAGATTGCACAGATGAGCAGGCGCATCCAAGCATTCACTGTTCAATCTAGCACGCGAACAAAGATCATGTATGCACTTTAATATTCACATACATTAAAATGATGTAAGTAATTTAGACAGACTAAATAAAATGATAAACTTGAATTTACATAATTACAGAATAGTCGGGGAACCGAAGTCGTGTATCGTGCAAAAATACAAACTTTTTGCACCCGAGAGATATATGGATGGATTTTTGTATACTGATAGTTAAAATAGTGCTTGGTAATAAACCACTGTATAGCGATGCGGACAGAATTGCTTTTCGCAAAAAAATGCATTTTGTATGCCGCATAGGTCAAGTTGAGCAAACTATCATAGCGTAGAAATTGTGAAATTGTCCTCTTATCAAACAGTTTAAACGTGTGTTTTGGTCTTCAAAAGAACCGCATCATTTAAAAGATCCATTTAATCAGCCATAATATATGTTTTTGTTGAGATATTACAAAATTAATTTTCCATTTCGCAATCTTATCTGGTGGTCGGCTATGAGAGGTCGTTTTACAATACTATTTAAAAGAGTAAAGTATTTGGCAGCCATTTGTGCACCAAAATATATTAAAACCAACTGCTAATTGGTCACCTTACATTTTTACGCTAGTTCTAAAAGTGAAACGTAGGGTATACAAAATTCATGTTTTTTTTAAAGTGAAGCAATACTTTGCCGAGACTTTGCAAGTTATTTCATTTAAAATGACGTGTACGTCTTGCACGAACGAAGTTAGAGAAAAGGTACCCTCATTTCAAAAAGTCACACTTTTTCTACGATATAAACGATAACACAAATTGACGATTTTGTTTGTTTGAAGATGTTACTGGCTAGCGTGATATAAGAAGAATAAACCTCAAAAGTTTTGATTCCATCGGACTCGTCGTTTTTGCTACTCAACAACATGAGACATAATTCAGCTTTAAGCTTGCAATTTACATAGAGACTTTGCACTGCTCTATACGCTTTATTATCAGTGACACGGCATTGAAATTTTCAGTCAATTGTTTGGTGTTTTTCAAGTCGGACAGACCAGTTTTAACCATCTAAACGTCAATTTTATAAAAAAAACTACTCTCAAATCCATTTTTTTCTTTAAAAAAGTCGATTTTTGCATTTTTAACCCAAAAAACTTTGAAGTAAAAGAAAACTGTTCAAAAACACTGCTAAACGTTTGTCCATTAAAATACACATATATAGGCTAAAAATCATTTCATTTTTATTAGCGTTTGGTCAGAAATAATGAGTTTGAAAAGTGACCAATTAGAACTTGGTTTTAGTATAGTCATGCTTGGGATTTCTCTTTTTCTTCTTTAAAAGTATTATGCGATTACATTTCTGCATTTAAAACGGAAACAGATAGGGGTTTTATGGTTATAATAATAGGTATGCGAGTTTTTCCATCTTTACTTTACCACTGTTAAATAAACTAGCGTTTCAGCAAAAAAAAAACAAAAAAAAACAACAACATTGGTCTCTACAATGACCTCTGTATCAAAGCTGTTATAGATATGGAAGATAATTGTCCTTTGAATCTTGAAACATTTCATTTATGAGTTATTTTTTTTTCTTAAGTTGCCCATAGTATTTAACAATAAGCCAGCTGACATGGATTGAATTACTAAGTATCAAATTTTCGTGGTTTCATATTTTTACTTTTTAACTTCCTTCTCTAGTTTTTCATAGAAAGTGAAAATAAATTGTCTGAAGTTATGCCCCAAACGTCTGTCTAACTGCGTTCAGTGTTTAAACGCATACAACTTAGAATTTATTTATTTATGAACAAACATATCCAATGTAGACCTCTTCAGTGGGAGGATAAAATGAAATATGTAAGCACGCAGACCTTCATGAGATGTGCTTGTAAGCAATGTATAAATGATTATCAAATACAATCCTGTACACCAAATGCAGTTCTAATGACATTGGAAGCAAAGAAATCTATAAATTTAATTTCAAAATCGGGATGTCCTATTCTACATGCACTAAAAATCAATAAGCAATGTTCTTAAATGACCACCACTACTTCTGGGGTATACACAGATGTCTGTGTATTATATAAGTCGAATATTTTTCAGCCCTGGTCTTTTTTGATAAAAATATATATGTGATTTTGAAAAATCATATTTTCACATATTCTTGCTATGCTTCAGTAGAAAATGAACTGCTCTGGCGTTGTGCATGCTGATCGAGTCTACTATACAGTGGTTTCAGGTACATAATATAATAGCCTTTGCAAACATACACATTTCAACTGTATACCTTTCGGGTGCAAGGGTTAGCATTTTTCCTACCTTGGTTCCCAAACTAGAATTAATTCGTAGCACTATTAAAATTAATAATGAGTAAAACTGGTATATTATAAAGCAAGAAAGAGGGCACAGATCAGGATTCGATGACATGATCCAGGATACCAAGGGGAAAGTAACAAACTCACAATTAGACGTCACAAACGAGAGCCAAGAGGTCAGCCTTTTCCCAGCAGGTGACCACAACGCATCAATAAACAGAGACGCTCCGGTATTCAGTTTTATTTACTGTTGAGTCCTAATCTTAGCTTTATCTCCTTTCTATATCTTGATTTATATGTTCTAGGAGATGATGCATTGATAAGTAAGGGGTCTTTCATGCAAACCAATCATCCATGTGTCTTGATCCACAACTGATCTAAGGGTGAGGTTGGCGCGCCGTGAAACTAGTTTAAGCCCTCCAGTAAAATATTTTTACTGACCATTCTAAGGCGGTACTTTTTTGTGGATCATTTATGTTTTTCTGTTTATTTGTGTTATGCTTTCATGTGCATCTGTTTATCAATGCCTTGTGGTCACCTGCTGGGAAAGGGCAGACCTCTAGGCTCTCATTTGTTAAGTCTAATTGTGAATTATGTTCTAAAAATATCCTTTGGAAGCAAAGAATGCACCAAAGAACTGAAACTAGATCACACCACTAGAACTGGGCTAGGCTAGCAAGTTTCGCCATTTAGGCCTCATCAGTGACCCTCTAATAGTTTCATAGTTCCACAACAAAACCCAAGATCCCAAAGGATAAGACATTAAATCTACACTATAGTGAAGGGCAGGGAGACGTTCTACCGCAACCACACAGTCCTAGTCACCAACTGTAGTGAAGTCAAATATGTTCTTAAAAGGGTATCCTTCGGAAGCAAAGAATGCACCAAAGAACTGAAACTAGAGTGTGCATATTTTCTGGGCAAAACTAGCTAGTTTCGGCCATTTAGGCCTCATCAGTGACCCTCTAATAGTTTCAAAGTTCCACAATGAAACCATGATCCCCCCAAAAAATAAAATAAAATCTACACTATTGTGAAGGACAGGGAGACGTTCTACCGCCGCCACACAGTCCCAGTCACCAGCTGTAGTGAAGTCAAATATGTTCTTAAAAGCAATCAATCAATATAAACGGATAAGAACTTTAAGATGATAATAGGTTATCATAATCTTTGACACTTTGACAATAAACATGGTCAGTAAATATAATAATCCAAAACGGTAATGGACTGGTCCAACTGAAAAGAGTAGAATATTCCACTGAATTCAATTGAAGTTTTGATCCCTGATTTTTCATATATGCGTGCAACGAAGACCCAGACGAGACTGCACAAACGCGCATTCTCGCAAGAACATTGCACAATACATAAATTATGTAAACTTTCCAAATATCACACAAACATTATTTCGAGCTGCGAAGGTTCATGCGCGCATACTGGCAGGAACATCCACTGCTACAAAATAACTGGAAAAAAATGGCAGGTAATGATTGTAGAAATAAAAGGAAAATGGGCGCTATTTTTATATACATATAAACTTTCCAAAGATCCGACTGGATTTAACACTTCTCAGGCCGAGTAGCGAAGGCTCATACCAGACTGTACATGCGTGCATACTCGCAAGTACACTTACTAGCACAAACGGGTAAATAATGTTTGTGCTGAAAAGAGAGCATTCCAAGGATCCGACTCCATAAAACACTTGAACATATCAACCAGCGATCTGATTAGGTCCACAACGTTTGCTCCAGTACTTACACAAGCAAATAAAATAATCAACTATGTGCCGCAGACTACTTAAGGCCTGTTTAGACGGCATGATTTTGTCAGCCTGACAAAATCATACATGATTTTGTCATGTATGATTTCTCTGTTTAGACGGCATTACAATGTCATGTGTGATTTCTTCCAACAGTGGAGAGACCTTGAGCCATCTCATCATGCTCTACATCCTTTCATTGCTATAGCTAAGAACATGTGTTAAAACTCATTCCCGCAAGTCACGACTTTTGTCATCTGCTATCTCATCTGCTTATGTTCTTAGGTAGTCTTTATGGCGAACAAATTGACCCAGATCAGACTGTTCCCTGGAAGCAGTATGGTCAAGGGTTATATTATTTATTTCCATGATAAGATCTCCTCTGAAGTGCACTTGAATATATGCAGCAGACACCATTTTTAGGACAAAATACTGGCATGTTTAGGGTTATCTATTTTATCTTGCTCCGAAAGCTATTAACCCCTGTGACCTCAAAGCTGATTGGCTAATTCGCCATGATTTTGTAATGGCAAATAGAACCAGTTCTATCCCCCATGACATGCCGTCCTGACTCTAAAATCATATATGACTCTGTAATAGACATTTTTCAGTTGCACATTACATTACGATTTGTCCGTCAACGGAGACTTACTTTGGAGTTTATTTAAGAGGGGCGATGTCAGCAGTAACTGGAATCTATCTTTTTCGTCTGCTACTGAATATTATATTTTTTGCCCTGAGATCTTTTTTTACCTTAATAAACAGTGCATACCCTGATTAAACGCCGCATGATGGCATTTCACCAGTTTGCAAGTGTAAAAAACATGTACCGAAAAATATATTTCACAATTGAAATGCAGCCGAATATCTTTTTTAAAGTCAATTCTTGTTCCATGCATGTATACAATCACTTGTTGTAACTTGCGAGTAGGTAAATTCGATGTTTCTGCGTCCAATATGATTATTTCTTGGCGTCAATATTTCATCAAGCTCAGGTTAATGGTCAGGGGAAACGCATAAGGTGTTTGCAACTTGTGCAAGCCAATATAGCTGGAACAAAGTAATTGAAAATCATTTGAATGCAAAGGAGATATGGAGCAGACATGGAATTCAAGCATGAACGTCTGTATCTTGTTTTGATCATTCATGTACCGAAGTACTAGGCAATTTGGGTGCCCCCTTGAGCCTTAAGAGGACTTGAATTTATGCACTAGTCATTTCTAACCGGAGAACAGCGGGGACTTTGACTTTTGTTAAAACCATGGCAGTTTTCTCCACCGTCTGCCATGTTTTACTTTATACTGCCATATTTGCCTTTGCCTTTGTATTGTAAATCAAATGCCGCACATTGTCCCCACACTAAGGGGACAATGCAAAAAGTTAAAACATGGTACATTTGCCCGACTATACCCCTGCCATGTCAGGGGGGTGGGTGCGTAATTAAAACCCACTGGTATATTATACTTATTGGGAGAGAGCTCACTTGCAGCAGAAAGCTGATGCTTGAGATATAAGTATCAGGCGCCTTCCTAGGCATTTTATAGAGTTCCCACTCTGAATAGTCCACCTATATGAAGCCAGGGGTTTGCCCTTTTGCAGAAAATGGTTTTAGAGCATTTCACAGGGCTAAAATGAGTTGTGAAGACACGCAGCATAAACACAATAAGCTGGATTTTTCTTCCAAAAATCAAATTGAATAGCTAAAACCCCATACTTGCATCGTCAAGTTGTACACATATGCGTATTTTCGTAAAAATGCCTCTGAGTATGCAAAAAGCTTCCGCCAACGCAGTCACACACGTCGCCATAATAAAGAGATGTCTACACTGACAGTTTTCGTTTTGTTGCCTTGACTGGTGTTACACTATTCAATTGGGGTCATCATTATACTAAAACCATGACGCATACTGGGATTGAGTCGATTTGGGTGAAACTTATATGATATTGAGTGTTCATTGTAGTGATCATTGAAAAAAAATCAAAATGCATCAATATCATAAATGACTTAAGGAGACTGGCAGACAGACTAAATCACGTATGTGATTAAGCTGCATCCTATCATATCTAGCGCCTTATCTTCAACATACTGAAGGAGTTCACCAATCTATTATAATCATTATTAATCAGTATTTCCCACCATCCAAAAAATGCTAAAACTGTTTAATTCAATACACGCTTAGTTGAGCACCCTTAGAAATTCAGAAGGAGTAAATACAAAAAGACAATTAGTATAGCTTTTTACCTCATGGTATTAATTTGGTGAAGTGGGTTGCGGGTGGAACCACAGTTTTTCATGACAAGCTTGACTAAGCGGTTTAACAGTACTTCATGCACATACCTACACTAGAAACTGACAACAACCTTTCTTGTACCAGCAGAACTCAGATTTGATTGATAAAAGTTTCCTAGGAGTAGAGCTCTAACAAGGGTAGAGGGTGGGTCTTCTGGCAAACTATTTGCTACCATGTTGCTGCATATACCATATTGTGAAAAGTTGATTTTTGGCCAACGCCCCACACCCAAGTCCACACAAAGGGTTGGATCCAGGCCTACAAACTAAAATTTCACTTCATATGTTTCAATATCTATTGCACCTCTGCCTGCATACTAAAATAGGTAAACAATAATTGCAATCTGACTTAGTTATTGCAAGATTATTTCATGATCGAATTCTAAAACAGTATGGGACCTGGTCAGGGGCATTTCCAGCTCAAACTCACTTACTATCCAATGGTGTAAACCATGTTTCAAGGTCACCAGTCTTGTGATTCATGTAAAGAAGGTATAAAGGGCATTCACTACCTAATAAATAGTGAGTATGATCAGGAAATATCACAATCACAAACAGCAGACAAACCCATGGCACCGCAAGTAAAAGCCACACAACCATCAAGAGACACCAGAAAGACAAACTAAGCAAAGCAACCAGCTTTCTCTTCCCCATTAAGATGATTGCAAAACTAGAATGGACATAAAATAACGTACAACATAACAAAGAACAATTACTGACTCGCACAATGGGAGTAACAATAAACAAAAAGTAAACAACAACAGAACCACCGCCTTAGAACAGACAGCAGCCTAAGTCACTGGGGGCCTTAAATGCACTTTACTGGTACTTAATCTTTGCCCTAGATTCTGCTGTTGTTGAAGTACAAGAAATGTCCAGCTTGCATGGAAGCCATCAGAATGCTCCATATGAATTTTGACTTCAATCAGACCAAAATTCCAAACTGAGTCCTCTTGCACGAAATGTCCAATCAAGCATCCGAATAAGAGTGTGCAAATGAAAGTGATTCTCCTTTATTTCTGTAGTCAGACTCAATAGATTGAATATAATTTCCTTTCTTGTAGTGCAGAAGTGGAAGTTGAAATCTTTCTCCCTAACTGAGTCAAACCGTTGCATGAGTTGCAGTCTGTTCTGGATTCATTATGTTTACTTCCATCATAAATTTGTCCAGAGTGCATTTTAATATAATCAGCAGACATAAAAAGCATGCAACATTTTCACGACTACAATACATCAGCACTTTAAAAGAAAATATTAGTTTGCTGAAGATGACTTAATTAAAGCACTTCATATGATTTCCTAGCTAGTAATTTACCGAGTCGCAAGTTACAACTAATGAAGTTGTTGAACGTTTCTGAAATACACTGCTGAGATCGCCCCTCGTAAATAACGTAAGTCTAAGGTGTGCTACACCGTACAAATCCTAAGGTCCACGGTAACTGAAAAATGTCTAATAGCAGTGTTTACACGAGCTGATTTGTAATGCACGACTAAGTCAGGACGACTAAATCATGCCGTCTAAACACCCCTTTAAGCAGACAGCATTTGGGCCAACACATGGGCCGAAATTGATGGCTGCGCATGCATGGCTAAATGATGACTTCACGCATGTTATTTAATTGCCTAAAGGTACCTGTCGCGTGATATGTTTATACGAACAGCGAAGACACTGAATGAACGAGCCTTTGCTGCTTACCCACACAAAGTAGCCTATTGATTTGGAAGAAAACAGGGGCCGATATTTAGACGTCTGGGCTCAGTGGGTGGCTGCGCATACATGTTCAAAGGTGACTTAATGCAAATGTGACAAATTAAATGAGATTGCCCAAATACTATAACATTAACGTGCAATCTAATCAAGCACCAGCTCATTCAGTTTTTATATACATGTATATGTGTAGCTGCGGCAGATAATGATTTATATTTTAAATACGCGGCCAATATCATTGCAACGTAGAAGAACACATCTTTGATGCAGGTTGCTATAAAAGAACATTAAAATAATTTCAATAGTTCCAGAGTATCAAACTTTTATCTAGCATCCCAAAAACGCATAACAGTTGCCTTTGAATAAGATTAGGCAGCGCATTTATCAAAAATCCCCCTGATGTTGATTAGCACTTAAACTGAAATGTGCAGCTACGGAGACTAGCTGAAATGTAATGCCAACTGGAAACATGTTAAGAATATCCAGTTAGCACCGTTAGCTTACTGTATGGCTTAGCTAACATGACATTGGTGACCAGTTTACTTTAAATTTTATGGTCATCAACATTATGAAAATGAACGCTCGGATTAGTCACTTTATTTTCCCATTAACTTATAAGTTCGTGAATATTTTTTTAAAACAAATTAAGGTTGCGTTCGGAGTTTTTCCAATGGTACCACTGTAAACTTTGCCATTAGTACCATTGGTTACCATTGGTACCAATCGTAAGCTTAATACTCCGAACGGTTTACTGGCAGCCAGTGGTTGTTTTTCTGCCTATGGCAACCAATGGGTGTCATTTGCAACCACCGTTAGCCGTTGCTTACCGTTGGCTACCATTTGCAACAGATGGCAGTCATTGGCTATCATTAGCATAGACCGGCTAAATATTGATTTTCGGACATTTATATTACCTTGTTTCGGGTTCGAATCTGGATCCCGGAGCAAGGGATTGGTTTGAATCGAGTATGAGCTCTTAGAGCAGGATCTTAGCTTTATTTTGATACCAGAGTCAACATTTTCGGACAACTGATAAGCCTGTTACAGCGCGTAGAGATAGGCCTACAAAAGCGCATATTTTAACTTTTGCGTTAGTGCGAGATTCTTCGGAATTCGAACCGCGGGCGTCTGTTTTTGGCCCCCTGTCGGGATCCATATACCCTAAAATGTTTTTATTAATAAGTACACATATAGGTCAAGAGAACAATGTCCAAGTTAAGGTCCATCGCTTACCAGAGGGGGCTATATAATTCAAATGGGATGAGCGAATTATGCAAATTCTCGCACAATTTTACAAATATATGTTTTGTTAGTAAAAGTGAAACGGTCATAACAGGCTGATCACTGCCTCAAAAAATCTTTTTCTGCTATCACATTAAAGCCCAGACCCTCCCAATAATTCTCGAATTTGGTTCAGTCCAATCACTTGCTTCGAGATCCAGATTCGATCCCCACAATGGGGATTAATATGGAAAACAAGAATAAGATAACAATTTGCTGTCTGAAATATATTTCATCGTCTCCCCTGTGATCAAAAAATTTAAATTTTAGATGTTAATAGTCAATTAGATGGGGGAAATGGTTGTTACCCCACTGGTTTCTGCGGATAAGTTTTTCAAGTCCTCCATCTTGATGACGTAATTTTCCCGCGTGAATCTTTTTACCCACGCTCTAGAGCGTCTGCAAAATATGCTGCCAATGGTAAAACCCGTAGGCAGCCAATGGTACAAATGGTAAGCCAATGTTATAAATGGTTGAACTCCGAACGGCATTTGTAATCCAAAGGTGCTATTGGCATAACTCCGAACGCACCCTAAATAAAAAAATAAGTGGATTTTGCACCAATATTCAAACTGGCCGAAACTACCCATGGCCGAAACGACTCACGGCCGAAACGACCCGGATTCAGTAAGACACGAACACTGTGATCAGCCTGAGTATCTGATACACACCATTTTATTTCTGCATAAGTTTTTAGTAGATTGCCAAGGCTTTCACACAGGACACTTTATGCAGAGTCGTTTATTCGGTAAAAACCGTAAAATCAGTATTTTATGACGAGATAAGACCTTAGCCCGAGGGATTATCTAACACCTAGGATTATCGCATATCCCGTTATGAACACCTCAAAATCGTTTCTCACCAGAGGCACACCGAATAGGTGGCAATCGAAAACGCTCTTAACAATCGACAGGCGCGGATCAAAAACGGATAGAAACAGTGTTTTAAATTGCCATTTGTCACCATTCGGGCCACGATTAGCAATCGATAACTCTGGTTCTAAATATTTTGTTCTTCGATCGCCGATTATATAAATGTATTCGATTGCCGCCTATCCGGTGTGAGAATGAAGTACGAATATACTGCCAGATGAAAATCTTTGAATAAATTTGGGCATTAATAATAATAATAATAATAATAATAATAATAATAATAATTTAAAAAAGTATTATTATTATAAGAATAATAATTGTTATATTTAAAATAAAAAATAAATTGAAGCAACTTGCAATAAAATGATTTTTATTTCGGTGTGATAAGTTATGGTAATGTTATTTTCTAACAATTTCCTTTAAGATTTTTTCATTATCTTGTCTCCCATTCAGCTAAGCTTTCCCCTTAAATTTCTATTCAAAAATGATGTTAGGTTTCTCGACATTATCGGCATATTGAATAGTGCGGAAGCATAATAGACACAAACTATGAGAACTTAGACATTTTCTCCACCCTTTCAAGAAGGCGCTTAAACACAATTTTCAACCTAAAAATGACAGAACTAAAATTGATTTTATTTCTGTGAAATTTATATGGTTGATATCGTTGGGTGATCGAGATACCATTTATAACTTATAAAACATCGAGAAAATAACAGAACATGATTATTTTGGGTTCATAAAAGGCTCACCAAGGGCATTTGCAGTCAGTTTACATAGAAATAAATGGGATTTTTTACCAGTCAAAAAGATGAACAATTTGACAAAACTAAATATTAAGTTATTTCGTATTTGTTTATATCATTATAAAGATAAAACATTAAATTTTCTTTTGATAACTTATAAAATAATGGCAGCTTAATAATAAGTTAGTTATTAATAATTTATTTAAAGGGTTGCATACTTTTCTGTGTAATTGATGCCACAGATTTCAACAGGTAAATTGCGGGAGTGGTCAATATTCAACGGAGATAATCGGGCAGATAAAACCGATAACAGCTAATATTGTCCAATATGAGTATCCAATTGGAAGCAAAGATTGCACGAAAGAACTGTTAAATAAAGTGTGCATATTTTCCGAGTCAGACTAGCTAGTTTCGGCCATTTAGGCCTCATCAGTGAGCCCCTAATAGTTTCGAAGTTCCTCAATGAAACCAATGATCCCAAAGAACAAGAAATAAAATCTACACTATAGTGAAGGGCAGAGAGATGTTCTACCGCCGTCACACAGTCCCAGTCACCAGCTGTAGTGAAGTCAAATATGTTCTTAAAAGGGTATCCTTTGGAAGCAAAGAATGCACCAAAGAACTGAAACTAGAGTGTGTATATTTTCTGGGCCAGACTAGCTAGTTTTGGCCATTTAGGCCTCATCATTGACCCTCTGATAGTATCAAAGTTGTCACCTTCCCATTGGTATCCTGGGTCAGGTGAGGTGCTTGATTGTATCGATTGCTGATCTTTTCCCTATTTCTTACTTTAATTTATTTCAAATGGGGTCCATAAAATTAAATATTGGAACAGTCAAGATTTTGGCACATTCAGTATCTCACTGAATTTGAGATAAGGCAAAACTTTCAAAACTGTTCAGATATCATACAACCACATATGAAAATACATGACATTGTCTTGATTTGACTCACAATATACAAAATGGCCACAGCAAATATTAAAGTACCACGGTGTCAAAACCCTAGTTACAGACATAACCATTTTCATTCATCTTTTGATTTTGTTATTGCAACAGCTTCTTCACTTTTAAGGCTAGTAAAGGTTTTATTAAGGCACAATATTATACTTCGGCCCGATTTCAAATGTCAAAATAGGATATTGAATGCCAAAATACAATATTCGGCCCCATATGAATGTCAAAATATGATTTCGAATGTGAAAATACGATATTCGGCCTCAGTTCGAATGTCAAATTAGGATTTTGAATGACAATAAAACGATATTCGGCTCTATTTCGAATGTCAAAATAGGATTTTGAATGCCAAGATACGCTATTCAGTTCCTGTTCGAATGTCAAAATAGGATTTTGAATGTCAAGATGCGATATTCGGCCTCTGTTTGAATGTCAAAATAGGATTTTGAATGTCAAAATGCGATATTCGGCCCCTATTCGAATGTCAAAATACGATTTTGAATGTCGAAATGCGATATTCGGCCAGTTTGAATGTCAAAATAGGGTTTTGAATGTTAAAATACGATGTTCCGCAAGATTTCGAATGTCAAAAAGGATTTTGAATGTCAAAATACGATATGCGGCCCGATTTCAATGTCAAAATAGGATTTTGAATGTCAAAATACGATAATTGGCCCCAGTTCGAATTTCAAAATACGAAATTCGGCCGCAGTTCGAAAGTCAAAATAGGATTTTGAATGTCAAACTAGGATATTCGGCCCAATTTTGAATGTCAAAATATGATTTTGAATGTCAAAATACAACGTTCGTCCTCAGTTCGAATGTCAAAATAGGATTTTGAATGTCAAGATACGATTTTCGGCCCCATTTCTAATGTCCGATAGGATTTAAGCCCCGTTTTGAATGTCAAAATAGGATTTTGAACGTCAAAATACGACATTTGGCACGATTTCGAATGTCGAAATAGGATTTTGAATGTCAAAATACGGTATTTGGCATCATTTCGAATATCAAATTAGTATTTGAATGTCAAAATACGATATTCAGCCTCAGTTTTAATGTCAAAATAGGATTTTGCCATCAAAATACGATACTCGGCCTCAGTATTAATGTCAAAATAGGATTTTGAATGTCAAAATACGATATTCAGCCCCAGTTCGAATGTCAAAATAGGATTTTGAACGTCAAAACACAATATTTGGCTCTATTTCGAATGGTTAAATAGGATTTTGAATGTCAAAATAAGATATACGGCATCAGTTCTAATGTAGAAATAGGATTTTGAATGTCAAAATACGATATTCTGCCCTATTTCGAATGTCAAAATAGAATTATGAATGTCAAAATACGATATTCTGACTCAGTTCTAATGTCAAAATAGGATTTTGAATGTGAAAATACGATATTCGGCCTTATTTCGAATGTCAAAATAGGATTATTAATGTCAAAATAACATATTCGGCCTCAGTTTGAATGTCAGAATAGGATTGTGAATGTCAAAATACAATACTTGGCAGTATTTCGAGGGTCAAAATAGGATTTTGAATGACAAAATACGATATGCGGCCCCTGTTCTAATGTCAAGATAGGATTTTGAATGTCAAAATACAAAAGTCGACCCTAGTTTGAATGCCAAAATAGGATTTTAAACGTCAAAATACGATATTCCGCCTCAGTACGAATGTCAAAATAGGATTTTGAATGTCAAAATACGATATTCGGTCCGATATCAAATGTCAAAATAGTATTTTTCAATGTCAAAATACAACATTCAGCTCGATTTTGAATGTCAAAATAGGATTTTGAATGTCACAATATGATATTCGTCCCAAGTTCGAATGTCAAAATAGGATTTTGAATGTCACAATACGATATTCGGCCCGATTTCTAATGAAAAAAACGAAAAACGAAAAGCGAAAGACGAAAAGCGAAAAATGAATAGCGAATAACGAAAAGTGAAAAACAAATACCGAAAAACGAAAAGAGAAAACAAAAAATGAATAGTAAAGAAAAACGTAAAGCGAAAAACAAACCAACTTCACCATGCTGAAGATTATTGAAGTGTTTATGAGAAGTGTAGGTACGGAAATGTTCTAAAAGTTCTAACACTAATTTATCATAATATTATTTCCGCTGTTCGTAATTTTATAAATTACGTTTCAGAAAAAGTGTTCGAAATTTTAGAATGTGGTCTTTATCATGAGAAAAAACGGTATATATGCACGTCAAAATGTGGTAGAAGCGTGTTTAAAACAGGCAATATGATTTAGTAAAATGTCCAGCGCGTGCGGTATTCGCCAAGTCGAGAGCCAGGCACGTGCATGTTATATCACTCAATTTCTTACAAGTTGTAAAAGCCCATTGATTTAACTATTCGATAAGCCGGGTCTCCGATGTTCACTCGTCACGAGCTTCCTTCAGAAAGCCAAAACGCTTTCGCTCGCTCTCCATCTGCGCAAATGCCGACTTTGACTTCCAGTTAATATTTTAATAATGTCACTCAAGAATTGAAACCGCTAGACATCTGGTACGATCAGAATTTTTTGCAAAGAACTACACTAAACTTTGAAATACATAGACGAGTTCCCAGAGTAGAACAAACTGACGAAATTCAAAAAGAACGCATCTCTCTCTCTCTCTCTCTCTCTCTCTCTATGTTGGATCTATATCAATCCCGAATGGTATTCAGGAAAAATGTGATTACTGTGACTTAATGACCTGATATTTCAAATTTAATATACTGCTCAACTAAATTTCATAACTTTAAGCAATTTGCTCAAATAGAAATCAATTTTAATTTATCCGTGCTAAACTTTTGTTGAGCAGTATATATATCCTACAACAGAATATTCAAAGTAAATTATTTCCCTACAACAAGAGATTACATTTATTATTCATTCACATAGTATGTAACCTGTACTTGATTATCAATAGTAGATTACCTGGTGAGATCATCCTTATGGACAAGCATATGGTTGGGGGCACAGTGTTTCATAAACACAATTTCTTGTTTAAATTTTATTTTGGTATTGCTACTGACCGTCCTCTATCTGCTGACCAAATCTGAGCCTACTAGCTGTAATGGTTTTCAAGATTTACCTTTGTTTCAAGTTTTCTATGTGCAAATTTGCAAAGGGCATTAACCAGTAAAATGTATTATCCTCTATCAGCTGTCCAAGTTTGAAGCCCCTAGCTGTAATCGTTTTGAGATATAAAGCTTTCTATGTCCAAATTTTCAAAAGGCAATTATATTCAAAAACAATTTTTTGTATAATATTACCAGGTAATCTTCTCATTATCCTCTATCTGCTGACTAAGTTTGAAGCTCCTAGCTGCTATACTTTTTGAGATATCTTGATTATAAAATTAAACTTGCAAAGGGCAATAACCTGTAAAAATGCAAAGGGCAATAACTCGAAAAAATAAAAACACGTTTTCTTACATTTTCACCAGGTCATCTACTTATTATCTATCCTCTATCAGCTGTCCAAGTTTGTAGCTCCTAGCTGTATTATTGTTTTATAGATATCAAGTTTTCTATGTCCACATTTTCAAAGTGCAAAAACAAACAAAAAAAATACTTTTTTAAAAATCTTTCACCAGGTAATCTCCTCATCATCCTCTATTTGCTGACTAAGTTTGAAGCTCCTAGCTGTTATACTTTTTGAGATATATTGATTACAAAATTTCATTATGACCCATTAAAAGGGGCATAACTCCACAAATTTGGACTAGAAAATACGGATCAACTATTTTTTGATAACAAGTCTATTTATGAAATTTCAAAACTGTAACTCAATTTTTGTAACGGACCCACAAACGGAATGACCGACGGACCCAAAGCAATATGCCCCTCCAACTTGTTAAAAATGTTTGGGGCATAAAAATCATTTCTCCCAAATCATGTTATCAAAGTAACCAAATGATCATACTATCAGCTATTTCACAAGAAAGGCTTATATTCAAAGCAAATTATCTTCTTCCAGAAAAGAAGAATATGAATAGTTATGTGGGCGACATATTGCTTTTGGTGCAGATCCCGTTGGCGTTGGCTTTCACTTCCGTACATTATTTTCTGAACCAGTTGATTTATTTCGACCAAACTGGAATAGATACATTGTTAAGAGGAGGGGAAGAATTGATCAGATTTCGGTGACCTTTGAAATGTCTCATTAGGTATTGGCAGTATGAAAATATGTCATCATCACCACCACTATTAGGAATACTTGCTCCTACAGGCTAAACTTATTGTTTGTAATTATACCCCGCCACACTTTAGTGGCAAGGTGTTATGTTATACCCTTCGGTGTCTGTCCGTCCGTCCGTGCTCACCATTTCCGATCGATAACTTGAGTATTTATTCACGGAATTTTTTCAAATTTTGCATACATATTGTTATCGGCGATGAGTGGTATGGGATTGTTAATGGGCAAAATCCGTCCATTTTTAACGGAGTTACTGCCCTTTTTCGTATTGGAAAAATGGTTTCTGGCCTGTTATTCCTTTACTGTTCATGATATCTGAATGAAACTTCACAGATATGTTGCACATCAAAGGTTACATATTGTGACTAAGGACCGTCACTCTGACCTTCCCAGTTTGTGAGTTATCCACCCTTGATAGGTCTGAAAAAAGGTTTTTGACCTATTGTTCCTTTACTATATGGAATATCTGAATATAACTTCACAGATATGTTTCACATCAAAGGTAACATATTGTGACTAAGAACCGTCACTCTTACCTTTCCCGTTTGTGAGTTATCCGCCCTTGATTGAATTAAAAAATGTTTTTTACCCGTAGTTCATTTACTATGTGGAATATTTAAATGAAACTTTACAGATATGTTTCACATCAAAGGTTACATACTGTGACAAAGAACCATCACTCTTACCTTTCCAGTTCATGAGTTATCTGCCCTTGATTGACCTGAAAAATGGTTTTTGACCTGTAGTTCATTTACTATATGGAATATCTGAATGAAACTTCACAGATATGTTGACCATCAAAGGTAACATATTGTGGGTAAGGATCGTCACTCTTACCTTTCCAGATTGTGAGTTATCCACCCTTGATTGATCTGAGAATTGGTTTTTGACCTGTAGTTCATTTCATCCGTCCGTGCTCATGACCATCAAAGGTTACATATTGTGGGTAAGGATCGTCACTCTTACCTTTCCAAATTGTGAGTTATCCACCCTTGATTGATCTGAGAATTGGTTTTTGACCTGTAGTTCATTTCATCCGTCCGTGCTCACTGTTTCCGATCGATAACTTGAGTATTTATGCACAGAATTTTTTCAAATTTTGCATACATATTGTTATTGGGGATGAGTGGTATGGGATTGTTAATGGGCAAAATCCGACCATTTTCGATGGAGTTACTGCCCTTTCTTCCTTTAAAAAATGGTTTCTGGCCTGTTTTTCTTTTACTGTTTATGATATCTGAATGAAACTTCACAGATATGCTGAACAGCAAAGGTTACATATTACAACGAAGGACCGTCACTCTTACCTTTCCAGTTCATGAGTTATCTGCCCTTGATTAATCTTGCCTATCTCAGTTCTGTTGCTATTTAGGCATTATATATCTCACAAAATAACTTTTGGTGCCCCCAGCAGTGGCGGGGTATTATGCTTTTATTTTTTGGTTAATACCCACCGACTTTTAACTACTATATTTACCAAGTAAAACTTAACTTAATAATTTTGCTTAAATCATATAGATTATGTTAATCATCTCAACTATCTTTATGCACATTGAAGTTTTGCATTATTAAGCATTTTTCCAGTGGAAGTTTTAACCACTTTAAGACGTTATTAATTCAATTTTCATTTTACAATAAGCCTGTGCTTCTTTCCATGGTAACGGAAAGAGGGAGGTAACTCCCTTACATGCTTTTACAGTTAACAAAACCTGAATGCCCCTTAAATTATTGGCAGTGTGCAAATATTTCATCATAGCCACTGCTATTGGGAATACTTGCTTAAAAATCACCATAATTATTTTTGGCTATATATCTGGTTACCCCACCCACATTTAACGTCTATAATTGCTACTTAATTAAACAAAACATATTAAGTATGCTTAAATCATATTGGTAATGCTATATAGTTCAACTCCACTATCTTTTTAAAATATTGAAACTTGCATTTTAGTCATCTGGATTTTTTTGCCACTTTAAGACCTAATTTATTTAATCTCCATTTCGCAACAATATTACGTTGGTTTCCATGGTTACGACCAATGTGTGGTACTGTCCTAAGCATGCTTTACATTTAATGAAAGCTGAATACTATCTCGAACATACCATTTATTGTTTATGTCTCTATGTAAGCGAGGAAAATGGCTGCAGTAGTTCAAAAATGCCTAAAGATAGGGTTTATTATATTTGGCTACCCCACCCACTTTGGTTGCCATGGTTACAAGGAAAATGAATCATTTTGAGCATTTTTATTTTTTCAAAGATAACACATTGCATCAGTGAAAATTTCTAGTCAGATTCATTTGTTTTGCCAAGTCTTGTTTCAACAATTATCATTTAAAAATGAACAAAAAGTGAAAAATCATATATAAGCCTTTTAACGTTTTCGTTGGTTTGCGAAGAGTTATTACCCCTTGTTCATTTCATTTCTTCAAACTTTGAAATTTAAATGGTATTATAAGAAAACTAGTTTTATGTTGTATTGATTAAAGTAATTTTCATTACAAGATATCTCTAATATTAGAGGAAAAGTCCCACTTTATTTCCCCTCCCCCCTGTTTTGTACACCTTTTGGCTAAAAATACATGGAAAAATCCATTTTTGCTCAATCCGTAATGACAAATATTGCCGATCTGTATTATGTTTTTACTAAGTTTATAAATTATTACCAAAACATAGCTCATGCTGAATCTTTTTGCAGTTTAATGTCCAAATTATGTGACCACCCCTTAAGCTTCTTCTTTTTACAAAAATGGCAAACAGTGCAAACTTATTGGGATGGTTTTATGATAAAGATGTTTTTACCCCACTCTTATTTTACACTTTTGCAATATATACACTTACTAGCTTCCAACAAATGTAGTGAGAATATTGAAAGCGTGGTGCCGTTTATGATATACTCGTTTAAAAAAGGCCTAAATTTGAGAATTTGAAAGTTTCTAAAAAGTTGCTTAGTAGCTATAATTTACGGTGATAGCAATTTAAGTCAAATGTATTCTTAAGGAATAAAGAAACGCAACAGACAAAAATGTAATTTTTGCATTTTTAAATGTCGATTTGGTGAAATCTCTTTTGAAAATTTCTTATTGAGTATTTATAGCATGTGATGAAATACCAAAACGTCATTTTAACGCTACATGTTACGCTACAAGATGAAAACATATGAAAACGTAAAATGTGACGTTAACGTCAGAATAAAGATCATGAAACCCCGTCTTTTTCATGTTTGGTTATTTGGCGTCGACTTGACAATGTGCAAATTAAACAAACGCCCAGTCATATTCGTAATGCAGTCAAATACTGCGCCAAAACACGCTACTTGAATGGCAAGATACACAATGCTAGTGAATAAACGATAAACGTCACTAAGAGGCGCCAGGTTTGGGTCGCTGGTGAATATACGGGATAAGATAAACCTAGAGACATCAGAACATGGTTTCTTGGGAAAAACTAACTTTTCAGATACCGTAGAAATACGCTGGTAAGGTGTTTATATTGACGTTAGCCAAACAACACATGGCATAATACAAGAGAAAACATCTGATTACATGCCGAGAGTGAACACCAAACTTGCTAACTGTAACCTAAACTTTGTCACTGGAACATTTTATCATTAGAAAAACACAAAAACAACATGGAAACCATTAAAACGTAGGATATCGAATTTTGACGTCAGAATTGAGGTTTTCAGACGTCTGAAGATCTCAGGTCATAATTCTTGAATAAAACGTCTTTGTAATGAATAAATCTCAAACAGGAAAGAAGGTTTACGCGTTTCACGCAGTATTCAGAGTTGACGTTAATGACGTTAAGCCGTTTCAGAATCCTACAGAAACGTCGCCATTTGATCATTTCCTTGATCCGCAATCTATGCCAATACTTTTTAAAACAATAAACCGATGGTTGATTCAAACTTTGCTTTTATTGACCCTGTTTTAGCAGTTTACTACGGGGGGGCTCAGGCTGGTTACGCGCATACCAAAATGATTACGTAATCGATAATTACGTTGAACCTGCTGTAATTTGACAGACACATACTGCTTCTACGGATAAATATCATTTGCACTAGAAACTTGCATCATATTGTATACTTACAAAGACTTGAAGTGTTTGTTGCGTTTCTTTATTCCTTAAGTATATTTATAACTCTTTTAACTCTAAATTTGTATTAGAAAAACATTGAATAATTTAAGAAATAAAACGGTTTTGTTATGTTCCTATCTAAAATACTAGATATTTCAGCCAGAAAAGGTGCTAAATTCAATAAATTCATTAGTGAATTTTGTCCAAATTTGGCAAAAAGTGATTTCCTTCGTTACCATGGCAACGAACGTTGATAGCAAGCTTTTGACAACTGTTTTCCTATTCCTGAGTGGTACTGACCATTCTGTGAAAGTTTCATCCAATTCCGAGTCGGTCCGTGCCGGGGCCCTATTGGAATTTTTTGGTGGTTACAGAGAATTGATGTTAATATTTCCATATATTGTTATTTTGTACTGATTTTAAGATATCCGGTTAGATTATAACAATCCACCATGAGTGTCCATGTAGGATAGAGATATCTCACCTGAGGGGTCGGAAAATTAACCAGGGACGAGGATTGTTTTTCTCCCACTTTTCCAAGGCTTTGAGTTCGAAACATAAACTGTCCAAAAAACGTAAAAAATTGAACTTTTTACTCGCTGGATTTACATTATTTCTGAGTTCACGAGTGTTTTTATTGGGTATATAAAAGGGTGCAAAGTTTGCACCTCATTATTGACTGGAAAACACGATTGGAGTATTAGTTAAGTTGCGAAATGCAAAATAAAATCCTGCTTGGCTCCCTGTGCCATTAGCGTCACATTGCCATTATCGTCACGTGGTGCACGTTCGGTGACGTCATCAACGTTATATGACGTCAGTAAGTAAGGCATACCCTTGCTTGGTGCTTTTGAGTTACTTAGGCGCAATAAATGTGCCCTTTGAATATCCTTTTTTGAATAAAAAGAATATTTTACTCTGCCCATGTAATAAAGCAGTCACGTGGTCATGTAAGATAAATAGAATCCATCATTGGTGTTCAGTGAGGACAGAAAAATCCCAACCCGAGGGCCCACCGTTCCAGTGGGAAACGAGGCTTGCCGAGTTTCCCACTGAACGGTGGACCCGAGGGTTGGGATTTTTCTGGAACCACTGAACACCAATGATCGATTCTTTTTCTCATATACCACGACCGTACGGTACAGTACTGTGTAATATTTTTTGGTGACGTCACTGAGATCGATGTTTACAGTCAATGACGCGCGCTCTACAAATCAACTTGAAACAGCGAATAAACAGCGCATTAAACACTGAACAAATGGTTATTTCATCAAAATGGATTTATAAGAACTAGCTTATCAGCCACAGTAACTCAAGTAAGTAATTTTGTGGAGGAAAATGTGTGTGTGTGGTGTGTTTTACACCGTCAAGGCTCCCCGTCCCGGTGGATTCAGTCACTCAATTAAATGCACTTAGCATATTCTAAGCATTGATTATACAGGTTGTACATAAAAATGCGCAGTTTTACTTTTAAACCAAGTTGAAGGCCGACTTAAATCGCTGAAAAATCAACACATATTTTTTTTCCTGACTGACAACAATTCAACTTTCGTTTTCGAAGGAATACAGTAATGCGCCAAAAATGTTATCTCACATTAGCAACCGGCCGCGTGTGGCTTATCTCGTATTAGTTACGCTTATCTCACATGGGTAGCGATGTGGGACAGATTTTTCCGACAGCCAGCTTACATAGGGATCACTCGATCTCGTATGCGTTGGTATGTGAGAAAGAATTTTCTTACATGGGCTGACAGCCTATCTTACATGGGCAAAGGTGGGAGAAATTCTGATCTTTGATTGGGGTATGATAAAACAAGTTACGCGTGCACTACACATAGTCAGCTGATACATTTACAAAATTTTCTAACATGTACATGGACATTTATAGTGAACAATTTTAAGAACATGATTTAGTTTAACCAATAGAAAGACACGTGCATTCATTTACCATATTCTTATTGGCTGTAATTTAAACTGGGCGGTCGTTAGGCGGAGCTTGTGGTTTACATGCATCATGGAAATGAATATGTAATACTTCATGTCTAAGAGCGTTCAATGACAGTTTATAAGAGTTCATAATTCAAAAGAGTGGACCCATGCGATACTGGCCCAAATCGAGCAGTCTGTTTTGGGTCAACCTAGTTTGAAAAAGGTATACGAAACAGAAAAGAGTGGACCGGGATTAGACTGGCCTAAATGTAGCAATCTGATCAGGATCTACACTATTTTGAATACGTAATGTATGTTCATTAATGTATAACATTTAGGGAATTAAGGAAAAAAGTGATTGTTTTTGTTTGATTTGATTCTTTACAGTCCCAGTGAATATTTTTTTAGTTATGTCAGAATGGGTATTTCTGGGTTGAATCAGTACTAAGCAAGGGTTGCTCACGATCAGGAATCAATACACCTGACCAAATACGCCAAATGAAAAAATTACGAAATACAAGAAAAACATCACACAAAAGAGAGCCAAGAGGTGACTTTTAAGCTTAATAACGTCATTGGTAACGTTATGTGTCATGAGACAAACATCAGACGACGAAAATATAATTGATATTTTAACCAACAAAACACTATTTCTCAATTACAATATATAGGAAATCGATGGCCTCATTTCTGTTATTCTACGATTTCTGGAGCTTACATGAAAACAAGAACACCGACCATACATGGAAAGCCATATCAAAATCAAGACACACGTGCAAACTATCACAATACAAGAAGTGTTCAATATGATGAATGCAATCAGCTTCATGGCTTTCTTCACATATATGCTACAACATATTTGTTGACACCGCAATTCTTACGTACTATTGTAGCAGGAGATGACTTGTAATATAAGCGATAGCTAACTGCCAGATACTGTACCGTACCATGATATTCTTGTATTGAAATATACATGTACTTGTCAAATTACAAATATAATATTGTTTAAACCAAGCGAGTAATTGCCAAATTAAACCTGAAGAGCCTATTTTAAAAAATAACGCGCTTTTGGCAGGTACAAAGTTAAGCCACACACCACACTGTTCACCTTTAAAAGCAACAGTCGTTTTTTCGCCATATGTCACAGTCGAAAGCATATCTCTAAAAGCCCAAAAAGATCCACAAAATTCTCGTCTGGCCGACATTTACAACTATTTTAAGCGTGTTTGCTAACATAGCATGTGGTTGCTTTTCTATTCATTTAAAGTTCGTTCCGTGTTATGTTAGATAAATGCTCATGTAAGCTACACATGTTATACAATACTTTGTTTGTTTGTTTGTGTGGATGCTAAATACGTCACAGTCAGCGTTTTTTTGTCTTCCTGGGTTGAACCAGTAGGCCTACCAAGCAGGCAAATAATCACAATACAAGAAGTGTTTAAATATGAATGCAACCAGCTTCATGGCTTCCTTCACATATATATGCTACGACATATTTGTTGACACCGCCATTCTTACGTACTATTGTAGCAGGAGATGATTTATAATATAAATTGTTTGTGGCCGTGTTCCTTGGCTGTACCAGTACTGGCCGGGTGGATTTATGATTTTTGTGGTTCTATGTCCAGGAACTCCCGAAGGCTCAACCGGCAGTGGTTCTGGTTTAAAAGCGTCTCAGAAGACGGGACAACGGCTTAAAGTCTCATCCGACAGACTGGGAGAAGCCGGGAATCGAACCTGCGACCCCTGGTTTACAAGACATAGGTTTATCCCCTACACCACGGCGGCTTCACTGATAAATCAGTGATAGCTAACTGCCAGATCCTGTACCGTGATATTCTTGTATTGTAATATACTTGTCAAATTACAAATATAATATTGTTTAAACCAAGCGAGTGATTGCCAAATTAAATCTGAAAAACCTATCTAAAAAATAAACCGACAATAGTACATTTTTAAGTGTACTTAGTCAAAGAATAAATGTTGAAAAGCATATCTATTTTATAAAAAATAGACTTGCCCATTTTCACAGAAAATGGGTGAATATTAAATCATTAATAGATGCCAATGTATAAACAAGAAAGGCGACTCTCTCTCGCTACTCCTTCTTCCTCTTTTTTCTCCCCCTCCCCATTTTCTCATAAATTGTTTCTGAAGCCACCTTGTAAAACATATAGAGCTTTGATAAGCGAATATCAACTAGTCATACATTGTTTTACTAAAACATGACAAAATGTATAATTTTGCAAAGGAAAACAATGCATATATAGAATCTGTCTCAGAATTGTTCAAGACCTCATTTTCTTGCTGATACAATGCGCACTGAAGAAGCCTATCTATCAGTACATGTTTTTGGGGGAGGAGACATTTATATTGAGAATACATCTTGTCATGTTTTGTTCATAATGTGATACCTAAAGATTCATATTTTGTAGTATGACTAACGTATACATGTACCTGTGTATTGTTAAATGTATTGTGCTTGTATATGTTATATGATGTTGTTTTTGAAACAAAGCAATTAATAAAAAAAAACAAATAACGCGCTTTTGGCAGGTACAAAGCTAAGCTCCGCACTGTTCACCTTTAAAAAGTAACAATCGTTCGCCATACGTCACAGTCGTAAGCATATCTCTAAAAGTTTTGTTAGTTTGTTTTTGTTGCTTTACGTCCCAAGTCAACAGCTATGGTAATTGCGGGACGGTTAGTTCACCTAACCACACTTTTTCCTGGGCAGGCTTGAACAAGCGGTTAACCAGTAATTCGTGAACATACTTTCGCTTGTAACTGACAACAACCTTTCTTGAATAAATCAGCGGAAGGGAGGAGAATGACTGTAGAAATTATTTCATGATCAATCTCCACGAAAGTATGGGACCGAAAGTATCTCTAAAAGTCTGGTTAACTTTTTCAAGAAAGATCAAAAATAATACAAACAAACAACATTCTCGTCGGGCCGACAATAACAACTATTTCAAACGTGTTTACTAAAATAGCACGTGGTTGTTTTTCTGTTTTTCTATTCATTTAAAGTTCTTTACCCTGTTTTGTTACTTTACCGTGTTTTGTTACATAAACGCTCTTGTAAGCTACACATATTATACAATACTTTGTTTGTTTGTTTGTGTTGATGCTTTACGTCACAGTCAGTGTTTTTCTGTCTTCCTGGGTTGAACCAGTAGGCCTACCAAGCAATACAAGAAGTGTTCAAATATGAATGCAACCAGCTTCATGACTTTCTTCACATATTTGTGGACACCGCCATTCTTACATACTATTATAGCAGGAGATGGCTTATAATAATTATAAGCGATAGCTTACTGTCAGATCCCGTACCATGATATTCTTGTATTGTAATATTCTTGTCAAATTACAAAAGACCAAGCGAGTGATTGCCAAATTAAACCTGAAGAATCTGTTTTTTTAAAAAATAAGTGCTTTTGGCAGGTACAAAGTTAAGCTCTGCACTGCACTGTTCACCTTTAAAAGTAACAGTTGTTTTTTCGCCATATGTCACAGTCGTAAGCAGATCTCTAAAAGTCCAGAAAGATCAAAAATAACACAAACAAACACAAAATTCTCGTCTGGCCAACATTTACAACTGTTTTGAGTGTGTTTTCTAACATAGCACGTAGTTATTTTTCTATTCATTTAAAGTTCGTTTTGTTATATAAATGCTCATGTAAGCTGCACATATTATACAATAGTTTGTTTGTTTGTGTTGATGCTTTACGTCACAGTCAACGATTTTCTGTCTTCCAGGCCTACCAGGCAGGCAAATCATCACAATACAAGAAGTGTTAAAATATGAATACAATCAGCCTCATGACTTTCTTCACATATATGCTACAACATATTTGTTGACACCGCCATTCTTACGCACTATTGTAGCAGATGATTTATAAAATAAGTGATAGCTTACTGTCAGATCCTGTACCATGATATTCTTGTATTGTAATATACTTGTCAAATTAAAAATAAAATATTGTTTAAACCAAGCGAGTGATTGCCAAATTAAACCTGAAGAACCTATTTTAAACAAGAAATATCTTTAAAAAAGATATTCGGCGGCTCTCAAATACTGACGATAAACGCAACCAAATTCGCTGGTTTAGACGAGGGCGCAACACCCTTGGGCCCTTATAGTGCAACGAGAGGATTTACATGGTAGTAGCACGACTGATATGCCAATAGTCGGTCGGTTGAAAATGTCCGATAAACAAACAATTTTAACACAATTTACTCGAAAAGAACGTTGATTTTTTCTTTGATATTTTCCTACTTGAAAAGGAGATTTTTCATCCGAACATAGGAGAAAAGAAACGATTTGGCATTGGAAATATAACCGTATAACGGCCAAAAAAGACTATTGTCGAAATATATGAAACAGACTATAATCATGTCCAGATATGGGAATTGGAAAAGTTACAAATATTTTCTTTAAGAAAGGAGAAAAATACGATGCTGTAAAGTCCTTTCGAATTTAGTGGGTTATTTTATAATGCACTTCTTTACTGTGTGCAAGGCATGTAAACAATGATAGTGACAGCAATTTACAAATACTGTACATCGGGGGTTGACCTATATTCGAGACGAGGTCGTTAATACATTTGCATTTTAGACCAAGTGCACAGACTGGTTCTCTGCCATTTACATGTATGTTTTCAAGTTTAGTTTCATGTTTAATAAGATTGTAAGGACATTCTGAGTATCAACCAATGAGAGCATCTTTTTCCAGTCGGTGTGATGAATATTACAATTTAAAAATGCTTCTGATTGGTGAATAATTTAGAGCTAAAGCGATATTAGAACGGCGGCCTTTTGGCCGCCGTAAAAAATAAACTAACAATAGCATATTTTAAGTGTACCTTAGTCAAAGAATAAATGTTGATAAGCGTATCTATTATATAAAAAATAGACTTGCCCAATTTCACAGAAAATGGGTGAATCTTAAATCATTATTAGATGCCAATGTATAAACAAGAAAGGCGACTCTCTCTTTCTCTCTCTCTCTCTCTCTCTCTTTACTCCTTCTTCCTCTTTCTTTTTCTCCCCCTCCCCATATTTCCCATAAATTGTTTCTGAAGCCAAATTGTAAAACATATAGAGCTTTGATAAGCGAATATCAACTAGTCATACATTGTTTTACTAAAACGTGACAAAATGGATAATTTTGCAAAGGAAAACAATGCATATATAGAATCGGTCTCAGAATTGTTCAAGACCCCATTTTCTTGCTGATACAATGCGCACTGAAGAAGCCTATCTATCAGTACATGTTTTTTTTTTTTTTTTTTTTTTTTTTTTGGGGGGGGGGGGGGGGGGGGGGAAGGAGACATACATATTGAGAATACATCTTGTCATGTTTTGTTCATAATTTGATACCTAAAGATTCATATTCTGTAGTATGACTTACGTATGCATGTACCTGTGTATTGTAAAATGTATTGTGCTTGTATATGTTGTATGGTGTTTCTGAAACAAAACAATAAGTAAAAAAAAAAAATAACGCGCTTTTGGCAGGTACAAAGCTAAGCTCCGCATTGCACTGTTCACCTTTAACAGTAGCAGTCGTTTTTCGCCATATGTCACAGTCGTAAGCATATCTCTTAAAGTCCAGAAATATAAAAAATAACACAAACAAACACAAAATTCTCGTCTGGCCGACATTCACAACTATTTTAAGCGTGTTTGCTAACATAGCACATGGTTGTTTTTCTATTCATTTAAAGTTCGTTCCGTGTTTTTTTTATATATAAATGCTCATGTAAGCTACACATATTATCGGTACTTTGTTTGTTTGTCTTGATGCTTTACGTCACAGTCAGCGTTTTTCTGTCTTCCTTGGTTGAACCAGTACCAAGCAGAGGATAAAGTGTATGCTGCCGAGGAGTCTTGAACCAGTAGGCCTACCAGGCAGGCAAATCATCACAATACAAGAAGTGTTCAAATATGAATGCAACCAGCTTCATGACTTTCCACACATATATGCTACGACATTTTTGTGGACATTGCCATTCTTACATACTATTGTAGCAGGAGATCACTTATTATATGATTTTTTGTGGCCGTGTTCCTTGGCTGTACCAGTACTGGCCAGGTGGGTTTATGCTTTTTGTGGTTCTATGTCCAGGAACTCTGAAGGCTCAACCGGCAGTGGTTCTGGTTTTAAACTGTCTCAGAAGACGGGGCAACGACTTAAAGTCTCATCCGACAGACTGGGAGAGACAGACTGGGAGAATAAGCGATACTTACTGTCAGATCCTGTACCATGATATTCTTGTATTGTAATATACATGTACTTGTCAAATTACAAATAAAAAATTGTTTAAACCAAGCGAGTGATTGCCAAATTAAACCTGAAGAACCTGTCTTAAAACATAATAACGCGCTTTTGGCAGGTACAAAGTTGAGCTCCACACCTCACTGTTCACCTTTTAAAGTTACAGTCGTTTTATTTGCCATAGGTCACAGTCGTAAGCATATCTCTAAAAGTCCAAAAAGATCAAAAATAACACAAACAAACACAAAATTCTCGTCTGGTCGACCTTTACAACTATTTTAAGCGTGTTTGCTAACATAGTACGTGGTTGTTTTTCTGTTTTTCTTCTATTCATTTAAAGATCGTTTCCGTGTTTTGTTACATAAATGTTCATGTAAGCTACACATATTATAGACTTTCTTCACATATATGCTACGAAATATTTGTTGACACCACCATTCTTACGTACTATTGTAGCAGGAGATGACTTATAATATAAGCGATAGCTAACTGTCAGATCCTGTAATATATAATATTGTTTAAACCAAGCGAGTGACTGAAGAACCTATTTTAAAAAAAATAACGCGCTTTTGGCGGGTACAAAGTTAGGCTCCGCACTGCACTGTTCACCTTTAAAAGTTACAGTTGTTTTTTCGCCATTCGTCACAGTCGTAAGCATACCTTTAAAAGTCTGGTTAACTTTTTCCAGAAAGATCAAAAATAACCAACAAACAACATTCTCGTCTGGTTGACAATAACAATTATTTCAAAACGTGTTTGCTTAAATAACACGTGGTTGTTTTTCTGTTTTTTTTTCCTATTCATTTAAAGTTCTTTTCCGTGTTTTGTTTTGCTCTTGTGAAGCTACACATATTTTATACCACCTTTACCATCTTAAGCATGAAATATCTCGTGATGTGCAAGGTCTACACTAATTTAGGTGGTTTGAAATAGTTATAACATGTTTGTCAACCTGTACGTAAGATAATCCACTCGCTAAAGCTCGTGGATTATCTTCACGTACATCTTACAGGCGGACAACCCATGCTATAACTATTACATACAATATTTTGTTTGTTTGTTTGTTTGTGTTGATGCTTTGCGTCACAGTCAACGATTTTTTGTCTTCCTGGGTTGAATCAGTACCAAGCAGAGGATAAAGTGAATGCTGTCGGGGAGTCTTTAACTAGTGACCCTTCAATCCCAAGCTACCCTAACATGCACCTGAACCATTGCGCTCCATATGATTATTGACTTTTGTTGAGCTAGACTTATTGAATAGTCAACTCCATGTTGACCGACGCGAAGCGGAGGTGAATATGATTAAGTTGTTAACTGTTCACTAACACGTCATGTCTATACTTCCTCAAAACACATTGAGGCGTGACTGTAACTGTAAATGCATTGAATGAATCGAGGGTCATTACTTAGAGGTCGTGGTAGAGGTATTCCGAAAAGAGAAGATTCAATAAAAAAAAAATACACTAACTTTCTTACTGCACCAGCATGCATTTGCACTTTGTGCATTGCGAGACATTTAACATTAAACATTGGAAGGTCAATGAAAAATGCAATAATGGTACATAGCATACAAGTATGTCGTGGTATTCATTGTAATCGTCTCAAACGATCAGAGACGATTCCATTTCGATGAGCAGCATAGTGTTTGTTTTCAAGAAGCCCTCAATGTTTTCATGTTGACGCTATGTTCTTCAGTTACTAGAGTGATAACTGATCAACTGACGTCAACGCACAAACTGCTAACTCAAGAGAGATAAAAGAACACATTGTTGTTCACTGGTCTGACAACGTATTCACATCTTCCAACAACTGTTACAGAAGAGAAGTCGACGGATCTGAAAAATAATTCATGTCTAAAGACTATAACGTATTAATCGTGATTCTGCAGAAAAAAGTTAACTTTGCCTGCGACTGGTTTTGCTGACAAGTGACATATACTTTGTAAAGTGTTGAGACAATTTACCTGGACACAATGCCACCTTGTGGGAAGAATGCAACTGCTGTACCGGAGTTGAACGTATCACATTTTTTCTTGCCGTTTCAAAGATTGTTGCTGTACTCGCAGGAAAGATACAATATATACATAGTTGGTGGATGTCTTCATTTTGTTAGCTTGATACTAGTTGCCACGACGGTTTTTATGTTCGTACGTCACAAAGTTTTGCGGAGAAGCAGTCATCTCGTGCACCTCAATCTCTTGTTCAGTGATACTGTGCTACTGTTGACAGACTGGGCGGCCGTGTCCGCAACAGCAGCTGGGTGTGACGTGTACTCCATTACGTTCTTGGTGTTTGGCTCGTCCAGTGTCTACACCGCTGTTGCAATAGCATATGGGAGGTAAATAAAAACCCTTAACATACTATGTAAGGGTAAGAATTGTAAGAAATCAATGTTTTGGTCAACAACACATTGATTTCTTACAATGCTAACCCTTACATTCGAACAACGTAATATTCGAACACCTTTACTTCTTATAATACTCTTATTGTATTATTCGAACACATTTACTTCTTATAATTATCTTATCCTAATATTCGAACACCTTAACTTCTTACAATAATCTTACCCTTATATTCGAACACCTTTACTTCTTACAATATTCTTATCCTAATATTCGAACACCTTTACTTCATTCTTACAATACTCTTATCCTAATGTCTGAACACCTTTATTTCTTACAATAATCTAATCCTAATATTTGAACACCTTTACTTCTTACAATAATCTTTTACTAATATTCGAACACCTTTACTTCAGTCTTATAATATTCTTATCCTAATGTCCGAACACCTTAACTTCTTATAATAATCTTATCCTTATAATCGAACACCTTTACTTATTCCAATATTCTTATCCTAATATTCGAACACCTTTACTTCTTACAATAATCTTATCCTAATATTCGAACAACTTATTTCTTACAATATTGTTATCCTAATATTCGAACACGTTAACTTCTTACATTAGTTTTATCCTAATATTCGAACCTTTATTTCTTACAATAGTATTATCCTAATATTCGAACACCTTTGCTTTTTACACTATTCTTATCGTGATATTCGAACACCTTTTCTTCTTACAATAATCTTATCCTTATATTCAAACACCTTTACTTCTTACAATAATCTTATCCTAATATTCAAACACTATATTTCTTACAACAATTTTAACCTATTATTCGAACACCTTTACTTTTTACACTATTATTATCCTAATATTCGACCACCTTTACTACGCTAAGTACAGGATTAGTGTCTTGCGCAAGGACACAGCGCAATCATGCAGTTCCAGAAATTTTCGTCGGGGTGGGAGGTCCAGGTCAAAAAGTTCTGACATTTTTTTTTCTTTCTTTTCAGTCCTCAACTTATTTTTTACAGAAGTGCAATGGTATATTTCAGAGAAAACTACAATTTTTCAAGGTTGCAAAGGGGGTCCAACATTTTCCAGGGGGGAGGGGGTCAACTTTTTCCAAGGCGGTCCATTCGCTTATTCCCCATAGAAACCCGTATAACTTGTGATTTTCAGGGGGTCTGGACCCCCTGCATCTCTGGATTCGCACATGGTAGCGCAATGTCTGCGATCAGTCTCGAACCAGCGACCCCCGATTCTAAGTCTAATTCTCTACCACTTTGGTGGTTTTCAACTGACGTCGGATGATCAATTTTTAGGTTTATATTTATAAATGCAATACTAGTCAAGAAAACATGCAGACTCGCCAGAGACTTTGCTGCTTGTGAACACAATGAAAACTCAGACTAAAAGTTACACCTTTAGATCTCCTTGGATACGTCAGCATGGACGTTTAAAGGAGGTTTTGTGCAGGGGCGGATCCAGGATTTCTGGAAAGGGGGTTCATATGTATACAGGTGGGGGTCGTTTGCTGATTTTATCTCATTTTTCTTAAATATCCCATGAAAATGAAATAATTTGGTCAGTTGAGACCAAATTATTTCATTTTCATAGGATATTTAAAAACGGGGGCGGGGAGGGGGTACGCTTGAACTCTCTGGATCCGCCACTGTTGTGCACATATGTTAGGTGCCAACAAACTCTCACTTGATAGTGGTCCTTTGGTGATTGTTTTTTTTTTTGTCTGATTTGATTCTTTACGTCCCATCAACAATATTTCAGTCAAACAGGTCTTCCTGTGTTGAACCAGTACTAAGCTAGGATAAATGTGTCTTGTCCATCGAACCACAACGCAGTGACGCAGGTGAGGCTCGAACCCGCGGCCTCTCGGTCGCGAGTCAAGCACTCTACCACTAAACCACTGCGCCCCCCCTTTGGTGATTGTATAACCTATATACGTAAATGACTTAATTCATTTTACTTTATTTCAGATACGAACACATGAAGAACAGATCAGGACGTACCAACAGCTTGACTAAACATCCTATAGCCTGGATAATCGGGATATGGGTAGCGAGCGTCATGGCATCAGTGTTCCCACTTTATTCTAAGGCACAAATCGCATTTACCTCCCATACCGCGTTCTCCGGTCATATGTGTTTCTTTGTGGATGGAATCCTGTATAAAAGTCAAAGACATGCTATCGCCTTCATACTTTTAGTGGTAGTCATCCCCGTTACCATAATGACGTTCTGTTACGTCAGAATTTACCAGAATGTGCGTCGTGCAAGAATCAGTCGATGGATTAATCAAGCGGCCCATCAGTACAGCACGCATACAAGAATCATTTATGGACACAAGAGGCGAGCAAATATTGTCCCCAGAAAGCAACAGTCATCACAGTACCCTCTTCAATCGAACACTGTCAGTCATCGTGAAAAACACATAGTTATTAAAGGACTTGTTTCTGTTGTGCCACAGCTTCTCTTCTGGTTGCCATTCGGCATCTCTTGGCTGTCGCATTCCCATACTGGTTTCCCAGAAGATTTCCGAGTTCACCAAGTATACATCATGATTTTAGCAAAATGCTCTGTTGTAGTAAATATATGTCATTACATAAGTTTCAATGTTAAGTTCAGAAAGTTTTATATCAATCCATTGACAAAATGTTGCAGCACGGACTATGCAGGTAGCCCTCGAGTGGAGATTAGTCACATAAGCCATGCTGAGACAAGCATCAGACGCCGTGTAAGCTTGACCTCAGCTTGCACAGAGCTTTCTGATAAGACTAACCCTTCTGTGACATTGCCTCTTAGGCCTATCATGGAGACAGAAATAACTGAAAGCTTGACAAAAGTGAGCGATGGCTTAAGCAGAGAAAGGGTAAGGTCAGTGTCCACGCCCGCCCGAAATTTTCTCGCTAAACGAAACACCATTTTCCCGGAATGAATACCGTGTAACGGTATAAGAATACTTTGCAGCAGAAGATTTCCAGCTCAGGATTCCTAAAAGAATACATTGTAACAGTTGTTCTCCAGTTCATGATTCCAAATAAAATACAGTGTAAAGGCTCATTTACCTGTTCATGATTCCAAATAGAATACTTTGTAACGGTAGTTTTATAGTTCAATATTCCAAAAATAATTCATTGTAACAGTTATTTTCGAGTTCACGATTCCAAATAGAATGCTTTGTAACAGTTGTTTTCCAGTTCATGAGTCCATATAGAATACATGTACTTTGTAATGGTATTTTTCCAGTTCAGGATTAAAAAATAATACATTGTAACAGTTGTTTTCCAGTTCATGATTCCATAAATACACTGTAAATAACAGTTATTTTCCAGTTTATTATCCTAAATAGAACTCTTTGTAACAGTTGTTTTTCAGTTCAGGGTTCCAAGAAGAAGAATACATTCTAACAGTTGTTTTCCAGTTTATGATTCCAAAAAGAATACTTTGTAATGGTAGTTTTTCAGTTCATGATTCCAAAAAGAATACTTTGTAATGGTAGTTTTTCAGTTCATGATTCCAAAAAGAATACTTTGTAATGGTAGTTTTTCAGTTCATGATTCCAAAAAGAATACTTTGTAATGGTAGTTTTTCAGTTCATGATTCCAAAAAGAATACTTTGTAATGGTAGTTTTCCAGCGCATGGTTAAAAAACAAACGAAAAACAACAGCATTGTAACAGCTGTTTTCCAGCTCAGAATTCAAAAAAGAATACTTTGTACAGTTGTTTTCGAAAATAATACTCTAAAACTTAAATTTCCACCCCAGTCCCCGAGGTTATAAAATGCATGTTCAACTGAGCATGAACTTCTTACTGCTCATAAAAAACCCAAACTAAAATGCTAAAAAATAACGACTTGTTTTGCTATCAAATTCTCAGATTTTGCATTTATTATGCTTATAAATGTTGAAATGCAAACAATTGTTTGCATTTTTAAAAACATTTATGAGTAATTAAGAGCATTAAGAATAAAAACAAACACAATATTCAAAAATTGGAGGGGCGTATTGCGACTTTTTTTTAACTACTATATTAACGGTACAGCGAACAGTGAGCCATCAATTTTGTACAGGCACGTTTGAGCATATAGACAAAAAGTCAAACTATATTCATGTTAATTTATTATCAATCTAGAAACTGTGAACAAAGCTAGAAGATAATTTTGTTTTTGAAAACCATGAAGACCTAGATCGGATGACGCATGAAGGATGATGAAGTAGCACCCGATTAGGGATTTCACTTATTGCATTGGTGTACTGAATAGCCCAACTCGAGAACATTTGAGCCGCGACATTATATTTTGTGCGACCAGCAAAGGCTCAGATCAGCCTGCGCAGTCTGACCAGAGCCTTTGCTAGTCGCTTGGATATTCTATGACCGTTAAGCTACTGACCGAACAGCATTTGGAGTGTCTAAGCTTAACATGGGGCTGCAAGGCTCGTCTGAGTCTATCCATGCCAAAATGCCACATTGTTGGGAATCACATGTCGTTGTTCATTTGGTACCTATCATGTATGCGTAAAGTCAATCTTCAAAGATGTAATAATTTGAGCCGTGGCATGTGATTTCCAACTATGTGACATTTTGATAAGTGTAGACTCAGACGAGCCTGTGCAGCCTCTTTTTAGGCTTAGAAACTCCAAATGATGTTCAATCAGTAGCTTAACACTCATAGAATAATCATGCGACTAGCAAAGGCTCTGATCAGCAGAATGCGCGTATGCGCAGGCGGATCTGAGCCTTTGCTGGTCGCACATACCACATTGTTGGAAATATCATGCACTGGCTCATATGTGTAGCTATGTAGTGGGACTAGAGGCCTGACGTTTGATCAGAGCTTTTACCTGCATCCTTTTTACCTACACCCTTACTTTGTGTTGCGTGCGTGGATCTAGTGAGGTGGGGAGGGGGTCCAAACTAACACCCCCAAATGTCCGGATCCCAAAGCCCTCAAGCCAGCTTTCAATGTTGGGCCATCATCGGCATGCCAGTCGCTGTCGGGCCGATACTTGCCTGCTTATAGTGGTATTTGGATCCCCCTCTCCTCATTAACTAAGAATTAACCAATGAATTTTTTCATATTCAAGCAGGTACTCTTATATGCAAAAGTTCTGTATATTCCTGACTGGTGACACTGGTTGAACTTTAGAAAGATAAAGTAATATCATAAGCCTAAAAATGATATCGAAATTGGACCACCTCTGACAAAACTTTCTGGATCCGCGAATGTGTTGGTTAGCAGAATGGGCTCTGGTAAGACTGCACACGAATGCAGGATTTTCTGTGCCTTCGCTGGTCACCTATGCGTTAGAAACCAAAATATTTTGAGCCGGCTCGTTGATATGTTGTTAAGTTTATATGTTGCTGATTCCCTTGTTGTTTCAAAATGTAAACCAGACCGTATTGAAATAAACTTGAAAAAACAATTCTTGCTTCATATTCCTTTTTGTTGAACTAAAACAATAATTATCATATAACCTATAAATAGACATCTTTTGATTGGCCCAGATGCCTATCCATTCGAGTCCATAAACTACATATCACATGGGCTGCTGGTTTTTCCCATTCAATATTAGTTACTAAAAATAGACTTCATAACAGGTGTGCTTTCAGCATGAAACTAAATACAACTCAGTGAGTGACAGCAGCATGAAATTCACAAGATTTCATTTTTTATCATATACATGTAATTCAGACTTTGCTGTTGAATATAGTATTAGCAGAACTCTTAGATACACTAATGAATTCTTCCTTCTGGATAGATGCAATAAACTTGGAATGGTCCATTGTATAATTCAAGGAGTCACAGGTTTTAATTTCTAAACAAAATTGTAGTTTATTCCCCCCAAGATCTTTTTTGTCTTAGCAAACAGTGTAGACCCTGATGAATATTGGTACTCTCAGGTCGATATCACATCATGTCCAATGCCTCAATTAGTCAATAATTGTATAGTGTTAGGCATCGCAATGATTTCGAAATGAGGCGGTATCCAGCACAAGGTACACGTTGGTATGTGCTTACATATGTACAGGGAAGATTCGAATCAGGTTGCGCATCCACTCACATCGGCGGATCCAGAGGGGGGGGGGGGGCAAGGGGTCCGGACCCCCCCCCCCTGAATAATCACAAAAATATAGGGTTTCTTAGAAATACTGGTCCGGATTCTATGGAAAATTACAAAGCTACCAAGCCAGCGTTCAATGTTGGGCCATCATAGGCACGCCAGCGAAACGCCATTTGAATTCAGGCAGGCAGATGATGTCCCGCTGATCTTAGCATTTGGATCCTCTCATCAGCTTTTAAAAAAAGTTTTCATAGTTGGACCCCCTCAAAAAAAAAAGTTTTCAAAGTTGGACCCCCTCTGGCAATTTGTTTTTGGATCCATCCATGTGGTATGTGATTACAGGGAAGATTCGAATCAGGTTGCGCATCCACACAGTCTGATCTTGATATTAGTCTTAGTTTTCCATCTGGCTTCACAAAGATTGAATACTTTGACCAGACGGCGCAGATGCGCAGGATGATCTGATTATTCGATGGGTGCACATGTCAGCTTGTACCTTTTGCTGGACACAGAATCGAATATCAAAGTGGGTTGAAGAAGTCACATGTGGCCGGGTCAGGGGTGTAAGAAGGGTGAAAACTGTGTCGCTATAGAGGACTTGTGAGTCGGAGCACTGTCATGGAGTAAGGTTATACCTGTTATACCAACAACTGGGCGTCTCTTCTTTTTTTTAATTATTTTCCTAAGCTTGTCTATACAATATCACAATATACTTTACCAGTAACTTTTGCCCTGCCATGCGACGCAGCTATTGGAGAAACCTTCTTTACACTTGATTACCTGTTTGGTGGCCCATATTTTGTGGCTCTACACAGCACTGTCTGATTGACTGAAAATAATGCACACATGTCTCGGTCACCAGTCACAAAAATGAAAAACTGTCTGGCTGAATTGTGGCTCGGACCCAGTATAAACGGACTGGTCACTAATGGAAATAGAAAGTTATGTTGTCTAGCCATTTATTTTAGCGCTATTTCCCAGTACTACAGCCAATACAAGAAGTTACTCCCGGTATGCGTAGTTGAACTATTACAAGTTACAGTTTAAGAAAATGTAGTTTTCTTATCTTTACGGTTGGTTTCTGACGATTTTCGGCTAAAAAGTGCCGAAAATAGCTAAAACTGGTACTTTTTGGTTTCTTGTCGATGTTCATAAAGACGGATAAACTGTCAATAAATTTAACAATACAGTCTTAAAATAGTAAATTGAACGGAAAATCACAGATATGCAAAGAAATAACAGAGAAATAACGGAGATGTGATCATTTAATCTTCAACGTACGTCAGTTTTGAAAGCTCAGCCTCGACAACATATTTCCAATATATACATTTACCTGTATACAAATGTATCAGTTTCCAGTCCGTGTATATTTGGTCCGAGACTGTGGGTACAGTTTCAGCAAATTTCGGGTGGCAAAAACACACTGCCTTTTTTGGTCCTCAGTAAGCAAATGTGGAATGTGCGTGCCTGGGGTCTGCAGTATGTGATTATGACATTTTGCTGGCCATACTGACATGTTCACAAGTGAAACTGGGGTTTAACCAGAGTTGAGAACCATAAGGCTGATTGTGATATGTTATACATGTAACTAGATTCCATTTAATTACGTTTTATGGATAACTTCATGTCAAAATTATATAATGACCACGCGTAACGTTACACTTTAGGCGGAGACAAGTAACGTCATCACAACGTCCGTGACAACGCAAATTTTCATATATCATTGGAATTAACACTTTGAAGGCGATAAACTGACATTTAAAATGTCATATGATAGGCAGAATCATACACTGGTGGTCATTCCCTATTAAATCATTAAACTCGCGAAAGGCTCATTTAAACTAGAGGACCTGACCTCTTTAATTATGTTAAAATAGGCCAAGGTCAACTACAGCTTATAATAAAACATATTTTGATTTCCATATATGGGGGTTGCAGCCATTTTGGTCAAGTGACTTAAAACAATCTCATGAATACTCCATCAAACAGCCCAGTGATATCTGAGAAACAAATGTTTATATAGGTATGTGGCAGTCCAAATAAGTGGCATTGGATAAAAGGTCACAGGTCAGCTTGACATTTGGTACTTATATTGTCTAATAAGGTTAAACATTTCTCTAAAGTATTATGATTTCGGCTTAAACAGTCATAGAAAAATGAACAATTTAAGATTGTTCCCATATAAATGCATTAGGAATCAAGTTTGACGTTGCCATAAAGTAGGTCAAGCTAGATTCATCATTTGTGCAAACCTGGTAGAGACCACATCCCCAATGCTACATGGCAAGTCCCAAGGCCATTGGCCTTCTGTTCCAGAGAATAAGATATTTTAAGGGTTTTTAACATAAATTGGTGCGGTGGCCTTGACCTTGAAACTTATTTATAGCCATTGTCTCATTAGGTTTAACATATCAAGTGAGAATAATGACTTTGGCTTCAACAGTATTCAAAAAATCAGCATTTTAATAAATTTCACATTTAAATGCAATCGGAAGCAAATTTGACCTTGATGTTATGTAGGTCAATGTCAACCTAGGATCATCATTTGAACAAACTTGGTAGGCCCAACATCCAAAATCTTACATACCAAGTCCCAAGGTCATCAGCCTTCTGGTTCTGGAGGAGAAGATTTTAAAAGGGTTTTTACCATATATGGGCATGTCAGCCATCTTGGTCAAGTGACCAATACAATTTGTACAAATCTTGGCTAACTTATTGTAAGGTGTCTTCATATGAAATTTGGCCCAATGGTTTCTGAGAAAACTATGTTTCAATATATTGATGGGACTCCAATATGAGCGGCTTGGCTGAAAGGTCAAAGGTCAACCTTGACCTTTGGAACTTATCTATAGCCATTGTCACATTAGATTAAACATATAAAGTGAGAATAATAACATTGGCTTCAGTAGTTTTCAAAAAATCAACTTTTCAAAAATTTCCCCATTTAAATGCATTAGGAAGCAAATTTGACCTTGACGTTAAGTAGGTCAAGGTCAACCTAGGATCACCATTTGAACAAACTTGGTTGGCCCCACATCCCCGATGCTACATACCAAGTTCCAAGTTCCAAGGTCATCGGCCTTCTGGTTCTGGAGAAGATTTTTAAATGGTTTTTAGCATATATGGGCATGGCGGCCATCTTGGTCATGTGACCAGGACCATTTGAACAAACTTTCGTTCCCCCATCCTAAGGAGTCTCCATATGAAATTTGAGTTCAATGAGCCTAGTGGTTTCAGAGGAGAAGATGTTTGAAAATGTTGACGGACGGAAGGACGACGGAGTCACTGGTATACTAATAGCTCACCTCGGAGCCTTCCGCTTAGGTGAGCTAATTATAAATTCATATGAAATGATCACCCTTGTAAAGCCTCGTTTATATGCACAATTTGCACCCTTGTGCAAAATTGCACCCTGGAGTAAATTTGCTACCCCTGATGTAGCGTTCATATGTCAATAAATTGTGCCCATATGTTTTTGGATTTGCTCTTCAAACATATCACAATTGTTTCAGTTTTACTTTAAGGAGAAATTCGATGTGTTAAGAATGTTTCGATTATTAGTCAGTTCAAGATACCGTTGTGTGAGAAAAATGCAACTCCATTTGGTTTTATTTGCTTTATTTATTTATACAATACTTAAAGAGGATAATACACCAGTCATTTGTATCCACGGCCCCCACCTACGGGGATAGCCGTGGAATAGCCGGGGTAAGGTGCTGGACAATTACTTTTCGATTGTCCCCGCAGTGCCGGGGAAGTGTGGGGGTTATAACATTGGGACCCTTACCCTGCTGGGATTTTCTTGTTTGTTTGTTTGTTTGGTGCTTAACGACGCATCAACCCGTGTGGGTCATTAGCGTCAGACGGTATTAAACTAAAAATGATATTGCTGGGTTTTTCTGTTGTGTAGGGTGGAGCAAAGAGCAGGCTTGTTACCATCAGCTTGTCCCACAGGGCGGAGCTTATACAAGGGCTCTGGAAAGTGAAAATCATTATTCCCGCACATTCCCGTAGGTGGGGGAGCAGTGGATACAAATGACTGGTGCATAAATGACACTTATAGAAGCTGTTGCAGCAGTACTAAGTAAATATATGACTATCTGGCCAAGAGAGGTGGACGTAGTGCTTGAGACTTATACGTGTTCTGATGATCCATGGCTTCCGAATGTCACGGGCTCTGCGACAAACTGCGGGAATAGCTGCAACGGAATGAGCGTGTGCGTTAAGTTGTTTCAATTGAACTGCTGGTAACAGTTTGACTTAGTACTGCGCAGAGCTGGAACCTCTGCGTAATAGCAAAATAAACGTCTTGTGAATGTGTGAAACGGGTTTGGTCTTCAATTGTTGACGAACCCTTCTAAATCTCTGTTAAGCTTCCGAAGGGAAATGGCTCAACCGAGGCTATTTTAAAGGTGGAGTAAATCAGTCACTTTTAATGTTCTGGGGAAGTTAGCGAATGGTGAGCTGTGAGAGGTGTGGTGAGCGGTATATCCTGGCTCACAATATACTAAGTAAATAACAACACTGGAGACAGATATCAAGTTCCAATTTTCTTCTTCTATTAACGTTCCTTAAACCTTAATGTTCATTACACATGTGCTAAAACCGTTCAAATAGTAAATAGTTACTGGTATATCCAAATATAACAATAAGTTCATCTAACTATCGTTAATTTAAAAGGTATAATTAAACCCTATGGATATGCTGGAACATTCCAAGCGTAAATTTCTAATCCTAAATCAAATTGGTAAATTACCAAAATAGATTAAATGTCATAAATTTTCGGTTGGTAAATCCAAACAGTATTTTATATCTAAACCGCTGAGTTGGTAGATCCAAACTATCTTAAATTATCACGTCTTAACCGTTTAGTTGGTAAATCCTAACTGATTTCCATAAATCAAAATTACTAAAATTCCAAAAAAACAGACACGCCCATATTCTAAAATTTAAGCATTCGCCAATCACCTTGGCAGAGCCATAAGGCGGTCCTAAAACATATAGATTAACATTTCAATAAGCTAATCTCTTTGACGGACAATAGCGCCGCCGCCAAACGGATGCGATTAACAGACGTTGTGATCTCAACTCCCGTGAGCATGTTTGCACAACTGAATCATGTGTGAACAGTGCCATTGTTCGTCAAATGTAAGACACTAAAATATGATCACCTTAATTGATGTCAACACCTGCGAGAAGCTTGGGTTCGACTCAGTAATTGAGGAGACATATTCTGGTCTAAAAAGTGCAAAATAAATTAAAATCTTCAAATTTTGAATTAAATATTTCCTAGTCAAACTATCATTTCCAAATTCATTATCTGCTTAAAACGACAATTAATTTGATACCCAACATGACTGTAATACACTTGAAATTCAAAGTTGATTTCTTTATTGATTTAGAAAAATAAATAAATAAAATAAATAAATGTTTATTTATTTTATTATTTATTTAGAATCCAAAGTACCAAAAATTCCCATCATAATACTATCAATGGCTACAAGAAGTTTGGATTCCCAAATGGGAGGGGGGGGGGGTAAGATAGAGGGTAGACATATTCTAATTATTGCTCTGTCTGAACATCACGTTGATTACATGAATCATAAAGGGTGGCCACTCCGTTATTATGCAAGGGGGGGGGGGCATTTTCACCGATGTGGACATCGGATAGCATGGACTCGTGCATGGCGCCAGGGTTCTGGCAAACTCTAATTTCCATTGCTGAGGTTAGGAAGAGATATTGTTCGGAAATAGAATCGTGCAAATCGAAGCCCATAGACCAGAAATTGCAGTTGTTCTGCGTGGCAACCCGGCAAAGCCGATGAAGTAGTGACTACAGAGAGAAGCAATGACCTTAAGTTTGATAGGGACTATTTATATAGTTTATTTTCATACACATGTACATGTTCATATAGACAAGAACAGATATGGCATTAAGTGCCATATCGATGAACTCGGCTTTAGCAGATAAAGAGTTCGTTCTTTCATTACATCACAAGCTACATGTGAGTACATGTATCAACAAACCGAATGATGTACACAAACATAATCAATCAATTACTCACTCAGTCAATCAATCATTTTTACAACCTCCCTCCGTGATGAAACTATCTCCAGGTATTTTTATTCAAAGAAGGAGTCCTACAAGACAGAATTGCATAAGGCAAATCTTACCGTTTAAATTGAGGCCTTTAACTGCTCATATACGCATGTAAGGAACTTATAGAGCATGGTTTTTGGCTCTGTATTTGAAAACAGAATAAACCTTGAGATTATCGAAATTTGCTTTTTTTACCAGACGCCTATATAATGTTTAAAACCGCGAGAACCCCGACTTTGTTAAAGGCAGGGACCACCCTGAGCGCCCGCGCAGTCCCATCGGCGCCTTTTGTTTTTACATGTGTATTCAAATGTATGATAAAAGTCAGGAAAACCGTCAGGTTCGATCCATTTTTAACTCTTTGTCGGACCAGATCTGGGACCAAACTTTCTACTTATGTTATCAGCAGAGGCATGCTGATAGCAATGTTTAAGATCAAAGAAGCCGCTATGGATTCTGTTGCACGACGTGGTTGCGGTCGGCCATGGTCGGCCGCTTATATAAACTTCAATCAAAACACACATCAAATTCAGGTTTCGACCAAACCTTTATGCCATGCTCAGGCTATATTTTATTCGCTGCCGAACAACTAGTGGGGTACCAAGTAGCAAACCACTGATCGGATCAGCTGGGCCTGGGCAAATTTGATAATATAAGGGGGTACCCTTCAATTCTTGGCTCTAAATACCTTTTGTTGTATTTTATACAGTAAAGTGTTGTTTCTGTGTGCCTGGGAATGTTTGATCATCAATAAAAATCATTCTTTGGCAACTGAAAATACTAAATGTGGCTATCCGGCCAAAATACGAATGTGTGGCTCGGCCTGGAAATGCATCAGAATTCTACTTTCATTTTCATATACACAAACTCGAAGCTGATTATCAAAGAAACGAGGTGGGAGGCAGGTATTGAGTTGTAAATATTGCACATGATCATGGAGATTTCTGCATGATTTAGCAAGATTTGAGTGGCTTGCTCGGGCACACTGTCCAGCAGGGGCATCCAATTTGGTACATTTTGTCGTAAAAATTGCCGTCGAAAAAGTGGGGTCTGAGAAGATTTCTATGCTATTGGCTCTCTTATGTAAGATCGATTTTAGTGTTTTATTTCTCTAGAGTCCACAAAAACATCTCTAATCTTGATTTAGATTGAAGAGAATTGGCTTTTATATGTGAAACTGGTCGCAATCAGAATTTATCTTAGTGCGCCCTCCGGCACGCTCTGGGGTCTCCGTTTGATGGTGGTTTGCTACCATAGCGCGAGGCAAGCTCGTTTGCGAATTTAATTCATCAATTTACCCTGCCGCTTATATAAGCGCAATAAGTATTAGCTTTTCAAAAAAGCTGGCGAAAGAAAAAAACGTCCCAAAGTCAAAACGTCCTTGATTGGCAAAGAGTGGGGGCGAACTTCACATCAGTAAACGTAGTTATATGATTGTCATCCACATCTGATCACATAGAATTACTATGAATTCAGGCACTGTTTTATGACGGTCATGAGAAACAGGTTTTATGCCCCCAAAGCGAGGCATATAGTCATCAAAATGCCGGTCCTTAGTGTCCTAAGTGTTTGAGTGTTCATATCATATCCGGAGTATATCTCCTATAATATTTTAGGTAGGAATGCCAAAATTCGTGTCTTAATGCATTTAGGGTCATGGAGCGTCACGCACCTTTACCACTGCCATCAGATGTAGAAAAATCGTGTCACGAGCATAAATCCTAGGAATCCCAAATTTGGTTTGAGAACACATCTTAGGGTCACAGAGTCTCTACATATACAGTTAAGCGACCACTGTGACCTTGATTTTCTGGCATCAGTTTTAAGAAAAATGTGCTGTCTAGTATTGTCAAATGATTTTCCATAAATGTGTCGCATGCTAGATACATTACCATAACATACAATGCATAAGTCGGGTGCTTTCAAAAGATCAAGCAACATCCTCGCTGGAACCATGTGTTAAATGGTAACAAACCACAAATCAGACGTTAATAATCAGAGCTAAGAATAAATCTACATGTACAAGCTCTAGAAGTTCAAAATGGAAGCATGCAGTGGGCAAGAATACATACAATGATAGGGCTAAACGACCGCCAGCTTTTTTGAAAAGCTAATACTTGTAGCAATGACCAGTGACCAAAATATCGATCACTGCCTTGATGTAGCACATTCATTAAACATAGGTTTCCGGCCTGGTTTTAGGGTGGGTCATTTCGGCATATTCTGATAGGATCTGATTGTTTTATAAACTTGCCAAAGTTCCGACTGCATTGATTTTTCCACGAAATCGTACATGCGGGCATTCTCGCAAGAGCGTTCACTAGTACAAAATAACCAAACAAAATTGGGCTCTTTTCTGAAATAATTATTGTGTACACAAATAGGTGCTGACTTTCTTTTATTTATTTATTTTTTATATAAATTTCCAAAGATCCGTCTGCATTAAACACTACCCAGGCCGAGTACCGAAAGCTCAAGAACAGACTGCACATGCATGCATACTAGCAAGAACACTTACAGGGAAATAACTAACAACAATCGGGCAAATAATGTTTGTGGACAAAAATATGTACTGAAAAGGGAGCATTCCAGATCCGACTCTATTAAACACTTGAACACTTGGATTTTGTCTCTGTACTAACATAAGCAAATAAAGTTATCAGAGCCACTTGATGGCTGTGAATGCATGATTACTTCACGCATGTTAAATGCATTAGGGTATCTGCCGCATTTATGTTCATATGAACAGCGTACACGCAGGAAGAACACAGAGACCGAAATATAGTGGATGGCTGTGCTTACATATTTAAAGGGTGTGATAAATTAAATGAGCTGGTCCAAATACTATAACATTTACAAGAAATCTAATCAAGGAACGATGTGAAAGCGCCAGGTCATTCAGTTTATGACATGTATGCGTGACTGAGATATATCCTTATGCAATGACCAGCACTACACACTGCTGTTGGTTATACATGTAAGGTATGATAGCTCAACTTGCGACATCAAATTTCTGAGAACTAACTATAGCCCCTGTATTATACAGAGTAGTCTTTTAAAATTCTGAAAGACAGGTTTTATCATGAAACGGCTTATTTCCATTCATTGGAATACACTACGGGGCGTGGTTGACCTGTTTAACAGCGATATTCCTACGCGCATCACGCTGGTATGCAGTGTCCATTCATAGAAACCAATTAAATAAGAGTTACTGTTCCTGAAATGACCGTGAGCTTTCCAGTTCGCAAAAACACCATTAACTCAGTAAAAGTTCAACTTTCGAATGAAAATCGGCAACAAAAGACATTTATTTGAATAACTGCACTGTGGTTTATGTTTCACTCACTATCATTTCAAAGCAAACAGCCATTTTAACACGAACTATTTCTTCAAAGTGTAGAAATTTCGAATACAGATACAACTCTCTAGAATAGCTGATATTGAACAGATCCCGAGTTCCAAAAAGATGGGTAATTTATCAAAATCTAAGCTCAAATTGTACATATGTGATAATAAGTTGTGTTCATGTGCGCAATTTGCACCTAGGGGCAAATGTGCACGTGGGTGCTAATTTGCTCCACCGAATTTGCACCACCTACAAAGGTGGAGCAAATTTGCACTCAGGTGCTAATTTGCACCCCGGTGCATTTTCATAAAACACCATTTATATGACCAAAATACACCCCAGGTGCAAATTTACACCCTGGGTGTATATTTGCACCGGGGTGTATATTGTGCATATAAACGAGGCTTAAGATCCTCTATTCTCCGAGTTCGATAAGAAAACACTTCCAAGTCACATTAGAAATACCTTTTATTATTAAAATGTTTGACAATGACAATGGTGTATTTGCAACGAAAAATAATCACATTAAATAGTTATGACAAACAAATAAACTAGCAAATGACATGAGAATAAACTAAAAAGATAAAAAAACCATACTTAACCCTTAAAGCGCCAAGAAAAAAATGCATCTGAAAATGTCGTCTCCTGAAGTCGTCTACTGCAAATAATTGCCTAACATTACTGACGAATTAAGTATAGAAGCAAACAGCGTGGACCCTGAACAGACTGCTCCTATAAGAGCAGTCTGATCTGGGTCCACACTGTTTGCCATAGAGGCTTCTTAAACAGTTCAGCAGACGAGAAAGCAGACGACTTTTGTAGCGATTGGCGCATTAAGGATTAAGCAGCAGTGACAAACACATTTAAAAACATCTATCATCTATAAGTTATACAGTGTCGTGTAAGGCAAATGCACTTTTAGATCTAACGTGCAACCTCGATGAATTCTATCCAAGCATGAGCTGTAAGCATTCATTAGGGTAGCCTACGCAAAGCACCCCAACTTAATACCTTGAGCACATACCTTCGTGAGCCAATGACCACAACCTCATCTGATGCTCTACATGGCTGCACTCACAACAACAGTCGTCTGCTTTCTGGTTTGCTAAAATGTTTAAGTAGCTCCTATGGCAAACAGTGTGGACCCAGATCAGACTGCTCCTATAGGAGCAGTCTGTTCTGGATCCACGCAGTTTGCTTCTATACTTAATTCGTCAGTAATGTTAGGCGATTTTTGCAGCAGACGAACATTTCAGATGCATTTTTTTTCTTGGCGCTTTATTAAGGGTTAAACAATCAGAAATAAATCTTATATTTAACAAAGAGGAGTTACATTCTCCTTTTCAAAAAGACGATATAATCGAAAATATTTTGTGCAATTACTGTTATTAGAAATTTTATTACTCAGTTTGAGTTTCAGCAAAAATCCTTCCTTCTCTCTTTGCTGTATAACGAACATGCCAGCAAGAATCGGATTTCATTTTCAACTGATATTGTACTGCATAAAAAATAAATCAACAAAATAACTTACTAACATGACTCTGAACTTATGTAGAAGTGAAGAAAGCCTAGTTTACAAACACAGGGTTCAATCAGACATGTTCGAGTAAAATTCAAGGACTTCTTAAAGCCTCTCCTACGGTTTTCAAGCACTAAAATCGTATGAAAAATTATGATCTAAGTGTTAAAATTCTACTTCAGAAATGAATTCAGACTGAGATAATGGAGACATTAGTATAAGAAAAAACAGTGTAAAATTGTAATGTTGCACTAAATAAAGGCACAACAATTTTATAGATTTAGGTCTCTATCAACAGTGCAAAGTCCAACAGTAAATAGTAGCATTCAAAGACTTTTCAAGGTTTCTCAGTGATTTTCCAGTACTTTTCAGGGCAGATTTATTTTCAGGGACTTTTCATGGAAACCCTCTAAATCCAAGTACTTTTCAAGCCTGTGCGAACCCTGTTTTCCAAGTGCAAATTGATTTATATAGTACCATAAGAATTTCCTAAATTTTATCAGAATCATCGAGTCAACTCCCCGAAATCCAGACAACTCTTCAAAGTTAAGTGCTTAATCGGTAATTTTGTTTTTATTTCCTCATTGGAAATAAATCCCTTTAGCCGGAACTCGTTTTTCTTAAAGACATCCACAAGATGAAACACATGTCATATTCATTTTATCATTACCAATTTTTAAAGGGACTAGATCTGTAAGTATGAACATTTTTCGAAAACAAAATATTTTCTTTTTAAGTCATTTGTAAAAATAGAATTAAGTTATGTTTTCACAATAAATATGTTCAGTACAGCTGAAAGCTGAATGGAACAGTGAATTATCTAATAAAAACTGGTGATTTTTCTCTTGTTAGGAATCATTAACGTCCCTCCAATAATTCTAGACAGGTGATTTTTAACATAAATGCAGTTGTTTTGATAGATATTATGCAGCTTTAAACAATCGTAACATTTCTCTGAACTTTTGACGTCAAACATTAACAAATGACGTCTGATGGTAAATCCTTATCTGTATTTCTGACTTAGGATAGAATCTCTAAGGTCTTGCAAAATATAAGGATGCAGCAGGAGTCAATGCTTTACACGCTAGAAAGCACACTGGACCTATTCAAAGAACAGAAAATATTCAATATAATAAATTTGAGCCGTGACATGTGATTTCCAACAATGTGGCATTTTGACAAGTGTAGACTCAGACGAGCCTGTGCAGCTTCCTTTTAACCTTAGAAACTCCAAATTATGTTCAGTCAGTAGCACAACACTCATAGAATATTCAAGCGACTAGCAAAGGCTCTGATCAGACGGCCCGTATGCGCAGGCTGATCTGAGGCTTTGCTGGTCGCACATACCACATTGTTGGATATCTCATGCTGCGGCTCATTTTAAGAGTGAATGTATTAATATTATCAATTTATCCTGGGCACCTGAACTAAATTTGACAGTATTCACCCTACCTGAGCATGACAATCCCCAATGCAAGAGCGCCCATGATGGTCAGTCTTACTCTAAACACTGGAATTAAACAAGAGCGCCCATGATGGTCAGTCTTACTCTAAACACTGGAACTAAAAACTCAGTTACTTCCTCAGATTCTGTTTTACCAAAAACAAATATCAAGAGACAATAATGTTGTGATTCACTTGTGCTTTGACAATTTTGACTCATATGAAGAGACCCTATTAGGTTCTGGAACCACTTACTCTACTTATGGTTTGGCATACAGGAGGTACTTAATCCAGACAGACAGCCCATCATAACAGAGACAGGCCCTACTCCCAGATCAAAGGAAAGGTCTGTGAAACCTGTTGAAACTGCAGTTAAACCTCGTTTTTCGAATAGGAAGGTTGAACCCAATCTTGATAGAGAGACGAGAAGAGTAGAATATAGTTTTGAAACTTCTAAATCAGACAATTTTGCATGGCTTATTTGTCGTCGAAAGAGTGGTTCTTTGAAAACGCAGAAAGTTCCAACTTGGACAGGATGGTTATCTCAAACAATTACAGACATTAAGAGGACAATCTCCACAGTTGAATATATGGCACTGCTTAGTGAAAACATCAATGAAAAGGAGTTCTAGCGATAAGGCGTATATTTTCCCTAGTTGACATGATTACAAAACCTAAATTTTCAAATTGCCCTAATATTTTTAAAATTGGACTGTTTCGGTAGTAAAATATGCATAGAAAGCATCAAAATAGGTTTCAAAGCGATCCATCATTTACAAAGCCGTGAAAACTTGCGCCTTCTACTCCCACCCCTCATTTTACGTCTTTAGACTGGGTCCCGTTTAGACGATAGTTTAAGTAAATCCTTTGCAGGTTTTCAAAAAGTAAAAGTGCTAAAATATTAAGGATATAAGTGCCCTTCATTTCCAAAACTTTGCGGTATTCCTTCTGCGCATGCGTACGAAATATACTTAAAATTGTGACGTGTGTCATTGAAAAGATGAAACTGGCGTCTTTCAGTTTGTTTTTAGATGCTTCCCCCCCCCCCCCCCCCCCCCCCCCTAGACCCAAGATGCCCTTTGGACAATTAAATGTCGCTATACAAATAGATAACATATGTAAATGGCGTCTTGGGTCTAGGGGGGGAAAGGGGTTGTATAAGCGAAAGAAGACATTAAATGTCTGACAAAAATAGACCACTTTGCAAGATGGTCGTTTTTAATGTACATCAACTGTATAAATAGATTTACTGTATATAGCGTGGTTCCCTGTTTAACGGTCTAGTTCCCATATATGTTACTGAATAACAAGCACAGTTGATGATCGAAATAAATTATCATTCAATAAGAAGTAGAGTTATTGCATGCATGAAGGAAACCCCGTTTTAAATATACAAATTGGGGGCAATGGTGCATCGACGGCTCGTCTATATATGTTTGTTGAATGTGTCTAGTTTCTCCAGTCGTTATTTCAACAAAATAAAACGAACGTCTCGTTTAGGGAGATTGCTCGCCTTATCGCTAGAAATTCTTCAACAGTTCAGTACACATTGGATCATTTTTAGCTGCAAGTCAAGAAGTTGGTCAAGAGTATGCTACAGTTACGATCGATCTGGCAGTTGCAAAAAAGGCATGTGCATTGGTTTGGCAAAGTTATAGTCAGAATGGGTGTTTTCCACACAATTTGTTCATTATTTGGAACATTGGGGAAAATGATGAATGGTAGTGGTTTCGCAGACTGGCATTTGTGCAAGTGGGTGCCAGAATAGAGAAACGAAAGGAAAGCATTTCAATAGACCTCTGAGAGTGCATAAGTTGATGTTTGAAGCTCTTCAAAGGCTTCTTAAATAAGATTTGTAGAAATGAACCAACAATTCGAATTGTTATCACAAGAAACACAGAATATGCTGATGGATCTTGGTAAAGAAAATATCAGCAAAATCAAAGACTCAAAGAATTCAAAGCCCACTTTCAGGGGTACCGCACATTCACATTAGAATAATTGGATGGCATGGGCAAGGAAGCTGACGATGTATTAAAATCGTTTGGATTAACAGATGAGCAGCAAAAAGTTAATGCCACTGTCACAGGAAAATATGTGAATTATTTCAATGTTCGCAGAAACACAATTTTTGAACGTGCAAGATTTAATTTAAGAAACCAAGAAGAGGGGGAGTCATTTAATCGTTGTACACGCTAGCAGAACATTGTGATTATGGTGAATAAAAAGACCACTTGATCCGGAACAGAATTGTTGTTGGACTCAGGGACGCTAAAATTTCTGAGAAATTACAGTTGGATCCTGCTCTGACGCTTGAGAAAACTGTCACACAAGCCAGGCAGAAGGAAGCAGTCCATGAGCAACAATCAATTGTAAGAAGTTATGTTTTGTCGGAAAATAAAATTGACTCAGTTAAATTCCAACAGAGACACAGCCAAAACACACAGAGAATACACACAAGGGATAAGCCAAAGGCACAAAATGGCGACAAGCCTAGATGTACCCGTTGTGAAGCTGTAGCGTCACATAGTTGACAAAGTGCCCTACTAGGGATGCGAAGTGCAGATGTTGCCGTATAAAAAACACTGGGTTCGATTTTATCTTTTCAAGAAGGTGCATGAGGTCGACCATCGAGATGGGGACTCCGACGATGAATCCGATGCATACCTTTGGACAATCGACAGTGAAAGTGCCATTCTAAGTTCAAATTTGGATGAACCATGTATTATTGACCTCAAGGTAGGACAAGCTTTTATCAGATTTAAAATCGATCGTGTTGCCAATGTTACAGTCATATCAGAGAATATGTATCTTAAAATTGGCAAGTTACCCTTAGCGACCATCAAGATGGGGAATCCGAGGATGAATCCGATGCATACCTTGAGACAATCGACAGTGAAAGTGCCGTGCTAAGTTCAAATTTGGATAAACCATGTATTATTGACCTCAAGGTAGGCTAAGCTTTTATCAGATTTAAAATCGATTGTGGTGCCAATGTTAAGGTCTTATCAGAGAATATGTATCTTAAAATTGGCAAGTTACCTTTAGAAAAAAGCTCTAAAAGGTTATATGGTCCTGCAAAGATTAAGACTAATGCAAGCTCAGCTGTCGAGAATATCTACGTTGTTAAGACGCTAGATCGATGCCTGTTAGGTAGACCAGCTATATGGCCAGTCTTTGCACTGGGATTTTATGTGTCCAAAATATGAGCGTGATTAAAGTCAATAGATAATATTTTAAACACTGAAGAATAAGCAAAAAAAATAGTACTTAAAAATTGTGGCTGTGCACACATTGTTTAGAAGTCAAGGACACTGTACCAGTAGTCAAGGTTCTAAATATGCATTTTGTATGCAGTCATCAAGCTGTTACCTCACAGACAAGCCTTTTAACCCTTAATGCGCCAATTGCAACAAAAGTCGTCTGCTTTTCTCGTCTGCTTAAATGTTTAAGAAGCCTCTAAGGCAAACAGTGTGGACTCAGATCAGACTGCTCTATAGGAGCAGTCTGTTCTGGGTCCACGCTTTTTGCTACTATTCTTTATTTGTCAGTAATGCTAGGCAATAATTTGCAGCAGACGACTTCAGCAGACGACATTTTCAGATGCATTTTTTTTCTTGGCGCTTTAAGGGTTAAAAGTAATACATGTTTGCATTAAGCTACTATCTAAACAAGAGAACCCATGGGCCCTGGATCGCTCAGCAGAGTTCTTGTAACAAGATGATGTTAACCACAAATATAAATCACATTTCTCTCACACCTTAGTCCATCTTGGCTGGCACTCAGATCGTAACTAAAGACAATGTATCCTCTTAATTCACTTGAAGCAGCCATTTCTGGTTTTGTATCAGTGCCAGGGCCTCATTACCAAGTACCAATGAAAAAAACTGGTCCAATGAGTTAGTTGAGTTATCAACCCTCCAGGACTAAATAGATGTAGTTATCAAAGATAAGGCTGGAGAAATCTTAGCAATTTGGAATGCAAGACAAAAACAATTTAAGCCTTGAGCGAACTTATTATAAATTGTTAAATTTTGTCCAAATACGTTCAATTCTAACATTACAATAATAACCAGGAGGATATCATGCAGCAAGTATACATGCTTCTGTCAGGATCTAATTTCTATTTTCAGGTGTTCAGCTGAAAGTCCTGATGTGGCTCCAGGGTATTGAGGATCAGTTAAAAGAACATAATAGCATGTTACGGACTATTATGGCTGGCATGTCCCTATCAATAGATGGGCCTCGACGCGAGAAAACCTGTCTTCGGGGGTTTGTGAACAACACAGGCGCAGACCAGCCTGCACATCCGCGCAGTCTGATCAGCGCCTTTGTTATTGGCTTTTTGAAAAGTATCATATGTTAACTTGCTACAGGTGAAATTTCAATTTTCTAGCTAGTCTACGTAGCTGAGGAGACTTGTTTGAAACTCGCTTTGTCAGAAACCCCGAAGACAGGTTTTCTCGCGACGAGGCCCAGATGATACCGAGGACATGCTGAAAGAGCCACTGGACTCAGACGAAGATCTTCTTGATCTGTGTCAACGCTTGAAAGAGAAGCCTTATCGAAAAAAAGGTAAATGTTAGACTGTAGTCTACTTGTTAGACAAGCAGAAAAATACACTCCAGCATTGGTTCAAAGCATTAAGGCTGCATAGTCTGTAACTTTTGATCTTTTAATTTTAGAACTAATGTTTCTATTTTTCAAGAACACAGTAAAAAACTAAAATTCAGGTATACATTTTACCAATTTCGTAAATCTTAACAAATTATCAGTATCATAACAACAGCATTTATGTTAAAATGAACTGTCTATAATCATTGGAGGGACGCAAATAATTACCAACACACCTGATTTTATAAGATAATTCACTTTTCCGTGCAGTTTTCAGCTATAGTGAACAGATTTATTGTGAAAACATAACTTAATTCTACTTTTACAAATGATTTAAAAAGAAAATAAAAAAAAAATCTAAAAATGTTCATAGTTGCAGACTATGCATCTTTAAGGGATTGGTTGATTCCTCTACTTTTCAGACATGCAGTCATACCGAACAACATAAAAGTAATGTAATTTCTGAACAGAAATTGAGATACACATACAAAGGTTAGTGTGATCAGAAAATACCAAGATCACACACTGCAGACTGACCAATGGCACTTTGAGGAAGAGCCACAGAACATCAAGAGCAACAAGACATCAGAAAAACATTTAAAGCAAAACAACCAGCTTACTCTTTCTCGTCAAGATGAGAAGACTGAAGTGACTAGGATAAAATAGCAAGCTTAGTGTGACCAGGAAACAAGGCTGTTGTCAGCGGCGGACCACTTTGACAAAAAGAGTTTAGCCGGACCACTTTTTGGCCGAATTTGGGTCATTTTTTCAGTTTCCCCTAGACTTTTTTAATACGATGACCAAAGTTTGACTGAAGCGTGCATAGGTCTATATTTCGCCTGTCCCAGGGTGTGAAAGGTGGTTGTTATAAAAACAAGATTAAGAAACTGACACCTGTGTCATTAGAATTATAATTAAAGGATTAGCGTTTGGATTGTGGGTGCACAAAAGGCCACATATTCTATGATAAGGCTGACCTGAGGAACCTGATTGTTAAAGAATCATCATTCTAGATATATAAGCAAATATTCCAGATATTTTCTTATCCATCGGTTATAACTTTTGTTTTTGGTGCTCAAAAGAACCGTTTCGATGAGACGGTTCTTTTGAATATCCACAACACATGCTTTGGTAGAGATTTAAACATATGTTTTGGGTACTCATAAGAACCGTCTCATTGAGATAGTTCTTTGAGTACACACAACATATGTTTTGGTTTAGAGATAGGAAAATATTTCTAATTACGCTCTCTTATCTTAGGCCTGGGAATGCTGTTCACATGTATAGGCCTATAGATTCGAATACACGTATGTATAGAACTTTTAAAAAACCCAATAAACAACAACCCCACAACAACGACAAAAAAAACAACATATATATTTTTAATGAATACTAGCCGTTGCTTTAGTTTGATACCACCACGTGATGAGATGAAACCCACGAGGGTCGAAATATTTATTAACACATTGATGGTGTGGGTTCAAAAAAGCAGTCGTAAGCATTTGAAATACAGCTTGTCAAAAAACGGAAGCGATTCTGAACTCTCTCCTGAACAAGAATGCGCACAGGCATTAGCGTTATTAGATGCTGGTTGTCACACAAAATATGTTGCTAAGTACCTGAACAAATCTGAGCGCTGGGTTTGCAAGTGGAGGCAAAGACCCGACGTCAGACAGGGACTTGCCGATAAACCCCGCACTTGATGGCCGTCAAAAGTAGGGGGTGGGGTTAAGAAAACGATCGGTAGTATCAAATACAAGAGAGGAGGTTCAACTAGAAAACTGAGTAAACATCTAAAAAGCTCAGGCCACAATATAAGTCACGTTACAGTTTACAACTACATGAAAATTGTGAAAAGAATGGAGATCTTTTAGAAGAGCCCGAAAGCAATTGTTGACTGTGGCACAGCATCGTAAAAGACTTCAGTTTGCTAGGGAACATGAACATCTTTCGGCTCAAGACTGAGAGAATTACATCTTTAGTGATGAGTCTACAAAATATTTGTTTCATGTTCTGAATCATCAAGACGATACTGTATGGGTGTCTCAATCTGAAAATGTACCTGACGTCAGTTGTGTTAAGTCCAGTGCAAAAGTAATGATTTGGGGTGCGATGGGTGTCAGTGGTTTGTCGAACTTGCATATTGTTCCAACGGGAAAGACTGTGGATTCAAGTTATTATATAGAACATATACTTAAGAAAGAATTAAAGCCAGCTTTAAATCGTACAAGGACAACTGGAAAAATTAATACTCGGAAACTGGTACCCTTCCCTGGTTTGGCTGTCTATATGCAGGATGGGGCTACCCCACATACGGCGGCCGCAACACAGACATGGTGCGACAACAACCTACCAAACTTTATAGGGAAACAAGAATGGCCTGGCAATTAACCAGATCTAAAATGTATAGAGAATCTATGGAGTATATTGGACTGTGAGGCTTACAAAGATCCCCGCCCCTCAACAATGCCCCAGTTACGTCGTCGTTTGCATTACGCTTGGAGGACCATACCACTACATCACATCGTTTCATTGATTCATTCGATGCCAAAACGAATTAAAAATGTCATAAAGAATAAAGGTGGTCCCTCTGGGTATTAAACATGTAAAGTTTTCATTCTTTTTCTGTTATTTATATATTCCAATTTACAGCTGAAGTGCGGAACAAACTTTCTTAACATCCTTTATTTTACTGACTGATTTTTTGTTCTAGATTCTGCCTTTGAATAGTATTTTGCTGGCATAGTTCTAGGCTTTCTAACTTCCCAAATGTTTCATCAGTGGGAAACAAGCAAATCATGCAAGTAGATAGGTGTGATGAAACAAAGTAGTTGAGTCATGATGGATCCAGCTTAAGACCCGTTAACAATACCAACCCTCTGCGAAGGTAATGGTTGTTTTAAAGTCTGAAACCCTTTTCACCCTGGAATGAAACTGGAGACCAAAGCTGTAAATCTAGCTTTTGTTATATAATAAGGACAAAGGAGACTTGCAAAGTATCACATCATATCCATGTTACAGCCACTCTTTTTATGATTATTTTGGAATTTATCATAAAACATCTCTTTTAATCGATAAGGGTTTGAAGTTATCATTCTTTTGAGTGATTACAATATATAACACATGAACCCTTACATAACCAAAATAATTTTTTTTTTTTAAAATGTTTGTATGTTTTTATTTCAGCTCAAGCAAGATTGGAACAGACAAAAACAAAGTTTTGTTTTCTTTGAATTGATATTGACTATTTTGCCTATTGCTTTCATTTACAGATAATGTTTCTAAGCTCTCTTGGTGGCTCTAATATGAGCGAGGCCATTAGACGAATTCACAGAAGGTTGGAACAAACAAACCATGGTCTTCCAATAATCTAAAAGGAAGAAAAAACAAGAAGAGTTTTGAGGATCTCAAGATTTGTGGAATCATAAAAAGTGAGTTCTCATGATTGTTATAATGCTTTATAGAAAGATAAATTTTATCAAAATGAATTATGTTGTGGTTCAGTCTATCTTGAAGGCATTGAAGAATTTAAGCATCCAGTTAGCTTCTTGACTGCGCAGATTATGTCAGCCACCAGGCGGGGCTTTTGCAACTGAGACCTCATGCTCCAAATGCACCTTTAGTTAAGTGACAATTTGATAAGGACCCAAATGTTGTTTATTTCATTTGATGACATACATAAAAGGATATGTAATACATGTATTGTCAATGAAAATACAAGAAGTAATTGTTTATTCCTTTTGTTTTGTTTCATAGATTAATACATTGCTGACTTACCACAAATGTTTGTTCTCAGAGTTCAATGGAAAAAATATTTTTTGAATGAATTTCAATTTTGCCAAGGAAATTTATGATGATGACTAAAGCTTAAGTGGAGCAAGTGTAATGGGCTTCTTACTTTAGAAAACTGCAAAAGCATTCTTGAAAATGTAGTGAAGCATTTAAAAGAAAGGTTCTTATGTTGGCAAGCAGCACAGCGGGACGAGTCTGAACAGATTGTAATAGGACAGTCACACCTTTACAGTGTAATGGACACTTAGCTTACATCATTGATACAAGAAAATCATCCGGAAACATTTGGAGTTTGTAAAGTGTTTGAATAGAAAATACTTGAAGATAGATAATATTTATGTCTTTTGTTGGGAAAATCCTGACTTGAATAAAGATCTTGTGACTGACAACATGGCTGGTCAAAATTCACAGGCCCCACAAGCAATCCTCGAGTGAGAAATATAATTGCCTGACACGTGATTGGAACTCCCACACTTTAAGCAGCATCTCTTCATTGGAAGTCAGAAAAAACCCATTAAACTGTGTTTTTAACAATCTCCAGAGGAAAGTGCAAAGGAACGAGTTCCAAGTAGACGCTAAAATCTGAGTTGTTCATGAATATTTCATGGGACTTATTCAACGTAGGAACAAAGGGTTTCTATAGTTAGACAGACTAGTTTGTCTTGAAGCAATGGCATTACTTTTCTTTAAAAAATGTGACAAGTTCCTGTGCTTTGAAGCTGCTTTCTCTGGCAAAATGGTAAGTGTAAACTTGGCTGTTCGACTCTGCATTGGAGGCAATGATTATATTTCTAAATTCCCTGAAAAATCTCATACAGCTGTGGTACAAAAATACTGACTCCAACTTACAGGCATAAACTTTTCCGCTCCCTATCAAGGAACTGTTTTGTTCTTGATATGAATCAGTTGTCAGTGCTTTAAATAAAGGATCTTACATGAGTGCTCATGTTTTAATGAATTTATCAAAACAGGTGTAGCATATGAAACTGTCTGTGCAACAACAATCTGAAAGAAAGCTGCTAACTGTTCCACTGGGTATGTTACTACAGATCCCAAACTTTGGTTGATACCTGAATCTGCTATAAGACATTTAGCAGAACTTATTCAGTTGCAAATAGACTATTTATTAACAGTTGGGTCACACGCAAGCCTTCAACCTAAATTCCTCAGTTAAAGTGTTTCAAGAAAAAAGATGGAATAGTTGAATACACGTTTTGTGTCTGTAGGCAGTTGATCAACCATGCCCCCTAAATAAACTTCAAATGCAGAAACATTCATTGTATGTTACGCCACAAAAAGGAGCTAGGAGAAAGCAGCCAAAAACTTCACCTCCTTTAAAGTGCCTGTGAGCGATGAGACCAGAAAAAGCATTATTAATTTGTGCTGCTGTTGACAGGTGCATGACATATATTAGAGACATTACATGAAAGAAAGATGAGAAAATGGTTTGACTAATAATAGACTAATACAAGACAAAACCTAGCAGACCATATAATTTTGAATCAATGAGACCAATTAGTTGGCTATGTTTTGTCATAAGACAAGCTGGAAAAGCCCTATGCATAATTCTTTATGATGATGAACAGATACACGATAGCTTTAGTGATTTGAGTGAACTGTGTTCTTGATTTTAAAGTAAAAAATAGTACTTTTTTTCTAATGTTTATTTTAACAAATTGGAGATGAGCTTTTTATACTAATTCTTATTATATCATGGCATAATACTAAAATCCAAATGGTGATTTCTTATTTTATCCTTGCAATTTTGGTGCTTTCATTGTGTGCTGGATTTGAAAGTGGAAAGACCTCACATGAAGTTTCTACTTAATCTGCCCATATTTTGAGAGAATATGGATATGATCATGTATAATTGACAACTGCATTTTTGTGCTTTAATCAAAACCAGGCATTAAGTGTACATAATAGAATAAATACATTTGAAAAACATTGCATATACATGCCATGGTAGTGTGGATTAAATTTAAATATTATACTGACTGTGATGTTGTGGACTAGCTTTAATGATATAAACTCTTTAGTTTAGTATGGACTCTGTGATGTTATTATCTTAATGGAAATGCCATCAAGTAAACAGGGATCAAGCTCCAAGTCTATTCCCTATGATATGGGTAACATTCATAACTGGATTGCAGAACAGTTTCAGGCAAAACTTGCAGAATGGAATACAGTGGCCCCTGCTAATTACAACAAAGTTGAAATGAAGAGCATTTATCTGGAAACTCTGAGCCAGCTGAGAATAGACATACGTCTGGAGTACAAAATGCACCAAATTTATCTCAAGAAGCGAATAGTACTTCCTCTGCAGCTTCAAATCATAAAAAATAACTGATTTTACCCCAGTCTTTCGAAAAAGGTATAAGTGTCATATAAATTCCGTGAAGAGGATAGAAAAAGGTTATTATGAGTTTTGGAAGTTTGGTATTTGAAACTGACAACAGAGGTAAACATAATAATAGGCCAAATGAGACAACAGAGGATCTAAGGAGAGAAAGGATAGAAGACACATTGAACCATTTCCTCCAATAGTCATTACTGTAGGAAGCATTCAAGTCAGCAATATTTATCCCCCGAACTCAGTATCAGAAAAACGTATAATTACTATGAAAGCCCATGTCCAGCATATGGTTCTGAGCCAGGACTGAATCAAGTTACAGGGAAATGTTCACTTCAGACAAGAGACGTAAACATAATAATAGGCCAAATGAGACAACAGAGGATCAGAAGAGAAAGGATAGAAGCCACATTGAATCATTTCCTACATTCAGGATTTTAGTTCAGAGTGCATAACAGAAATATGATTTTCTTATTTCTCAAAATAAACATATGTTGTGAGTTCTCAAAAGAATCGTCACAATGAGACAGCCAAAACATGTGCTAAAATTTATGGATAAGAAAATATGTGCAATTTGTTCCTGATTTTTTTTGCTTATCAAACCTGTGTACATTAGAGCCATAACTGTAGGAAGCATTCAAGTCAGCAATATTTATCTCCTGAACTCAGTATGAAAATGTATAATTACTATGAAAGCTCATGTCAAGCACAGTGATTAAACCGATTCACATGGAAATTTTTGCTTCAGAATACAATCTAGCATTTCATAGACCAAATAAAGATCAATGTGAAAATGCACCCCATCACAAAAAGAATTATATCTGTCTGAGACAAAAGAGAGACACAGACAAAATAACAGCTCAAGAAACTGACAGGATTATGGCTCAAGAGGCTGACACTTTGGCTAAAGTGTGTTTTGATGTCAAAGAAGTGTTGCAAATCACACATATTGCCTTTATTATAAAAGGCTACTAAATGAATACCTACAACTTTACATTATATAATTTGGGCACCGATGATGAGTATAGTTAAAATGTAAAAATACCATGGTACTGTTTACAAAAAGTTCAACATTTCATCAATTACCAACAAGTACCTTGGGCCTGGGTATGACATTAAACTGCATCCTCCACCTCTGGGTTAAGAGGATGCCACAGCCTGGGTGGCAGAGCTAGATGGCAGCCATCTACACACCGATGGTTTGGCATCCTAGCTATTGTGGCTTGACGGACGACTCTGTATAAGAACAACCGCAAGGCAACCTGCCCGAATGCAGGAACTGGGGAATCTCAGAGGCCGTCATAGATCTGAGTTGGGATGTCAGCTAGGACAGGCGATCCCAGAAAAACCTTAGTTCCAAAACAAACATGGCAGAATCAACAAATGTAGTCACGTTAGATGATGCTGGCAGAAACAAGATTTATGTCAGTGGCGTCTCCGGCTTGGCCCCCTCTCAGGTGTGAAGGGCAGGGTTGGGCCATTGCGGCAAATCCAGCAGGCATCTGAGAAATTTCAGGGTGGGCACTCTTAATGTGAACACTCTGAAAGGGAGGGTCTGCGAGGTGGTGGAAACACTATCTCGTAGAAAAGTAGACCTTTGTTGTGTCCAAGAGACAAGATACCAGGGTGGTCATTGCCGTATATTTAAGGGCAAAGACTCAAGATACAAACTGTTCTGGTCTGGAAACAGCAAAGGTACTGCTGGTGTTGGAGTGTTTATGGCGAAGAAGTGGATAGAGAAGGTATTTGAGGTCAAGCGAGTACCGGACCGGATCATCCTGGTGAAGTTCATTGTCGGTCAGCGAGTGCTTTGTTGTCTGTTTGTCTATGACTGCTTCTACATCATGCTATCTTACATGCAAATGCTGTGGGGACTCCAAAAGGGCAGACAATGACCTCATAATCTGCACCTATGATCTATATTTTTTGTTTTAATGATTTGATCTATTTAACCAGTAATAAGATATGTGTTTGATCGAGTTATAGTTGGTAAAAGTAAGCATGACACAAATTGTATGGAGGCAGATCCTGTCATTAAAAAATCCTCTGTCTTCAATTATTTCTTGGGTTACCTATGAGAATTGTTATATATATGAGGGAATGGTAACATTTTCATTTTCTGTTCTTTGATTTTTTATGTGGATGAAATGAACATAGAATATTATGGAGTCCACCATTATTTTATTATTTAAATTAGAGGGCTGTTGGTATTAAAAATAGAAAGATTACACTAATCCGCATGGAAATTATAGTAACTGTGGAAATTGTACCAGTGTGAATCACAAGGCACACCAGTCCCTACAGATATGACTGAAGATACAATGTACAGTCTACTATCGATACCTCGAATTTCAAGGGACTGAGCAAAATGTGTCGATATATCAGTAGTTTGAGGTAACCATGTCTAGCATGTCATGACGTATAGCCACAATTTTGAGGCAAAATAACTCACGTTCAACACGTCCATAAATAGATTGATATTAGTAGCTATTACATTAATGAACTGCGGGATGAATTGTTCCAAGAATCAATTGACATTGGGAATTGAAATAAAAAAAAAACAAGAATAAAAAGGGGAAAAATAGAATTGTTTTTCAGGTCCCACTGCAGTCATGACATTATGGCCTTTTTTTCACTTTCTAAGGCAAAATAAAATAAAGCATTTTCAGTTATAAGTAAGTATCGGCGACTGGTCCCGCCGTCGCAGGTTTAACCCTTTCGTACGTCGTCATATGTTTAAGCCCCAACAGACAGTGTACATGCACGTTTTAATTTTCGTTAGCTTTTGTCATGACATGACCAATGTCCGAAAATAGCCTTACACGCACAACTGTCCAGTGCCTGAAATAAAACGCTGCGTCTGTTTTCAAAAATCAAAAAATGGCGTGAGAAACAATTAAATTATACTTTAGCCTTATTTTAAATGAGCAGTCATCAGACAGGCTTAATACTCAATAGATTGCTCAAATATGACACATTAGCTCAAACTGATACTTACAGAGATAGAAATGTACCAGCTTTGAAGTTGAATAGAATTCGCCATCCGCGGTCAATTATGTAAATTTACAACACACACTAATTTACAACAGCATGTATCACACACGTGGACCAAGTGATCAAACAATTGATGGTTTTTAAAAATGGGGATAACGTTCAAAACGGTGGATTAGTTGGAGACACATTCAGATAAAAAGGTAAGTTAATGACTGTCTTTTTCTATTGAAATGGAATTGAGTTAGGCCTTGTAAAATACACTAAAATTTATCAGCGGGACCAGTTTCTCGTAGCGAGTTATCAGTTTTATTGACTTAGCCATTGTCGAGATAAACGATGTGGAATTGCAATAATATATAGGGGAAAATACTGGGACCGGGCCATCGAGTCGAGATAAGCGATAGTATTGAGTTATGCATGGTTGAGTTAACGAGAGTCGACTGTAGTTTTAATTAAACTAGAGGACCTGAAGGTCATGAGGGGCTCACCTGATCTTCTTAATAATGTTAAAATAGGTCAAGGTCAACTACAGCTTATAATGGAACAAATTTTGTTTTTACCATATACATTTTGGTCAAGTGACCTAAACATCTAATGAATAATCCATCAAACAGCCCAGTGATTTCTGAGAAAAAGATGTTTTGATAGGTATGTGGCAGTCCAAATGAGTGGTCTTGGATAAAAGGTCACAGGTCAGCTTGACATTTGGTACTTAATAAACCATTGTCTCAATAGGTTTAACTATTATGAATTTGGCTGTTATAGAAAATGAACATTTTAAGATTTTCTCCATATAAATGCATTAGGAATCAAATTTGACTTTGCCATTAAGTAGGTCAAGGTAAACCTAGATTCATCATTTGTGCTAACCTGGTAGGGCCCACATCCCCGATCCTACATACCAAGTCCCAAAGCCAATGGCCTTTTGGTTCCAGAGAAGAAGAGATTTAAATAGTTTTTACCATATATGGGCATAGTGGCCATGATAGTCATGGGACCATAACAGTTTGTATAAGTTTTGGCTAACCAATCATAAGGAGTTGTCATATGAATTTTGGTTTCAATTGGCCAAGAATTGTCTGAGAAAACTATGTTGAAACCAGGGTGATTTTGGCAGTATCAGGGAGTCTTCTTTTAACTTTCGAACGGCATGGGTTGCAAGCAGGTTAGATTTAAAAACTATATGATCACATTAAAATAAAATAGAACCTGGGGGAAAACATCCGTTTCATTTTAACTTTCATTTAAGAACCCACATCTGTACTGTTATATGTGGATTAAATGGTGCCGTTTCTAAGGATGTTTTAAAATACTAAATTAAGTGCTTGTTTGACTCAATTATTTAATGACATTGTTACAGTTTTGGACTTTGTTAACTGTCCAGGAGAAGGCTTAAAATTTCAATTTCGTTTCGACAAAACTTTTTTAGTGGGCATAATTTTGCTGACATAACTCTCTGTGACATTTTCTTGTGTTGTTCCTGTTCACTCATCGTTGGACCAGAGGAGATCCACTGTGTAAGATGAAGTAGGCAAGTACTTGTTTTTGTTTCCTTTTGCTTAGCAAACAATAATGGCCACTGGAGGTAACCCACCACAAATACAGGTGAATTTAGATGTTCAGCGGTTAGCTGACGCAATCACAAACAGAAATGATTTGTTTGTTCTAATACCTAATAGGTATGAGGGCGATCCACGCAAATTCCTAGAGTGGATCAAGCAAATTGAAAAGTATGCCTTTATGACCGAGCTAGACGCAGCTAAGGTCAAACTTATTGCATATAAGACCAGCGCAGGCCCTGTTAGTGATTTCATCCAACGCTACATGAACAATAATCCTAATAACACCTGGAATCAGCTTAAGGCGGAACTGACCATGCGGTTTGCGGAGATTTCCGACTCCGATCAAGCCTTAAAAATGTTAAGGGAAATAAAACAGCACAGGGATGAAATAGTACAATGCTATGCAGAAAGATATACTGTCGCAAAATTATGACGTAATCCAATCAGACGTCGCGTTGAATTTGCAAGTGCATTAGAATTTTTATTTAGCCTAGTTGAATCAATAAAAAGTGGTAAGGAAATTAAGTCTTGTTTTCAAGAAAACACTTGTGATAAACACTGAAAGATGTACAAGATACAGCAAAGTCTGATACACATATTCTCAAAAGGTGACTTCCAAGGTACGGCAAAGACCTGTGTGCCATGCCATATGGATTTTCTAAGGCGCAATGGCATGGTTCATATTGATTTCGGTAAGAGTTACACAAGTGTAAATCATAATTGCCGTATAGTATATCTTGTTTATGTGAAAAATATTATAGATTGGAGCTTTTGACATATGTTTGACCTATCTTTTATACAAAGTGTTTAACAAACACCATTTCTACTTGTGTTTAAGATAAAAATGAGATGTACTTGGTTATTAAATGCATGCTCACTTTGTATGTGTTTCTCTTTTCAGTGTATTCCCTCAACAAATTGAGAATGAAGGAAAGCGACTTCCATACCGAACTATCATCCAAACTGGCCAGTCGGCGTCGGGCAGTTAAATCTGGAAGAGCAAAAAAAGAAGGCGCCAAAAAAGAATGAAGATTTCGTGTAAAAGGATGTCAAATAAATTTTGGTTACAGATACACAAATTCCACTTTCATTGTTCTCTTTATTAAATTGTATTTGCCACATCTTGGCATCGGTCTCTATGAGGGTAATAGATCAATCAGTGGTAGAGACCTTGACTTGAGTTTTTTGGGAATGCTGGTTCAAGCAATACTTGGCATAGTGTTATATTCTTGGGCAAGACTTTTTATTTCTCCTTAGCACTGCTTCAACCTCTGGAAGCGTCCTGACATGACTGAAAAATAGTGACTGGGACTTAAGTTTAAGCCCTCCAGTATCCTGAATTTTGCCTTCTTACTTAAAGCATCAACAAACAACTAAAAACAAAACTATTTTGGCATCCTGGCATCTGGCCACTGCATGGTCAGTTGTATACATTAAATTGTGTTCCAAGAAATTAAAAATCATTCAGACCTTGAGTGTCCAAGATGGCCACTGAGACAAAGACTCACTGGTGAGGTTTAGTATACAAATGCTTCTGTAATCAGTTCATTCACAAGCTTCTGTCATCAGTTCATTCACAATTTTCAAACATATTCCCCCAAATGCTTGGTCAATCAAAGCTAAATTTTATATGAGCCTCCATGCATAGCCCAAGGGAAAAGGAAGTTTGTTTTGGCATCTAGATCAAATGGCCAGGATTGACACCTTGCCGATAAGTGGTAATTAAAAACCGTCCATATTAATCCTGCTAAGGGTCTCCACAAGCTTTGAAGCTCTGAAGCTTATATTGTATATTATTGTTGTCTCATTTTAGGCACTATAGCTTCTAAGGTTTTCCCCTGGTGTGACCCATGGTAACTCCATGATCTGCAGCCCTTATCAGTACATGTACTTACATAAGATCACTCGTCTGGTGCCTGACTTAGCAAGACAGGCATGCATGCAGTCTATGATCAACAGATGCAAGGTAATTATTTTCCAGGAATTTGGCTTATCTTCCCCCAGGTCTAATCATGTAATCATAACTGACCAACCAGAATTGAGCTAGTCCCCTGAGGTAGGCTTCTGTCTGCAACTTTGGCGGGACAGCATCATGCGCATTTTACTAGCAGCAAGCAACAAGCTTTGCATATCAGCCATTTTGAAGTTGTCTGCATTTTAAAATTTGGATGTTTTCCATGGACAGACTATATGGAATTCGAGAAAGTTTCAAATTTCATTCCCTCGTGTGAAGACGCATTGAAAAGATTTAAACCCGCCCACCCCCTTCCTGTATATAGTAGGTTTTTAGTAATACTGTAGTTTAGTTAGGAACAATATTTTGAACCGTATATGTATGTTAATGTGCCAGTGTTTAGCATATTACATGTTGTCTACCGTTAAATGTGCTGGACTCCAGGTTATATTAGTGCTAGCACATGATATGTTAATACAGTCAAGTGATATGCTTTCTACATGTATTCAGATTATATGGACTCCTTTTAATTGGAGATGGAATATTATACTGTTCATGGACTCCTTTATAGGGGAGATGGGATATGTGTTTTTCTAAGTAATGTACTGAAAGTGATAATTACCTGTCATATGCTCAAAGTGAATCATACATGTACTTTCCCTAGTTTGATACTACACATGGACTCCACTCAATAGGAGATAGTGCTAAACATAAATGGACTCCCTGCATTCCGCTGGGAGGTTTTGATATGTGCCATACGGTAAATGGACTCCACTAAATAGGCGATATTGTTAAACATAGACGGACTCCCTGCATTCTACTAGGAGATTTTGATATATACCACACCTGTACAAGAACTTGTAGGGAGGTATATTATTGAAAAATTTCATAGCAGTAAAGAGTTTAATTTCCTTTACACTTTTCATGTCATTGTATATGCACTTTCATATAATCTCTTCATATGATTATGTATGTTTTTAATTTTTCAATTATATGGTTACGAATACCCACATACTAGTCTTGCATTTCTTTGCATAGCATGAGGGCGTGCTATACATATATGTTATGGCAGATATGTTAAGTAGCTTTGTCGGTAAACACCTAGCAGACTTTGAGTCTGGATTGTGTTGCTTTGAATGTACAGTGGATTTAATAACAGTTCAATACTGATAAATTACAAGTTGTTTACTAACATCTCCAAGTGAAGTACAGTATCAGGAATAAACATGAATGTGCGGAAACCTGGATCATGAAGGATCAGCTCACCAGCTTAATCCAGCAGATTTTGAAATGCCGAGATGGTACCTACCCTCAGAAAGTGAACCAACTAGATTGTATTGATATGTTCGGGACAAGGGTAGTGTAAGACGTGCTGAAGTCGCGAGAGCATTGGACTGCAGTTCATATTGCAATGGAATAGACTACTTTTTTGCAGCGAGGTCAAAGCTGTCTTTGAACAATGTTGTGAAAAGAGAATGAAGTGTGAACGTTGCACATAAACGATGAACGAGGATAGCAGCAGATATCAATAGAAAACATTACGGAAAATCGTGTAACAATAATGAGTATGTCATCAGAAGAAGTGGTGTTGCAGTGGGCGGAGACAATAAAATCAGCAAGGGCGCTGTAGAAAGAATATTTGAGGAGGGCTTCACGTCTCTCGAAGCCATCAGTTTTTTGGACGAGGAGGATCTCTTATAAGTCTAAAATACAGAGGGGCCAGAAAAAGCTCATTCTGGCCTGTGTATGTGGTCTTTGAAAGAATAGCGACCAACACCAGCAGTGCGGGGTGAACCGGGTGGCCCAAACGAACTAAACTGAGCAGATATACGCGCAGCTATTGGAGAGCACGCAGACCAGCCAATTGGCAGTCGCGGGGATGTCACATGATGTGGAAATGAGACGCTCAGGGAATACAGCATCAAACAAACAACCAGCCAGATAATTATGTACAGGGACTAGTAAGTGGACAATAACAGGCCCAAAATGGCCTTGCAAGTGATTTAAGCATCAGACATAATCCGGTCAGTGGTTCTGGGTCAGGAGTGTTGAGTGAGGCACTGCTACTAGTAGGCGATGTAAATTTGGCTCAGCCGCCGGTGACGCACTCATGGAAGAACCCACAAATTTACTTGTCTTCAGCTGCAACGGGTAAGTGAGCTATTTCTTATTACAAAATTATTCACTTTGTTGGTGGGGTGTGGAAGAAGAAGTTATTGTTGGAAGCACTGGCTCACACCAAGTCGTTTTGAAATCAGGCCCTAGTAACCCCAAGTTAGAAAATGTGTCCCTAGCCCAGTGGTCGGTAGCCAGTTTGGTGATCCTATATAAACTCCAAGTGGAAGCAAAGCTTACTTATGGACTACCTATCATACACCACAGAGATATGCCAGTTACTTCAATGGTATAGCCTAGTGTCTGTGTTGTTGTATGACAGGGAGTATAGAAAACTCCAATGCCATCATAACTTTCGATGGGGCACAGATGTTCCCAACATGCACTCAGTCTACCTACAGCCCCGAATACCCCATCCTAATCAACCCCTGAAGGGAACAGGAGGCTATGCCCTTAGACCTTCCACTACTAGCTCCCCCCTCACATCATATGGCAGGGTTATTTGTAAATTGTTTAATAGAAGAGGGGGTTGCCATTACAAAGAATCTTGCAAGTTTATGCATCAGTGCTCACACCATGGATGCGGTCTTCAACATCTGCCTTATGATAATTATGACGAGGATGGCAGTTAATTAAACAGGATGTAAATGCCCATCTTGAATACAGGGGAGATAATGCTGATAATAAAGTTGCTGTGTACTGCTCAGTACTCGAGTCCTTTGAGGATGTGTTTTTTTGTAGATGTCTTTCCTGGTTTTTAACAGATGGACGGGGGTCCTGACAAAGATCGAAAAGCTTGAGAAAAGGCTAGAGGAAAAGTAGAAGAAAGATGAAATTACGGAATTTGAGAGATTGCGGAGGGAGGCAAAGGAGGAGGCGTCTAAATGGGAGGTAAACGTGGACACCATACATGAGAAACTTTTATTGCTGGATAATGTTTCAAGAAAGACAAATCACTCAATTAAAGAGAAAATCAATATGGCAGTTACTAGGTTTCTTTATTGCAAAGCTAATCCATCCTTTGCGGCTAATTTGGTTGTAAAGTTGTTAAGTACAAAGGTGGAAGAGGCAGTGCTTGTAGAAGAGCAGAAACTTATCAAATGTTTCGGCGTGGCTGCCTCTAATGCTTATAGACACCAGGCACCTACTACCCAGTACCCGTACGGTACAAACGCTAAGTACATGCCAACACCCCAGTACTCATATGGTCCGGTGCCACCAGGACAGTCGACAGGTGTCATGCAATGGAGCTGGGTACCTCAGCCTGCAGGGCCGGTATTTAAAAGTGGTGTGCAATCCACAAGTCAATGGCCTGCTAGTCCAGCACTTCAGGGTGGCATACAATTTCCCAATCATGCAAGACAAGCATCAGGTTTTAACTTTGGCACTCGTTCACGTCCCGTCCATCCCCGTCTAAACAACAACAATGATTCAAATGCAACAGGATAGATCATTTTGTCCGGGATTGTCCTTTGGGGACAAGATATAACTCAAAAGATTATATGCATATTGGCTTCGAGGAAATAAGAATTAAGCAAAAGTTTTCGTATATATATGTAATCAGATGCTGGTGAATATGTAAGCAACTCAGAACCTAGGTCAAAACGCTAAATAAAGTATTAAGCCACTTGAATCAAAACGAATAATTATACGCATAGCATAATAGTTAAAAAAAAAGTTAGTTGGATTTGTTATAATATGCTAGATACGAGGGTGTAAAAAGAGTTGTGCCAATTAGCAAGCAAATCATGAATTTGTTGATTAGTTAATTGATGAGATTCCATTATGATAGTTTATACATTTGTCTTAATTCTGGTGATTAATAAATACCTTCTTTATAATATTTCTCTTTAAAGCTGCATAGTCTGTAACTTTTAAGATTTTTCCAAAAAAAATATTTTCTTTTTAAATCATTTGTAAAATAGAATTAACCCTTAATCTGCCAATCACAACAAAAGTCGTCTGCTTTACTCGTCTGCTGAAATATTTAAGAAGCCTCTATGGCAAACAGTGTGGACCCAGATCAGACTGCTCCTATAGAAGCAGTCTGTTCTGGGTCCACGCTGTTTGCTTCTATACTTAATTCGTCAGTAATGTTAGGCAATAATTTGCAGCAGACGATTTCAGTAGACGACATTTTCCGATGCATTTTTTCTTGGTGCTTTAAGGGTTAAGTTATATTTTCACAATTAATTTGGTCAGTACAGCCGAAAACTGCGAGGAAAAGTGAATTATCTTATTAAAAGAGGCGTTTTTTCTCTTATTAGTAATTATTTGCGTCCCTCCAATAATTCTAGACAGTTGATTTTTAACATAAATGCTGTTCTTTTGATAGTGTTATTTTGTTAAGATTTACGAAAATGGTGAAATGTTTACCTGAATTTCAGTTTTTTTACTGTATTCTTGAAAAAAAGAAACTTTATTTAAAAAATCAAAAAGATCAAAAGGTACAGACTATGCAGCTTTAAGTCGAACAAATTACCATCCTCGTGTAACAAATGTCTACAATGTGTCTGTTGAACAAGCTCTATTTGAAGAAAATTGGGTCGTATGAAGAAGTAGATGGCATTGACATCATGACTGATGCCAGGCCTGGCTGGCAAAAGAATGCCAAGGACACAAGCGTTGTTGCTATTGGTTAAAAAACTCACAAGGTTTCACAGTGTGTGCAAATAACGAAAAAACAATGACATTGTTTCACAGAGACATGAAGCAAAAGGGACTGAAAAGATATACCAGTATTTTACTGATAAAAGTGCACACATGACAGAAACATGTCAGTCAATAAGATGGTGAAATGTTCACAATTTACAGTTAATTAGAATGACAGCTGGCATGGAGTCAAATCCATTAGAAAGGTGATGAAATATATATCTTCTGGGCCTAAGTATAAAGATGGGCAGACATGGTCTATGCAGCTTTCAGACAAAGAAGAACCAACTGCAGCACATTTCCACTGAACAATAAGAAATTGTGATGGGGATCCAGCCCTTCTTCAGTCTCAACTGTCCAACATTTCCTATCATTATAGGAATGAACATTCTGCGTGAGTTCAAGCTCCCGTTATAAGCAAGACCCAAATTATGAACCATCCAGGATAGTTGTAACAAATCCAAAGGCAGACAAACTCCTCAAAAATGCTATTTAAGGCTCAGTTATTTACAAGAGTCCCGATGATTATGTGTTGGCAAGAGATACATCTTATGTTGAAAGTTTCAACAACGTCATGAACATTTTTCAGGACAAACACAATGCATTTAGCAATACACAGTACATGATAAGATCACACCTTGCAGTTTTGCATTGGAACGAAAATGTTGATCGTACTTACACTTCAGTGTGGAATCGGCGAGACCAGAGAGCCCCTAGGAAACAAAGAGGAAAGAAGAATTATAAGGTTCCTACTTATTGTTACAGGGATGGTATTTGGGACTCTATATAAAATCCATGTTTAATTATAGGAGAAGAAGCAGAAGAAATCAAAATGTGTAGTTGAAATTAATTGGATCTGTAAAGTTATCCATAGAACAGTAGCAGTGTACATGTATATGAATGTTAGTATGAGTCTTTTCCTTGAAGAAAAAAACAATTCAAACGAGCTCTCTCAGCTACACAGACTGGCTATAACTGAATACTGGGATGTGTCACATATCGCTTTTATCAATACATTTTAGAAAGTGAACACTATTCATAAAGTGAACAACTAATGTGCTAATTAGACTGCACCAAAGTTACGGCTGGTTGGAGCTTTTCTTGTTCACATACAGCTAGGTTTTCTTGGGTCATGGCTTATACATTTGATGCCTTTGTTTATATAAACTAAGATTGTTCTAAATATGTGATAATGAATACAAAACAGAAATTGGTTATAAAATGATAAAGGATATATTCTGCTGAAATCATACTGAGTAAGTAAATTCTTTCTTCTTTTTTAAAAGCAGACGATCACAATCAAATGTTTGTAAACATCAGCTGAATTATTTTTAAAATACACATAGGCTACAGAAGTGATAAGCTCCGCCTATCCTCATAATGGCTTACCAGGTGATAATTCAGCTCTTTGGACTCCCAGCGTTTAAGCTAGGAAATTTTGCATTGCTTATTATGGGTACCAAATTACATGCAACCTGGCATTGTTGTACAAAGAAATTAGTTACTAGTTTCTTGTTCAGTTGACTTTCCATCAATTGCTTATTATTATTTTTGTTAATTATTTTTTTTACAGTTCATGTTCTTAATACTGTTTTGTTCCTACCTCTAACTGGGTTTGGGTCTTTGGAGATCATTTGCCTTGTAAGCAAATGAAGAATTATTATTACACCTTAATTACCAAAGAGTAATGGTCATGCAGAAAAATTTAACAAAACTTTGGTACGTATGATAAAAGCATACCTTAAGGGAGAACAAGAGAATTAGCAATTGAACCTTGGATGTCTGGCGGCAGCATATCAAGCGACGCCTCATTCCTGGATGGGTTTAAGTCCGAATATTATGATGCTTGGTAAAGAGGTAAGAATCCCAGCCGAACTAAAGAGTGGGGTAACAGGTGATGTTGATGGGAATATGGTGACTTCGTATGGTGAGTATGTCAACTGGCTCAGAGATAGGATGCAAGTGGCACACGAAATTGCACGTAGTCATCTCCAATCAGCTTCAAAACATCACAAGTATGCTTATAACACACGCCTGAGACACCAGAGTTATGATTCTGTGGATTGTGCATGGTATCTTCATGAATGCAGGGTACCAAGTATAAGCCCAAAGCTTTAGATGGCATATGTATTGTGTCTTATACTGAAGAAAGTAAATGATGTGAATTACCTAATCAGACTAAGGGAGGGAACTGATAGGGTTGTACATCATGATAAGTTGAAGAAATATGAAGGAGAAAATAAACCAGTATGGCTGACAAAGGCATTTCAGGATTATCATAAAAACTAGGCTAAGGTCAAGGTCATGGCAAGGTCAAGGTCAAAGTTGTTAGGAAATTTCAGGTACTTAGGGCATGTCCCAAATTGTTTTGCAGGCATGGCATCAAGAATGATTGAGCTGGTAAAGAAGAGGGGCTGAGCGTACTGCTGTGTTCCCTGCGGATACATAGAAAGCAAGCATTGTGCAGAAGCCCACTTCTACAAGAAGCATGTTGCAGAGTACGAAGTTCCGTTTATGTGTGTGGCCTGCGATTTCCGGGGTGGAGACGCGACCAAGTTTCAGAGACACCAGGAGTCCCCAGGCCATTTGGAGAAGATGGATCCCCTGACGTCAGAGATAGCCATCCAACATTCGAAGTCTCCAAAGTTTATACCTTATGGTGAAGACGTAATAAGATTGTCTAAGGAAGAATCGGCTAAGCATTGGTTGTCTGTGGCAGGAGATGGGGCAAATGAAGAAACATCATCAGACGTGGAAGATATCAGGGAGCAGATTCTGCCGGATGAACCCATGAATATTCCAAGTCCAGCTGGAGACAATGAGCAGATCAAGAGAATACAGGACACAACAGTAAAAGTTGATGCTGGAACGAACACAGAGTGTACCCAATAAGACGATATAGCGAAAACTAGTCATGAGTCAATGACAATTCCATGTCCTGCTGGTGACAATGGACAGGAGAGCATGAGAATACAGGATCCTACAGAACAAATTGATGCTGGAACAAACACTGAGTGCAGTCAGTTGGACAATATAGCTGTAACCATTATAAAGACTCATGAGGAATTAAGATCAATGAACGCTCAGATGGTTGAGACTTTAAGTAAAGTGTACCAGTTTGCCGAGAAGTTGGTTCAAGTTAATATTAAGCAGGAAGGTGTCATCAAGTGGCAAGAAGAAAAGTTAGAAAGTATGGAGAGGAGGGAAAGGAGAGTGAAAGAAGCAGAGAGGGACAGAAGAGTTAGTGCAGAACATAGAAACAATCATCACCATCGCAGAGACAGAAGGGTTTTTTTTTTTAAATAAAATATCAATAATTGTGGTATTCATGGTCATGCTCATTTATTTTATTAAGCATCGGACTAATAATTAGAAACAAGTAGAATTTAAAATGTTTGTGAGGGACCATCAAACATTTTAAGAGAGCCTCAAAACCCTGATTGTTGTTGTTGCCTTTAGGCTTGATCATGGATGATGATGCTATGATGGTGATGATGATGATGAATTGATGATGATGATGATGATTTCTCATGGCACTGATGATGACAGTTTATTCTCAGGCCCAGAACACACGTTTGACACATTGTAAACAATACAGTGTAGCGGAAATACATAACATCGATCGCATGAGAATTTTATTTTAGATACCACACAACCATACATGCCATATCAGCCATTTTCTTTGATACTGACAGTGACTAGAATTGACGAACGGTTCGGAAGGCGAGCTGTTCCAACAGACAGCGGATCCACGATATTGAGTGGCCAGTTTTCATGAGAGATTGATGTTTAATGAGAAATTTATTGTTTTAAACCAAGAAATAATTAATTTTACTTCATTTTTAGGTTAGCCAAGGAGATCTCCAATTTAATTCCCTAAATTATTATTGATTTGTTTGATAAATATTACACTACCCGGCTGGTTCAGTGAATGCAAATTAGCCATGCCATAAATACAGAATCCTACTGATTCTTACAAAAGTGACAGGGACGACCCAGTATAAGAGAGCCTGTATCCTTTGCCCAAGCCTTTTCGTTTCAAGTCCTCGGACAAGAAGCACGCTAACATACTGATATACATTTCATTCCTTGATTTCTTTGAAGTTTTAGCAGGGAACTTACGTGATTCTAGACTTTAGTGAAGTAAGGCTGGAGTCCGATGTGTGGTTACAATTCCTGTTGAATTTCTGAAGATTATGGTTTGATTTCGATTTACTGTTCGATTACTTCGTGTTTCTTGTTCTGAGCTCAATTTTTAGGCTTCCAGCTTCATCAGGCGTGCCACATTGTTGGTATGACTTTGATAGAGTACCGTTTGCAGATACAGACTATAGTCGGGTTACTTCAAGATGACGTTTGAAGAATGCAGCAATGACTCTTAATATTTTTAGATGGCCTCAATGTACTTGACCTACTGACCGATGTAAACAAGAGCCAAGTGCCCTGATGAGACTGCGCAAGATAATGTTCAATTTTTCTTTCTTGTTTAATTTAAATTGTTGACTAGACCTTAATTTAAGACATTTTCCCTGTAGTATGATGCTAGAACATTTGATAATTTTAGAATGAGAAGTTAGCTAAGGCCCAAACTGAAAGTTAACTGAATATTTCATTTTTAACCATCATTTTTATCTGAGATCTCCTCAAGAATTATTTCCAAGTTTTGAATACTAAGGTTCTGTGTGAGTTATGCTCATGCTAGCCAATATGATCAGACTTGTGCATATAAGGCCTGTTTATCCTAGATATATGCATGTTATAGTTTTAGTCATTTAGAGAAATTCAAGAGATAATGATAGATTTTTCTTTTCTTTAAGAATTAATTCCTAGATAAGGTTTAAGGGACAGGATTTACATTAGTTATGCTGATATTATCTGTCATGTGATGGTTATGCTAGTGCTATCTACAAATTATTTTAGAAATAATGCATATTGGGTAAATGCTCAAGATTTATGCTTGGCACACCCTTGTAAAATGTGATTAAATGGGTATATGTTCAAGTTATGCTTGACAACCCCTTGCAGAAAGATTGTATTTTTTTAATTGAAATTAAGGATGGGAAATTGCTCAGGTTATGATTGTGCATCCCGTGCAGACTTAGGATCTTTAAATGAATGAATTTAAGGGAAATGTAACATGTGTAAGTGCATCCTCGGTAACCCAGGCGTGACCCATTCTGTACCCACTGCATTCATCACCCCTGGGATAACTCGTTTATATTTGCTCGTTTCCTATGAATATTCATATCAGCGAGAAGACCTCAGTAGCCAATCAAAATGTCGGTAACATTATCGCTACTCTCCTATGAGGAGGTATTTTTTTCTTTTTCCGTTACTTTAAATAACTTGGGGGGGAAAACAATATCTGCTTTGATAATCAAATATAGCGGAAGCCTGCGTGCTTTGCAATGCAACAATTCAAGGCAAGCACTTCAGAGTCCTTGCGACGAAAGCAGATGTTTAGAAGTACAGCGTGCAGTTGCAGTCAATGGGAATGGGTTCACAAGGGAAAGCATGTTATATTTGCATAAATAAATTGAACAAGATCGTCAATTTAAAAGGCGACATCCTTGCTAAGCGACAGAAGTGCAAATTAGATGTGGCGCTATATATTCACAACTGCAAAAACTGCCAGGTGTGGTAAATTCTGTTGCACTCAGAACTACAATTAATTACTAAAAGGACATAAAAAGACAAAGGACACTGCAGACACCTAAAATGACTCCATTAATCCAATGGGTACGGAATGGGTCACGCCTGGGTTACGGAGGATGGTGTAAGTGATGCTGGCACTTCCATCTCACAATTACTGGCCTCTGCATATATAGGCCTATAGCGGCTAGGCTTATAAGGAATAAAAAACTAATGAAAGGATTAATCTATTAATCCATTATTAATTTAGTTGTATTAATCCTGCTAAGAGATCCACTATTCCAAGTCCCCACATGCGCCCCCGAAGATGAGAATATAAACACTGCCATGTGGTTGGAATCATCACACTTTCAGAGAGAGCGTACTGTCGCTTATAGGTCCAGTGAATAAATTAGAAAATCATAATAGTTGTGTGTCAGCAGACAACGGCGTAGTTCAGTTATTATTTGGATAAAATGGAGGCAGAGATGTTTAAGATTCTCAAAATGTTCCGGGACAATGAAGACCCTGAAATGGGCTATGTAGATGCCAAAGCCTTCGAGACACTCTCGAAGACTGAATGCCTCAAAATCATAAATAAGTATGGCATCAACGGCATAAAACTTTGTCGGATGGGAAATATAGACCCTTCTCCAGAGTGTTTGTGCAGGCTTGCTTACTTTCGGGCCAGGTGTGCCCGAAATGAGGAGCTCCTCAGAAATATCAGAGTCAGGGGAGCCGGCAAGGAAAAAGGCTAAGAAGGAAGAAAAGTCAACGGTAAGCCAGTTTTTAACAACCATGTTATTTCCTAAACTGTTAATTATGCTAAGTGCCATAACGTTACTATTGATATGACTCAAAAAGTTTGCAAGACATTTTTCTTAGCCACGTTGGAAATTGCACTATTTGATGTATGATATATTTGGGTTATCTGATATATTTTCGTTAAAAAATTAGAGGCAAAATTAGAGTTACTTTCGAAGAAGCTTGACGAAAAAAAGAATGTGGATGAGTTGGCAGAGTTTGAGAGAGTGAGGAAGCCGCCAAAGAGGAAGCTGCCCAATATAGATATCTTAACCCTTAAAGCTCCAATCATGACTGCAGCAGACGACACATTTTGCGACATCTTTCCTAGTTTTTGACAAATATAAGGTATGATATTTCATTAGAATTGTCTGCCAGCTGACAATTCTCGTGAAATATCATTCCTTATTGTTATTTTTGAAAAAGCTGCGAAATTTGAAATTGTCGTCTGCTGCAAATTATAGGTGGCGCTTTATGGGTTAAACCAGAAACTGGTTTTCCTGGAAAGCATGGCGGTAAAGCTAAACCATGGATATAAAACGGAGACGACAATGATTCTGTCACGTTTTCACGTGAACAAGTCAAACCCAGGCTTTGCTGCGCAGCTCATTTTAAAGTAACTGTCCAGCAAGGAGAATGAGAGAGCATCTTAGATAAAAGAGGAAAAGATGCTCAGGCAATATACCTTCCAATGGATGGCGATGAGACCGTGGGGCCAGGGATATGATATGTTTCATGCATTTCCAACCCGGAAACATATCCCTACTTTTGCTAACTGGAGACCAAGCTTCTTGCCAAAGATGAGGCCACCAATCATGCGCCCTACCGTTCTGTGTTTTAACCCTTAAAGAGCCAGCATATGAAAATGCCGTCTGCTGATTTAGGAGTCATCTGCTGCAAATAATTGCCTAACATTACTGACTAATTAAGTATAGAAGCAAACAGTGTGGACACAGAACAGACTGCTCCTATAGAGCAGTCTGATCTGGGTCAACACAGTATACCATTGAGGCTTCTTAAACATTTCAGCAGACGAGAAAAGCTGACGACTTTTGTTGCGATTGGCGCATTAAAGGTTCAGTGAAGAGAATAGAGAAAGATTATTTAATGAATTTGAAAGTGGAGATAAAAAAAGGCAAAGAACTTTTCTATCCAAGCACACCACATGTACAAGCAAAGGCAAAGAGCAATAATATAGACTTTTCCTACTATTGATATAACTCAAAAAGTGTGCAAGACATTTTTCTTAGCCACCTTTGGAAATTGCACTATTTGATGTATGATATTTGGGTTATTTTTAGACTCTTATATTTTGGTAAAAGGTTAAAAAATTGGAGTCGGCAGAGTTTGAGAGAGTGAGGCGGGAGGCGAAAGAGGAAGCCGCCAAAGAGGAAGCTGGCAAATATGGATATCTTAAGCCAAAAACTGCTTCTCCTGGAAAGCATGGCGGTAAAGCTAAACCATGGATCAAAAACGGAGACGACAAAGATTCTGTCACTTTTTCACGCGAACACGTCAATCCCAGGCTTTGCTGTGCAGCTCATCTTAAAGTTACTGTCCAGCAAGGAGGAAGAGAGTATTTTAGATAAAGAGCAAAAGATGCTCAGGCAATATACCTGCCCAGGAATGGCGAGGAGACCGTGGGGCCAGGGATATGATATGTTTCATGCATTTCCACCCCAGCAACATACCCCTACTTTCGCTAACTGGAGACCAAGCTTCTCGCCAAGGATGAGGCCACCAATGATGCGCCCTTCCGGTCTGTGTTTTAAATGTAAGAGGCCAGGGCACCAGATTAGTAAATGTCCTAATTAGTGTTGGTATAATTGTTTGAAATTAGATTTGATGAAGTAGTGGATATCTGATGCATATCTTATGAATGAGGCTACAGCTGGTAGGGGTGCATTTGAAATTGCTTCATGTGTACATATATACATTGAGTCTATGGGCCGCCAAAATGGTTTGGAAACCTTCATATTCTGTTCAGATAACTTTTGTTTAAAAAAAGTAATATCATTATGTAACAATGCTATGGTTATGTTTACAAAAATCAACATTTCATCAATTACTCACAAGTACCTTGAGTGACAGAGCAAATCAAAAACTTTAATTGTAAGAAAAAAAAAAGGCAAAGAACTTTTCTATCCAAGAACCCCATAAGTACAAAAAAATGCAAAGAGCAATAATATGGACTTTTCCTGCTATTGATATGACTCAAAAAGTTTGCAAGACATTTTTCTCAGCCATGTTGGAAATTGCACTATTTGATGTATGATATATTTATTTTATTTTTAGACTTATATTTTGGTTATAGGTTAAAAAAATGGAGGAAAATTAGAGTTACTTTCGAAGAAGCTTGACGAAAAAAAAATGCAGACGAGTTGGCAGAGTTTGAGAGAGTGAGGCAGGAGGCGAAAGAGGAAGCCGCCAAAGAGGAGGCTGGCCAATACAGATATCTTAACCCTTAAAGCGCCAATCATGACTGCAGCAGACGACACATTTTGCGACATCTTTCCTAGTTTTCAACAAAAATAAGGTATGATATTTCATGAGAATCGTCTGCCAGCAGACGATTCTCATGAAATATCATTCCTTATTTCTTATTTTTGAAAAAGAGGCAAAATTTGAAATTGTCGTCTGCTGCAAATTATAGGTGGCGCTTTATGGGTTAAACCAGAAACTGGTTCTCCTGGAAAGCATGGCGGTAAAGCTAAACCATGGATAAAAAACGCAGATGACAATGATTCTCTCACGTTTTCAGCATGGCAGTAAAGCTAAACCATGGATCAAAAACGGAGACGACAATGATTCTATCAGGTTTTTACGGGAACAAGTAAAACCCAGGCTTTGCTATGCAGCTCATTTTAAAGTTACTGTCCAGCAAGGAGGAAGAAAGCATCATAGATAAAGAGCAAAAGATACTCAAGCAATATACATACCCAGGGATGGCGAAGAGACCGTGGGGCCAGGGATATGATATGTTTCATGCATTTCCACTCCAGCAACATATACCTTCTTTCGCTTACTGGAGACCAAGCTTCATGCCAAGGTTGAGGCCACCAATGATGCGCCCTACCGGTCTGTGTTTTAAATGTAAGAGGCCAGGGCACCAGATTAGAAATTGTCCTAATTAGTGTCCGTATAATTGTGTGAAATTAGATTTGATGAAGTAGTGGATATCTTATGAATGAGGCTACAGCTGGTAGGGGTGCATTTGGAATTGCTTCATGTGTACATATATACATTGAGTCTATGAACCGCCAAAATGGTTTGGAAACCTTCATTTTCTGTTTAGATAATTTTTGATTAAAAAAAACTACTATCATTATGTAACAATGCTATGGTTATGTTTTTTTTGTTTGTTTGATTTGATTCTTTACGTCCCATCAACAATCTTTCAGTTAAATAGGGAAGGGTCTTCCTGGGTTGAACCAGTACTAAACTAGGAAAATGTGTCTTGCTCAAGGACCACAACGCAGTGGCGCCGCTGAGGCTCAAACCCGCTGCCTCTCTGTTTCGAGTCAAGTTTGTATGGCTATGGCCAAGTCTAGTTTGGTAGAGGAGCCAGCGGCCATAAATGAAGTTGTTTCAGAGGAAGATATTTTGTCAGTGGTGTTCCGTGTTTTACACTTGGCACTACATCAACTTCCGGTTTGTGTCCCCATTTGGCGTCGGAGACACCAGAAAAAGGTAAACTTTCTTCTTCCACGAAGCCTAAGAGAAGTCCACAAGTGCTAGAGGCGAATCAGCTAAACTGTCAGATTTACAGAGCCTGGGAAGTAAACTGGTAGGTGAAATTGAGTCCCGTTTTCAATCGTTTGATAGTAAATTTGATAGATTACTGGGTGTTTTATCGACAGACTCTGTTCAGCGGAGGTCTAGCAATTCTCTCACCGATAGCGGTACATGATGTAGGCGCAGACCATCAGAAACCTACCCAAATCTGGAAGACACCACAAAAGGTGGGGGTCAGAGGATTTCTCTAGATAATGGCAAAGACAGTCAGTTGGGTGATCAGAGCCATTTTGTGTCCGACAGGCAAGAAGATGAATTGTCTCTTCAACCTGGCCAAAGAGAGAGACATAATATAGGTCTATTATCATCATTATCATCTGCTGATTTAGGAGTCATCTGGTGCAAATAATTGCCTAACATTACTGACTAATTAAGTATAGAAGCAAACAGTGTGGACAGAACAGACTGCTCCTATAGAGCAGTCTGATCTGGGTCAACACTGTATGCCATAGAGGCTTCTTAAACATTTCAGCAGACGAGAAAAGCTGACAACTTTTGTTGCGATTGGCGCATTAAAGGTTCAGTGAAGAGAATAGAGAAAGATTATTTAATGAATTTGAAAGTGGAGATAAAAAAAGGCAAAGAACTTTTCTATCCAAGCACACCACATGTACAAGCAAAGGCAAAGAGCAATAATATAGACTTTTCCTACTATTGATATGACTCAAAAAGTGTGCAAGACATTTTTCTTAGCCACCTTTGGAAATTGCACTATTTGATGTATGATATTTGGGTTATTTTTAGACTCTTATATTATGGTTACAGGTTAAAAAATTGGAGTTGGCAGAGTTTGAGAGAGTGAGGCGGGAGGCGAAAGAGGAAGCCGCCAAAGAGGAAGCTGGCAAATATGGATATCTTAAGCCAAAAACTGCTTCTCCAGGAAAGCATGGCGGTAAAGCTAAACCATGGATCAAAAACGGAGACGACAAAGATTCTGTCACTTTTTCACGCGAACACGTCAAACCCAGGTTTGCTGTGCAGCTCATCTTAAAGTTACTGTCCAGCAAGGAGGAAGAGAGTATTTTAGATAAAGAGCAAAAGATGCTCAGGCAATATACCTGCCCAGGGATGGCGATGAGACCGTGGGGCCAGGGATATGATATGTTTCATGCATTTCCACCCCAGCAACATACCCCTACTTTCGCTAACTGGAGACCAAGCTTCTCGCCAAGGATGAGGCCACCAATGATGCGCCCTTCCGGTCTGTGTTTTAAATGTAAGAGGCCAGGGCACCAGATTAGTAAATGTCCTAATTAGTGTTGGTATAATTGTTTGAAATTAGATTTGATGAAGTAGTGGATATCTGATGCATATCTTATGAATGAGGCTACAGCTGGTAGGGGTGCATTTGAAATTGCTTCATGTGTACATATATACATTGAGTCTATGGGCCGCCAAAATGGTTTGGAAACCTTCATATTCTGTTCAGATAACTTTTGTTTAAAAAAAGTAATATCATTATGTAACAATGCTATGGTTATGTTTACAAAAATCAACATTTCATCAATTACTCACAAGTACCTTGAGTGACAGAGCAAATCAAAAACTTTAATTGTAAGATGAAAAAAAAGGCAAAGAACTTTTCTATCCAAGCACCCCATAAGTACAAAAAAATGCAAAGAGCAATAATATGGACTTTTCCTACTATTGATATGACTCAAAAAGTTTGCAAGACATTTTTCTCAGCCATGTTGGAAATTGCACTATTTGATGTATGATATATTTATTTTATTTTTAGACTTATATTTTGGTTATAGGTTAAAAAATTGGAGGAAAATTAGAGTTACTTTCGAAGAAGCTTGACGGAAAAAAAATGCAGACGAGTTGGCAGAGTTTGAGAGAGTGAGGCAGGAGGCGAAAGAGGAAGCCGCCAAAGAGGAGGCTGGCCAATACAGATATCTTAACCCTTAAAGCGCCAATCATGACGGCAGCAGACGACACATTTTGCGACATCTTTCCTAGTTTTCAACAAAAATAAGGTATGATATTTCATGAGAATCGTCTGCCAGCAGACGATTCTCATGAAATATCATTCCTTATTTCTTATTTTTGAAAAAGAGGCAAATTTTGAAATTGTCGTCTGCTGCAAATTATAGGTGGCGCTTTATGGGTTAAACCAGAAACTGGTTCTCCTGGAAAGCATGGCGGTAAAGCTAAACCATGGATAAAAAACGCAGATGACAATGTTTCTGTCACGTTTTCAGCATGGCAGTAAAGCTAAACCATGGATCAAAAACGGAGACGACAATGATTCTATCAGGTTTTTACGGGAACAAGTAAAACCCAGGCTTTGCTATGCAGCTCATTTTAAAGTTACTGTCCAGCAAGGAGGAAGAAAGCATCATAGATAAAGAGCAAAAGATACTCAAGCAATATACATACCCAGGGATGGCGATGAGACCGTCGGGCCAGGGATATGATATGTTTCATGCATTTCCACTCCAGCAACATATACCTTCTTTCGCTAACTGGAGACCAAGCTTCATGCCAAGGTTGAGGCCACCAATGATGCGCCCTACCGGTCTGTGTTTTAAATGTAAGAGGCCAGGGCACCAGATTAGAAATTGTCCTAATTAGTGTCCGTATAATTGTGTGAAATTAGATTTGATGAAGTAGTGGATATCTGATGCATATCTTATGAATGAGGCTACAGCTGGTAGGGGTGCATTTGAAATTGCTTCATGTGTACATATATACATTGAGTCTATGGGCCGCCAAAATGGTTTGGAAACCTTCATTTTCTGTTTAGATAATTTTTGATTAAAAAAAACTACTATCATTATGTAACAATGCTATGGTTATGTTTTTTTTGTTTGTTTGATTTGATTCTTTACGTCCCATCAACAATCTTTCAGTTAAATAGGGAAGGGTCTTCCTGGGTTGAACCAGTACTAAACTAGGAAAATGTGTCTTGCTCAAGGACCACAACGCAGTGGCGCCGCTGAGGCTCAAACCCGCTGCCTCTCTGTCTCGAGTCAAGTTTGTATGGCTATGGCCAAGTCTAGTTTGGTAGAGGAGCCAGCGGCCATAAATGAAGTTGTTTCAGAGGAAGATATTTTGTCAGTGGTGTTCCGTTTTTTACACTTGGCACTACATCAACTTCCGGTTTGTGTCCCCATTTGGCGTCGGAGACACCAGAAAAAGGTAAACTTTCTTCTTCCACGAAGCCTAAGAGAAGTCCACAAGTGCTAGAGGCGAATCAGCTAAACTGTCAGATTTACAGAGCCTGGGAAGTAAACTGGTAGGTGAAATTGAGTCCCGTTTTCAATCGTTTGATAGTAAATTTGATAGATTACTGGGTGTTTTATCGACATACTCTGTTCAGCGGAGGTCTAGCAATTCTCTCACCGATAGCGGTACATGATGTAGGCGCAGACCATCAGAAACCTACCCAAATCTGGAAGACACCACAAAAGGTGGGGGTCAGAGGATTTCTCTAGATAATGGCAAAGACAGTCAGTTGGGTGATCAGAGCCATTTTGTGTCCGACAGGCAAGAAGATGAATTGTCTCTTCAACCTGGCCAAAGAGAGAGACATAATATAGGTCTATTATCATCAGAAGGTTCAGTTTAGTCTGAGGTGGATATTGAGCCGCATATCTCAGGTCAGCGCTTTCAGAGATACACTGACAATGGAACAAATGACATTAATGATCCTCCTCTGACACATGATATTTTCTCGGTGAAGATGCTTTGACTGATTCTCATAACAATAGTGGTTTATTATTCAGGGTTGCCACTCAATATCCATTTCAAAATTCCCTGACTTTTCACTGACTTTTCCCTGACTTTCAACCGTTTTCCAGACCCTTTTGGAAGGCCAATTTTAGCCATTTTCATCCATTGACTATTCGAAGAATTTGCACAAATATTAGAACTTGCTGATTTAATCTTTAAAGAAAAATCTTAAACCATTAATATTAGAAAAGGAATGTTTCTGGACATAAATTGCTTGCAATTTATGTTCAGAAACATTCCTTTTCTAATATTGCTTGCAAATTATAGAAACTAAAATTTCCAGAAGCCTGTTCACTAGCATCTTTTTAGGAAAATTTTGAAATTCCCTGACTTTTCCCTGACTTTTTTCATTTTTTTTAAATTTCCCTGACTGAAAATGTAATTCCCTGACTTTTCCCTGACCTGGAAATTTTTCATTTTCCAAAACTTTTTCCCTGACCGTGGCAACCCTGTTATTAGATAAGACCCAAATTTTCATTATTAGATCATCCCTTAGAGCTCAAATGCCAGATAATTTGTCGGCCTATAAAGACTCTTACAAACAATCTTTCCCAATTCAAGAAAGTACTGAAAAACTACTTCAAGTGCCTAGCCTTGATGATTTAACGGAAAAACTTTTGATTAAAAAAACGTGGTCGTCATGCAACTTTTAGTTCTTCACAAAGTCTTTTTTCTCAACCAAATAAATCAATTGAAAAGATAGCCTATCAAGGACAGGTAGCAGCAAGAATGGGGATAATCTCCCTTTGCTATTCTCTGTGCTATTAAAGAATTTGAAAAGTGAGTCATCAAATTTAGATGAGGCTGTTCAGAATGTTAGGGATTTGTTCGCCATGTTTACCAAATCTTTGGATCAACTATCTAGAACAGGTGCATTTTTTCATTTAGTACGTAGGAAAGCTACGGTAGCAGATACTGGTCTACATGAGTTTAAAGACTTACAGAAAGCAGCATTAACTGCCCCATTATCGTGTGAAGGCATTTTTGAAATTTTAGAACATTTACACTCTCTTACTAGAGAAATGTGTATCATCAACAAAATATCAAAACTTAGCTGAAACCATCTCATTTGTTTGATTCAAATGTGTACACACATGTGTTTTTGCGTATACGGTAGCTAGGCCCCTGGGACCCAGTATACACAGACTAGTCACTGATGTACAGGTATTGTAATGGTTGCTAAATTTCAAAACTTTGTATGCTTAAGTTTAAAGGTTCATATCTCCTTTATTGCTCTGTATATCTGTGATTTTCCTTCAAACAGAAATAGTTAAGTATACTACATCATTATATTTATTGAAAGTTTATCTGACTATATGAACATCAACAAGGAACTAAAACACATATTAAAGTTAATGGGGAAGAGAAATAATAACAGCTTACAATCAAAAAAGTTCTGAAAGTTCTGAACTGGATCCAGGGATAATCCTAGCCCAAAATGATGATGGGCCCTTAAAATGGGCCAATGACCCATATCCCAATCAAATTTCCAAATTTTAATGGGCCATTTGAAATTTTTATGGGCCCTTTGCAAAATTTGATGGGCCCAAGAATCCATAATATCCACAATAGAGCATAATTGACATGAGATTTGAATAGCTTGTATGTGGGGCTCAGCCAAAAATAAAGTCTGTTTTAGCAAAACATTAAGAGTTTTCTCATAAAGTGGATCAGGCCCATCCTTGGATTATCCCTGAGGGTCTATGGTAATGCTTTTGAAATAGTGCTAAAATTAACCGTGACAACATAACTTTGCATTTCCATCAGTGACCAGTCCGAGTGTATAGGGTTCGAGATATAAATAACCATGATATATTATGAGTCCTTATTCTGCCAATATTTTTTTGTCCTGAAAATGTTGTCTGCTTTTACATCTGCTTCATATATTCAAATGCACTTCAGATAAATTTTGATCATGGAAGCAAACACTATGAACCCTGATCATAAGGGACTTTATGAACATCCTAAGGGAGCAGTCTGATCTGGGTCCATTTTGTTTGCAATATGGGCTTTCAAAAGTGTATAAGGAGAAAAGTGAGCAGACGACAATAGTCATGAATGGCGGGAGAAGGGTTACAATCTTGAAGGGAACCTTTTTGTCTTGGATACTATAATTCTTGCACATCGGATAAGGATATCTGAGATTTTACCCTGGCATAAAAAATCTTATCTTACCCATGCTATCTAGTAACGTCATCATGTGAAATTGCATCTTAGCGTATTTAGGGACTTCCTGAAGCTTATTTTAAAATAAATAAACAAAAAATGTGGTGAGCAAGAAAAAGAATCCATTATTTGTGTGAGGGTAGGATAGAAAACTCCGTCCCTCAGGATCACCGTTTGTCATCACTCGGCAAGCCTCGTGATGCCAAAGGGCGATCCTCGGGGCGGATTTTTCTATCCTACCCTCACACTCATGATGGATTCTTATATGATACTTTGTAGAAGAAACCAGCTGATCAGGATCCACACCGTTTTTTCCTTTCTCCATTCACAATGACTCTGATTCTCTCTCCTCAACATTAAGCACTACTTGTCTATGGAAGCCTAGTTCTGCCAGAGTCTGGTCACTACGGTTGGAGAGGTTCTGTCTGGGATATGAGGTTGATACTGTGTAGCCTATCTGATGAAATCCAACAGTTGTCATGTAGTCCAGTATATTCTGAAATGACAAAAACAGGGTTCTTCTAAACCAGGGTTCATACAGGCAAGATTGTGTAAAATTCAAGGACTTTTCAAGGACTTCTAAAAGACTTTCCTACTGATTTCAAGGACTGAAACCTTAAGAAAAACACTGATTTACACGTTAAAATTCTTCTTTTGAAATGCTATAGTCCGTTACTAAATATATTAGTTTAAGAAAATTAGAATAAAATTGTGGTGCCTTTATTTGGTGCAGCATATGCTGCACCAAATAAAGGCACACAATTTTATACTGATTTAGGTCTCCAAAGACAGTGTTGAATCCTCCTGTAAATGGTATTTTTTTTATTTTTTTTTGAACAGAACATATCTTTATTGACATAAAACTCAGGCCACTCACAGGTAGCGTAAGAATATGTTGTTGTGTTTGTGTTTTTCGTCCCACCAACAGCTAATGTCATATGGAGACGGGACCACAGCTTAAAGTCTCATCCAACAGACTGGTGAAGCCGGGAATCGAACCTGCGATCCCTGGTTTACAAGGCAAGCGGTTTATCCACTTCACCACAGCGGCTTCTCAGGTAGCGTAAGAGCATAAGGTACAAAAACAAAGCATATACATGATATACATAACATACATGAGTACAATTAGAGCATGCAAAAGGTGAAAATTGAAATGTGAGCAAAATCAACCCTAAAAGAGCCTAATATAACTTACAGTAGGCAACATAATCAACTGTTGTTGCTGCATTAAGAAACAAAATAAGGCTTCAAATTATTGGTTATAGACAATTCACATGATATGACATATCATGTGAGTAGTCTATAATCAGGCAATTTCCATGAAATATTAAGCCATGACATAGTAAGATGTATATTATCATAATGATTGACTCTTTTAGGGTTAGGCTGCGCTTGAAAATTTATTCCTTATAATTTCTACAAAACTTGATAACTTTACAAGCTTCCTGGTATTTGCTGAAGAAAATAGTTCTTTGAATTTTATAATGTTTGGACTTTTGTAAAAATATGAACTTAAAAATTTCTTTCTGTCAGATATAAAGTGATCACAAACAAAAAGATAGTGAAATTCGTCACCGATATCATGTTTGCTACATAATGTGCATTTTCTGTCTTCTAAGGGTGTGTTATCCCAGCGACCAGTTTCAACTGGAAGCCAGTGATTACTTAACCTGAACTTTAACAATGAAGAACAGTGTTTCCTATTTAATTTGATTAGGTAATTTTCAAAATTTAAATCTTGCTTCAAGGACTTTTCAAGGCCTTTGAGTGTTTTTCAAGTACTTTTCAAGGCAAGTTTAATTTTCAAGGACTTTTCAAGACAGTCCTGTAAATTCAAGTACTTTTCAAGTCTGTGTGAACCCTGTCTAAACTCTTTGCATACTGGGTAATTTTGCCTTGGATAAAATTATGATTATTAACTGCTTGAATTTCCCGATGTGAATCATTGAATGTTCATCTGAGCTAGACTGGGCTTAACAGACATTAAAAAGCCCCAGTGCAAAAAGAAATTCAGAATCTGATTAAGTGCTGAATGTTCTTATACATACTTCGCAAAAAAAGTTTTGCATCACCAAATTCTTATGACAGTTTTAAGTATCATTTTTTTCTATGTATACCATTGATTTTTAGATTTAATATTAAATCTAATATTACCCTAGAGGGTTCAATTCAGTATTTGACATAACAATAAATTTGTTTGGAAAGATAATGTGGAAATCTGTAAAATTACATTTTTCTGTTAATTCCAAAATTTTAGATTTAAAAAAAACACTGCTTTTTTATGGGCTTTAGAATTTAGTTTTGTAAAAATCCTTACTCTAGAGATTGAAAAATACCATTTTTAAGCAAAAAAGTGAAAATTGAATTTTAGGAGAAAAATGTTATTTTTGACGCAACAAAATGATTTTTGAGATTTTTTTCTCAAATTTCTAAATTGAAGCTGAGAAACTCATCTTTCCAACAAAAATACAAAAAAATCCCACAGAAATTCCAAAACACAGTTCCATGATTTTTCCATGATTTTCCATGATCAACAATGTAATTTCCATGACTATTTAATGCACAGATTCCATCCTCCCCTTTTAGCAGCAACTTCACCATACTGAGCATGAATGCAGAATGCAGCAACAACAGCATGCTTGTAGACCATGCATGCATTTTGAAATAATTAAAACTTGAAACCAGTAGCCAGAAAACTAGCTGTCGGACACTTTGACAGCTAGTATTCTGGCTACTGGTAGTTTTGTCATATTATTTCACAAAATTCCATGATTTTTCCATGATTATTCAGGTTTTTTCAAATTCCATGATTTTTCCATTTTTGCATGGAACTTTTCTTTAGTGATTTTCCAGGTTTTCCATGATTTCGAAAGCTTGTGGGAACCCTGTGGGTATTTTTGGCACCAAAAACAGCCTGCAAAGTTCCTTACTGATTCAATTAAGGTACTGTTTATTAATGTTGGAAATTTATGAAGTTGCGTTTTAGGGATACCTTTAAAGCTGGTACAGGAACTTCTGCAAGTCTTCAGTTTTAACAGTTAGGAAGCTGGCAGCAGGGTTTGGTGTCAAAACAGCTCTTTTTGATGTAATAATGATAAGAAAGATGAGCTTCCAAGCTTTGACTAAGAAGAATTTCAAAAAAATATCAAAATTAGCATTTTTCGGTCCAAATTCACAATTTTCTTCCAAAAAAGTTATTTTCACTTTCATTTTGGCTAAAACAGTTCTTTAAAATCTTAAAAGTAAGGATTTTAAAACAAAACTAAATTCTGAAGCCCATAAAAACTAGAATGCCGAGAATCGGATGTGTGGCCTGACAAAATAGAAGCCAAGTAAGGCAAATTTGTCAAATTTATATCCCTGACGAAGGTTTATTATAGATAAAACTTATAAATCAAAGTGTTTGCTTCTATGTTAGTTTATTCGTCTTTCCCCTTAATTTCATATGCAAGATGACCACATTGGTGGTGGGGGTTGAGAATAATGTTTTAAAAATATTTTTCTATTTCCTATATGTTTAATACAAAAAGTGACCATTTTAACCCAAAAATAAAGCCTAAGATTCATGGAAATAAGAGATCAAATGCAATATCATAAAATAAGGACCAACAACGAGCTTATATGTGAAGATGGAAGCATTTGATTGACTTTAATTTTTATCAAAATTATAGGCAGTGATACACTGTGATTCCCATTACCACTGTCAGAGGTCTTTTTTTGAAGTAATCCAATCAGAGGTTCCACCACAAAATCAGGTGAATAAGAATGTCAGATATACGGTGACATGTGAGTGTTGTGTAAGAATTTCAGATTAAGTGAGATACAGGTACTTCAAAAACCAGGGAGAATGTCCCCATCCATCCGTTAACTTTTATCAAATGTCAGAAATATGGCAAAAACGTGTGTTTCAGTACAGAAAAACAACACAGGGAAAACAACAATATGATTTTCCATGGTGGAGACAAAATAAAGTCACTATAACTTATGACGACTGCCATTCTGCAAATCGACAATTGTTGATCACAGTATTTACACAAACACTGGTCATAAATAACACTACTGTCCTGCCAGCCAAGAGTGACAGTGATGTAATATTTTGTTTACAATTGCTAAGTAAAACATTTACGTTCACACTCCACTTTAGCTAACGCGGATCGATAGATCACTTGTGTATTAATCCTATCCTCAGGATAGGATTAATACGCAAGTGATCAATCGATTCCGAGTTCCTGATAACTTTGTAACAAAACATGATGTCACTGTCACTCTTGGCTGGCAGGATAGTAGAAATGGCTAGTTTTCCACTGGAGGTCCACAGGTAAAAAAAACATCACCCCTTATCCTGTCAATATTTTTTTTTGTCCTGAAAATATCTGCTTATAAAACTAAGATGCAACACAGAATACTTTTAACATTGAAGCAAACTTTGAAACACTATGAACCCTGATCAGGCTGCTCCTAAGGGAGCAGTCTGATCTGGGTCCATATTGTTTGCAATAAAGGCTACCAAAAAGCATGGCAATGTTGTTAGTGGAGGAAAAAGGTTAAATCTGACCACAAACCTGAACTGTATCAGACTGGCAGAAACGTCTTCTGTGGTCGGTCTGGATGGGTGTCCGCAGCACCACCAGTATACAGTCGGGGTCATTCTCATCAGGTTCTTCTGGAAGAACTATTTTCTGAAAAGACATGCATTAGAGATCAAGAAAAATGGCTATATTTCTGAGAGATTTTTACTACAAACATTTGGATTTATTTATTTAACTTGGTAATTTTGCATGCTTGTTTATTTTCTTCTTTTTTTCCGAAATACAGTCATAGTGTCAAACAGTTTGGATCCAGTTCAGGCCAAATGTTTTGCAAATTGATGTGAAGAAGGCAAATTCGCCATATAGGGAACTTTTAGAGAAAAATGTAAACTACAAAATGAAAATCAGCTGACAGTAATATGCACGAGCCACGTTAATTGTTTGCTAATTAGAATGAAACTCTAGGTATTTAAATCGAAAACAATGTTTGGGTAGCCAAACTGAGCATTTCAACATAAATAAGTAGCACAGTGAATGAATTTTGTCTCTGATAACATCCCAATTGATGAAGTTTGTTCACTGTGCTATTTATGATTGTCCCTCCCCAGTGTTATTCCAGGGTTCATTGCATATCTAATCAATGACAATGCATTGAACAATTTGCTGGCTCCATCAGAAGACACTGGCAATAAAATGGATTTAACTCTTTGTATCAAAGAAATTAAGTGAAATTCCACTACACAGTTTATAAAAAGGCTAAGCGAGATGCTGAGGGACAATCCCAAAAGCTCATGATGAGCATGTAGTACTCAGAACCTTCTTTCAAATTAATCCTTTCATTCTGTTAGGAGATACAGTAAAGCTTGTCCAAAAGGGCCGATCTCAAAAAGACAAAAACATGGTTATCAAGACAAATTCTCTCTTCATGAAGGTCAAAAGTATTGTAGAATGCTCCGAGGGGAGCATTCCGCAATACGTTTGACCTTCATTAAGCTACCATTTGTCATTAAGATCTTTGTTTTGTCTTTTTTTGAGTGGCAGTCTCACTGTAATTAACCCCTACCATGCTGGATTTTTTATTCTACACTACTCCCAAATTCCTATGCAGGATTCCATTTTTAGCAAGCAGAAAACAAGTGAAAAACAGTGTAGATTGTGATCAGCTCGCTTACTTATTTGAAACAAATTTTTGCAAGATATTATACTGGACACACAGGAGCCAGTTACAACCCCTTAGAATAGATCAAGTAGGCCTATATTTACTTTTATAGTCTATTTTTACAGATTCACCCCTACTTTTTTTTAAAAAAAGTTTGTGACTAATGTGTTTCCAGGTTTTAAGTGACCCCCGTTTTTCCTTTTTTAAACAGCTTTAAATTGAACTTAGAAGAATGGCACTTAGCATATGGATTTAAATGCACACCGCGTAACTAAAACTTATTTTTGGGAGACGCCCTTATTTGTAAATGAAGCCCAAATCCCCTGTACAAAAGAATAACTTAGTTGTTTTTCCCTGTGAATATACCCATGTGAACCCCTAGAGATACACGTGGTATATTTGCATTGCTATTTGGGCCAGTTAAGCAATTTTAGTGTGAAGTAGCGAGTGTCTTCATCAGTTCAAACACGTGTTTTGGGTGCTCAAAATAACCGTATCATCGAGACGGCTGTTTTGAGTATGCACAGCATATTTTTTTTGGTTGAGAAATAGGAAAAATAATTTTCTGTTACACACTCTTATCTCTAGGACTGACGAATTACCTCCACTGACCCGTATAAGTCATGTTTTATTTATATCGTTAGGTTCACTTGGGGACTAATTCAAAGAGGAGCGGCAAAAGCACACCAAAATTCCATCTAATCCCAGCCTATACAAAAACTCACATTTATGTGAAAAAAATTAACTCAATTACGCGGTCTATATCTAAATTCATTTCTCTAATTTATTTTTCAATTAAACTCACCATTAAAGAATAATTAGCGAAAAACGGGGGTCACTTATGTTCTGGAAACACTATAGTTCCTGTTTTTTTTCTGGACACTGAGAAATTCCAGTCTAATTGCATAGTTTCTTTGGTAAGGGAAGTAACTGCTACATGTCTCAATTTAACTTGACCAATTGTGTTGCCTACCTTGACCAATCTCGTTTGATACAATTAACTGCATAGCTCTGGGTTACAGTTTAGATCCCCCCACACAGACACACAAACAAATATGCAATCAGTCCCTAAAGATGTTTTTACATAAGCAAACAGTGTAGATCCTGATGAAATGCTGTATTTGGCAGCATTTCATCTACCTAAGTACCTTTTACAAGATTCCAGCATACAAAGGGTGACTCCATCACGCTAGAGAACCTCTGTACTCGAACAGCGCAGTCATCGCGTGGTGTTCGCAGTCGACGGGTGAACAAAATATACTATTTTGGTTTACTGTGATCCATTCTATGAGCCAGTACTTTACAGCTTTTAATTTTCACGATGTTTTTTACATTATACAATTATTGACTTCAATGAGGTAGCCATAAGGATTTATTTACCCGAAAAAATGATAATTCACCGAGGCCGCTAGGCCGAGGTGAATATCACTTTTAAGGGTAGATAAATCCTCATGTCTACCGAAATTGAAGTCAATAACTGTTTTGTTATATGACTTTTCAACTTAGAATGAAAATTTTCTACTTTCACTTTTGTTGTTGAAGTCAACCTTCAACCTAAGGACTTTCTAACAAGTTTTATCGACTGTTATCAAAATATTTTAATGTAGTATTTTGCAATTTGAAATGTACATTAATTCTCTTAATGTGGAATGTAAAATTTAATCATAAAACTTTTTTTTACATTTTGTTTATTCAAACAAAGATAAACGAACAAACAAAACATAACAAAACAGTTGTTAAAATTCATGAAAGTCTTTAGCTTACCTGTTGGGATGTGAAACAGCAAATCATGTCAATTTCATGCAGCACATGCTAGTTTTATACTCATCATGCTATTTTTAGCTCTCTAGAGGGTGATATTGCAGAAGTGTCAAAAATATTAACTTCTGGAAACTAGTTTGAGCTGGATTTCATCCTATATCACCTTCTGAGCCAGTTTAGACCAGTTTTCAGGTAGACATAGAGATTTATGAAGACAAAGTGGGCCAATCAGGAGACAGGATTCTTTCCATTCATATAACAATTGGAATTATTGCTTAGGTAGTGTAGTCCATTCTGGCCCAATAAGAGCCATTAAATTTTAAAAACAGCAGAGTACCAGTCAGTTTCTGGCCAGTCAATTGGATTGTATGTGCTTGAAATGTGTTCAGTGACTAATAAATGTGCTATTAAATCATAAATTATCATGTTATGTCATCAAATAATGAAGAATACGTATAAGTGGAGAACTAGAAAGTTTGAAATGTTTCTGTTTATTATTTGCGAAGTGGCAAGCCATTTTTCTTCTGTACGCAAATTTTGAGTAGTCAGGTGGACTGTCCCATATGTCGAGTGCCTAAATATTTCATTTGTACGCATTCGTCAAGGTGTATCTGGACGCAGTCGATGGGAGCACGAGGATTTTAACAAAGCCAGAGCGATTGAACTGCTGTTTGTTTGTCTTCAGCGATGTCAAACCCTCTCGGCAACAATTTCCAAGCAATGCCATTACATAAAACAAGCTGTGCCACACTCTTTTATAACCATTGCAAGGTTTGCAACTTTATCACTTCTGGGCAAGACATGCATTTTAGTGCATAAAATGACCAGGGCCACTGGCGAGTGATACGTAGATCAAGGTTAAAATTTTACGGATTTCATAACAAAAAGATATATGCGCTTTACAGAATCATAAAAATCAATGAAACATGCGATTTATGGCATAGTGCGTGCTTGAGGAGTATGAACATGACAACAATGACATTTCATATATCTCTGCTGAATACTCTACTGCAAATGTTTTTTTTTTGTTTTGTTTTTTTTTAAATTCTTTACGTCCCATCAACAATCTTTCAGTTATAAAGGGACGGGTCTTCCTGGGTTGAACCAGTACTAAGCTAGGATTAATGTTCTTGCTCAAGGACACAATGCAGTGACGCCGGCGAGGCTCGAACCCGCGGCCCTTCGGTCTCGAGTCAAGCACTCTACCACTGAGCCACTGCGCTCCCATCTGCTGCAAATGTGGTGTTGATCAAGGTATGGGGTCACAAATTACAGAGTATGTTTGAAAAGTATGCAAAGGACAATTTAAAATATGTATGTTTTGACGTTCACAGCTGTCAGTGCTTCAGAGACACAATTTAATATGACGTTTTGACAGACGGATAAACAGACAAACAAACTGATGGATGGTTTGAAAATTGGAACGCTTATGAGACCCTCCTAGGGGGATAACTGTTCCCTTGTTCCCCTGAAATAAATAGGCTTGTTTCCCTGTTCCCCAAGAATCGAAAATTGTTATCTTATGTTCCATGTTCCCCAATATTGCCTTTGTACCATGTTCCACTCAACATTTGACCTTTGTTCCATGTTCCCCTGGAATAAATGTCGTTTCCCCTGTTTCCCAAAACCCCTGGGAGGGACTCCGTTATGTGGATGTCATATTTAGCCATATGCTATGACGTAGAATAAAAAAGAGGCCAATAGATGGCCGATCTGCGAATAAACGGATGGTCGGACGAAAGCTTGAAATGTCAACCCGATCTAGATCAAACTATTTGACACTAGGGGGAAGAGTCAATTTTGGTAACCGATTGCTCCGGGGGCTTTGAGACCAGGCTTTATGTCCATTCTAGTGATGGGGAAGAGAGAGCTGGTTGCTTTCCTTTGTTTGTCTTCCTGGTGTCTCATGATAGCTGTGTGGCTGTTCCTCGCGGTGCCATGTGGTTATGTCTTCGGTTTGTGATTGTGGTATTTTCTGATCATACTCACTATTTTTGACAACACTTGGAGCCTGATCTGCATCCAAACTGTTCAAGCCTGTACCCAGTAAGCACCTATTATATTAGAAATCAGGCAACTGGCGTTTCGCTTGCGGGCCGATAGTAGCCCGTGATGGGATGTTGGCTCGATATAGCTGTCGTCTGGCTATGATGACAAAATAGTATGCCGAAAAAAAATCAGCATGCAAAACGTTAATAGTGTATTTCTGGAAGCAGTTTAAAATGAAATCATACAAACAGTTTAGACCCAGATCAGACTCAGCAAAACGTCTGGCAGGACCCGAAGGAGAAAGGTCCGTAAGATTTAAGAAATATTTAGGGAAAAAAAGTTACTCAGCATGCAAAGAGTTAAGACAAAAACGTTGCTATATTCGGAACACGATGTAATACGTGTTGGGTATATGACGTAACTTACGGCCACTTTTGCATTACCTTTTACTTTCTCTAGACTGGTATCAGACCAGTAAATAGAAAAATATTAAAATATGTGCGCAAACATATATATATATATACAAGCATGTACACCTCTGAAACAAGAAAAGATATGGCATTAAGTGCCATATCAATGAACTCGGCTTTAGCAGATAAAGAGTTCGTTCTTTCATTACATCACAAGCTACATGTGAGTACATGTATCAACAAACCGAATGATGTACACAAACACAATCAATCAATTATTCACCCAATCAATCAATCATTTTTACATAAACAACAATGAAACCTCCCTCCGTGATGGAACACAGGTATTTATTCAAAGAAGGAGTCTTATAAAACAGAATCGCATAAGGCAAATCTTACTGTTTAAGTTGAGGCCTTTAACTGCTCATATACGCATGTAAGGAACTTATAGAGCATGGTTTTTGGCTCTGTATTTGAAAACAGAATAGACCTTGAGATTATCGAAATTTGCTTTATTTACCAGATGCCTATATAATGTTTTAAAGCCGCGAGAACCCCGACTTTGTTAAAAGCAGGGACCACCCAGAGCGCCCGCGCAGTCCCATCGGCGCCTTTGTTTTTACATGTAGATTCAAATGTATGATAAAAGAAGTCAGGAAAACTGTCAGGTTTGATCAATTTTAAACTCTTTGTCGGACCAGATCTGGGACCAAACTTTCTGCTTATGTTATCAGCAGAGGCTTGCTGATAGCAATGTTTAAGATCAAAGAAGCCGCTATGGGTTCTGTTGCACGACGTGGTAGCAATGACCAGTGACCTATATATCGGTCACTGCCTTGACGCTGGAAAGCGGATGTAGCACATTCATTAAACATAGGTTTCCGGCCGTGGGTAGTTTCGGCTGGGTCGTTTTCGGCCTGGTTTTAGGGTGGGTCGTTTCGGCATATTCTGATAGGATCTGATTGTTTTATAAACTTGCCAAAGTTCCGACTGCATTGATTTTTCCACGAAATCGTACATGCGTGCATTCTCGCAAGAGCGTTCACTAGTACAAAATAACCAAATAAATAATTATTGTGTACACAAATAGGTGCTGACTTTCTTTTATTTATTTATTTTTTATATAAATTTCCAAAGATACGTCTGCATTAAACACTACCCAGGCCGAGTACCGAAAGCTCAAGAACAGACTGCACATACGTGCATACTAGCAAGAACACTTACAGGGAAATAACTAACAACAATCGGGCAAATAATGTTTGTGGACAAAAATATGTACTGAAAAGAGAGCATTCCAGATCCGACTCTATTAAACACTTGAACACTTGGAGTTTGCCTCTGTACTAACATAAGCAAATAAAGTTATCAACTATGTGCAGCAGACGACTTAAGCAGGCACTATTTGGACGAACATATGGGTCGAAAATTAGGTGCATAGACCCACTTGATGGCTGTGCACGCATGATTACTTCACGCATGTTAAATGCATTACGGTATCTGCCGCATTTATGTTTATAGGAACAGCGTACACGCAGGAAGAATACAGAGACCGAAATATAGTGGATGGCTGCGCTTTAATGTTTAAAGGGTGTGATAAATTAAAATGAGCTGGCCCAAATACTATAACATTTACAAGAAATCTAATCAAGGAACGATGTGAAAGCGCCAGGTCATTCAGTTTATGACATGTATGCGTGACTGAGATATATCCTTATGCAATGACCAGCACGTGCACACTGCTGTTGGTTATACATGTAAGGTATGATAGCTCAACTTGCGACATCAAATTTCTGAGACCTAACTATAGCCCCTGTATTAAACAGAGTAGTCTTTTAAAATTCTGAAAGGCAGGTTTTATCATGAAACGGCTTATTTCCATTCATTGGAATACACTATGAGGTGTGGTTGACCTGATTAACAGCGATATTCATACGCGCATCACGCTGGTATGCAGTGTCCATTCATAGAAAACAATTAAATAAGAGTTACTGTTCCTGAAATGACCGAATAACCGTTAAAAAGTGATACGGGAGCTTCCCAGTTCGCAAAAACACCATTAACTCAGTACGAGTTCAACTTTCGAATGAAAATCGGCAACAAAAGACATATTTTTGAATAACTGCACTGTGGTTTATGTTTCACTCACTATCATTTCAAAGCAAACAGCCATTTTAACACGAACTATTTCTTCAAAGTGTAGAAATTTCGAAAACAGATATAACTCTCTAGAATAGCTGATATTGAACAGATACCGAGTTCCAAAAAATCACTGACTGTCATATTTACTGTATTCTGAGCAATGGGGAAGTAGTAAAGTATCATATATTTAATAGAACTTTCAGTTAGGTGTCTTAATACAGGGCCTGACGACAGGCTATACTTTCTAAAAGAGGCACTTTGGCAAACAGTAAAGGCCGCGATGAATTGCTGCAAGCATAATACGGCTTTTCATCAGGGTTTGCGCACTTTTCATAGAAAAGCATTACATTTTCGAAATCTCTAAGGCCGAATAAATGCTAATCACAATAAAACTTGTCTGTTTTGTCTTCTGCTGGAACATTTTAGAAATCCTTTTTGCGACCAGTGTAGACTCAGTCTGATCTGGGTCAATACTGTTTGCCGCTCTACTGACAGCAAAACTATTTAACGGTCGACCTCGGTAGATGATATGCCCAGCCAGTATCCAATCTCGGGCCACTATCGGCCCGCCATCGAAACGCCGTTCGGATGGCGTTATAGTGGCCCGATATTACGTGCGTACTGGGTATTCGCAGGCTAATTACAAAATCTTCTGGCACTAAGGAGATTTTGGACGAACAGCCGAGGCTCATGCGAACATTCGCTGTTCACATAATCAAAGCAGGTATGAAGATGCAATTTTTATCTCAAATACAGGCCTATTCTCATTATCAGAGGTCTATACATGCATGCATTAAATATAACTTCACGCCAAGATCTCGTGTGCTAACCCATTTATACTGAAAAAGGAAAATATGTAATTCGTTTTAAAGTTCATTGTTAAATATTCTTGTTCATTTTATCCTCCGAAAAATTTGGGGAGATATTTGGCGTTGTCCAACCGCTGACACATTGCCATGTAACATTATGGGGATGAAACCGGTTCTGCATATGAATATTAGATTATGGTGTGGGTAGCTTGAAAACTATTGTGGGATAAACCTATAATTTTACTACGATCACGGACCATTAGGAGCTCCAGAAAGTAGAATAAGCCGAACTCCCGTAGAGCATAGATCTACATATGTTCAGATTTGATACATGTATGATTAACAAGTAGCATCCTCTATAAAATCGCCAGAAAGAACTCAATCCGCCATCACAGATCACCTAGCTAGCAACCTCTCATTGACTGTGATCCAGGGTTAGTGTGTGTGTGTGTGTGTGTGTGTGTGTGTGGGGGGGGGGGGGGGATACTCTCACTTTTTCTTCATACGTAGGATTGGGCCCAGCATCTACCGTTTGCCGCCAAAAAATATCGGGAATATCAAGCACCCAAATAAATATTTGAAATTTTTGCCACGCAAAAATATTCTAATTCTGTACATTTACCTTAAGAAAAGACCCTAAAATACATAGAAGATACACCCTAAAACTAATCCAATTTTGTCGTGACCCCCCCCCCCCCCCCAAAAAAAAAAATATCCACAAAATCTTCATACCCGAAACCCCCCAAAAATAATGTAATTCAAAAATGTATACAAAAAAAAAAAAAATGCCCCGAGCCTACGCATCAGAGTACCCCCCCCCCCTGTGGACCTTGATCGCTTTGTGGCTGTAAATTAGAAATGGAATGCCAACAAATTTACCAAAATGTGAAAAATATTTAGTTCAACGCGTCCTGACGCGTGGACTATCTAAGGTTTGTTCCGTTTTCCAGAAGTGAGATACTGGAAAGTATACCTACAATTTTAACGAGCTCTTGATTTGTCACCCCCGTGTCGAACCGGCGCGAATTGGTCAATTTGTTTGTTTGTTTGTTTGTTTTTGTTGCTTTACGTCCCAAGTCAACAGCTATGGTCATTGCGGGACGGTCAGTTCACCTAATCACACTTTTTCCTGGGCAGGCGTGAACAAGCGGTTAACCAGTAATTCATACATATACTTTCGCTTGTAACTGACACCAACCCTTCTTGAATGAATCAGCGGAAGGGAGGAGAATGACCGTAGAAATTATTTCATGATCAATCTCCACGAAAGTATGGGACCGGACCGGGATCGAACTCGTGACCCCTGGATCTGCTGTCAGGCACGCATCTGTAGCCAGACATGTTACCGACTGCGCAACGCGGCCCGGTTATACCATGAAAGTGATTTTGAACTGCCCAGGGAGCTAGTTGATAAGGGCGCCTGACCACTCTTTATATACAAGTACCGCCTGCTCATAACCTTAGTAAACAGTTTGGACACAGATCAGGTAAAATCAGCAGATGACAACAAGCATAGAAAATATCCCAGCATGCAACGAGTTAATCCACTGGCCATGGATTTGATAAGAAGATTGAACACGTCTGAATTTGTTAATGGTGGCATGCCACATGCTAAGGTGTCGTTGCATTGGTCAGTTAAAGACTTTCGACGCAGCTAGTTGGACTAGAGGTCCAACTTTGTTTCGAGTCCTTATCTTCATCCATAGTAACAAATGCTAATGCGAGTCTACACAGGCTTGCCTGGGTTTTCGTTGGTCGAAAATGCAACACGTACCCCAAAACACATGTGCTTGCTCAAATATAGCATGGAAAACCCGCGACATATGCGTACAGTTCTCTTTTATCTAATCCAGACGACTGTGTACAGGAGCACCTGATCATTGGGCCAGAACACCCGATATAGAGAACTGTGCATACAGTATTAAATACTTGAATAACTTTCAAAATGCTCTACCCATAGATTTCAAACTTTTGCACATTAAAGCCATGGTATTTAGCGTTTTATCTAAAGTAAGCATAAATTAAAGAATATAAGAAAAATAATCTTTCATCCTTTTTTTTTTTTGGAGAAAAATCACCTTCTTTGTATAAATAAGGCGCTGTATTGCCTATCGCTTAACCCACACACGTATTGTTACGCAGATACAAAGCTGGATATATTACTGACAATAATCAGCAAAAAATACTCTCAGAAGTAAAATATTAAGAAATTTATAACCTTTCACAACAGCAAGGTGCACATAAACACGCTATTTTTTCCACTCGTCGACTGTGACCACCACGCGATGACTGCGCTGTTCGAGTACAGAGGTTCTCTAGCGTGCTCCATGGGACCAGTTTTCACTTTGAAGTATAAGTAGTTAATATTAACCCTTTTCCCGCCAGTCACAACTTTTGTGGTCAGCATATGTTTTAGGTAGTCTATATTACAAACAATATGCACCCAGATCAGATCACATGTTTGTTTCAAATACTTTCTAGGTCCCTCAGAAGATGTTTGAACACTTGGCCTAATGGCCTTGTGCTGAAACAGCTTCTATGTTAATGCATAAAAAATCATGTATGATCCTTAGTATATACTCTTTCTATGCTAGCAGCAACTTAAGTTTTGTTGTCTGCTGATAACCTTCCAAACAGTGGATCCAGATCAGGCCTGACAACTCTGGCTTCAAACTGTTTAAAACTCTGACATTCCTGAAAGATTTTTTCGAAAAAGTTAATTTTGAAAAAAATCAGATGACAACAAAAGCATGAAAAACTAGCCAGCAGATGGAAGAACCCATCAGTATATAATACACAAGTATAAGCTTTTCAAAAAAGCTTGCCATCTTTCAGCACTTCACTTAATAAGTAGGTTGTTGCAGTTTGTCTGTTATGCTATCTCTTCCTATGGCTACTAGAGTCTGTGCTTGATAAGAGCAGAGTTGCGTAGTTGGTCACGTTATGGAAATTATTCACCTGATTGGACATAATTTATATAGGGTTTTCTTTCATACTTCTAACTGTAAATCTGTTTCGTCACCTTACTCTTATCGTGCACGGACTATAGACCACTTGACAGAATCCAAACAACTGAGTGGCATTAACCCAAATTGGACATGCAAAATCTCATTTATTTTTGCCTCCCCCCTCCACCCCATGCACCCCCATACGTACATTGTATATGGATTAATCAATTTCATGAAATGTTTTATCAGCAACCCTATGGTGTGAGTCGGTATATTGATTATAATTTTCTTTTATTTATGAGAGGGAGTACATTGCCACCAAGACATTCTTTATAAAATCAATCAAGCTTTGATTTTTGCCTACAAAAAGGAAAATAAACCACCACTGCATTGAAAAGTGACCTGTGTGGCCAGCAAAGACTCAGATCACCACAGAAAGTATGTAAGATTCACACACAAAATTATAGAAGATTCACACCAAAATCATGAAAGCTAACATCACTGTGCATACTTGTTGAATGACTTGCATTTTACACATATTTGCTAAGTTCCCCTTTCTAATGAGCTGCCCATATGGACAGTGAAGTACCCTCAACCCTAATGCACTCTGAATGTAAATTATGGTGATTGCACAGATTTAGATGAACACAATTTTTGAGCATACACTAAGTCTTGTAAACATTTTCTCACCTATCAATTTTAACATATGTTTTGGGTGCTCAAAAGAACAGAGAAACTAGAGGACCTGAAGGTCCTGAGGCGCTCACCTGATCTCCTTAATAATTGTAAAACAGGTCAAGGTCAACTACAGCTTATAATGAAACATATTTTGTTTTACCATATATGGGGGTTGCAGCCATTTTGGTTCAGTAACCTAAACAATCTAACAGCCCAGTGATTTCTGAGAAAAGATGTTTAGATATTGGAATGTAGTGGTCCAAATGAGTGGCATTGGGTTAAAGGTCACAGGTCAGCTTGACATTTGGTACTTATATAAAACCATTGTCTCATTAGGTTAAATATTTCTCACAGGTATTATGATTTCGGCTAAAACAGTTATAGAAAAATGAACATTTTAAGATTTTCCCATTATAAATGCATTAGGAATCAAATTTGACCTTGCCATAAAGTAGGTCATGGTCAACCTAGATCCATCATTAGTGCAAACCTGGTAGGGACCACATCCTCAATGCTAAATAGTAAGCTCAAAGGGAATTGGCGTTTTGGTTCCAGAGAAGAAGATATTCAAATAGTTCTTACCATATATGGGCTTGGTGGCCATCTTAGTCATGTGACCATAACAATTTGTACAATTTTTGGCTAACCAATCATAAGGAGTGGTCATATGAATTTTGATTTCTATTGGCCTAGTGGTTTCTGAGAAAACTATGTTTAAATATGTCGATGGGACTCCAATATGAGCAACCTTGGCTGAAAGGTCAAAGGTCAACCATGACCTTTGAAACTTATTTATAGCCATTGTCTCATTAGTTTTAACATATGATGTAAGAATAATGACTTTGGCTTCAACAGTATTCAAAAAATCAACTTTTCAAAAAATTTCCCATTTAAATGCATTAGGAAGCAAATCTGACCTTGACGTTAAGTAGGTCAAGGTCAACCTAGGATCATTATTTGAACAAACTTGGTAGGCCCAACACCCCCAATGCTAAATACCAAGTCCCAAGTTCATCAGCCTCCTGGTTCTGGAGAAGAAGATTTTTAAATGTTTTTTACCATATATGGGTGTGGCGGCCATCTTGGTCATGTGACCTAAATGTTTTGAAAAAATTTTGGCTATCTTATCATAAGGAGTCTTCACATGAAATTTGAGTTCAATTGGGCCAATGGTTGGTGAGAAAACTAAGTTTTAATATATAGATTGGACCACAATATGAGCGACCTTGTCTGAAAGGGCAAAGGTCAACCTTGACCTTTGAAACTTGTTTATAGCCATTGTCTCATTAGTTTTAACATATCAAGTAAGAATAATGACTTTGGCTTCAACAGTATTCAAAAAATCAACTTTTCAAAAAAAATTCCCATTTAAATGCATTAGGAAGCAAATTTGACCTTGACGTTAAGTAGGTCAAGGTCAACCTAGGATCATTATTTGAACAAACTTGGTAGGCCCAACACCCCCAATGCTACATACCAAGTCCCAAGGTCATCGGCCTTCTGGTTCTGGAGAAGAAGATTTTTAAAGGGTTTTTACCATATATGGGCATGGCGGCCATCTTGGTCATGTGACCAGGACCATTTGAACAAACTTTCGTTCCCGCGTCCTAAGGAGTCTCAAAATGAAATTTGAGTTCAATTGACCCAGTGGTTTCAGAGGAGAAGATGTTTGAAAATGTTGACGGACGGACGACAGACGACGGACGGACGGACAACATAGTGACTGGTATACTATTAGCTCACCCATGAGCCTTCGGCTCAGGTGAGCTAATAAGAAAAATAATGTTTTTTATCATATGACGTCGCATCTGAGGGTGAAATAATGCCATGTGAAAAAATGCCATGCATTAAAATCGTTAAAACCACTAGTGGTTTACAGATTTTTGGGTAACGTAATGCGTATGAAATGAAGTCTAGAATAATATAATAACGTTGCATACATAATGATTTTTCACATCAGAAATGAGATTTCAAAGTAGTTTTAATGTCATATGATAAATAGAACCTAGCATTGGTGCTCCTGTATTATTAAATTTATTAAACTCGTTGCAAAAAAGTGATAAAATCCTGGGCAAGCCTCGCACTTTATCACTTTACCCCAACTCGTTATATAAACACAATAAAACATGAACACTCATGTAAGATCCTCTATGTTACGCACTCTTACCTAAAGGCCTGTGATTGATTGGGGCAGATTTTTGCTGTCGGTTTTGATTTCTCTAGTATTGCTAGATCATATTAGTATACCTCAGGTGAATACCCCATACAAAACTTCCATAGACGAACGACTGATATTTTATGCTATCATACCCGCTGCTATACCCACGGCCAATACTGTCAGCCATTTGCCATAGCAGCAGGTGATAGTATAAAATACCAGTTGTTTGTCCATGATGTGCGACGCCAATGAGCGTTCAGTTTGTTCATGTCAGGATACTTTCAGCAATAATGGGGGACATGAGGCATGATTTGGCCACTTTCCACTCACAATAACTATGTTGCTTATGGTAGAAAATAAAGGATCTAATGTTCTGTCCATTATAACAAAATAAATATTACATTCCCTGAGAGTGTGATAGTCGAAAATATCATCCCTCGAAATACGATTATCAACCTCGGCTGCGCCTCGTTTGATAATCCCATTCCTTTTCAACTATCACCCTCTCAGGGAATGTAATATTTATATATTATTATGACAACATCTACACAAACTTTTTTTTTATTTAAAAAAAATGACCACAAAAGCAAAACACATTGCACCCCTGGATAGGGGTTAAGAAGTTTACAAATTTGGTCCACTTATGGCGGCTTAATTTTCTTCATTTTTGAAGATGATACTATTCACCTAAATCTTTTTCCTGGATCAGTATGCTATCATTACATAGATAGCATATGACATCTGAGCTAGGACATGAGATTTTGGTACATATCTGGGCCGTGATGCGAGAAAACCTGTCTTCTGGGTTTGCTACCAGGTCATACCCAAACCAGCCTGCTCAGCTAGAGAGTCTACCTCGAAAATTAAAATTCTGTTTCTAGCAAGTTCAGATATGATATTTTCCAATATGCGAATATCAAAGGCACTGATCAGACTGTGCATATGCGCAGACTGGTCTGCTCCTTTGTTGTTCGCAAACCGCGGAAGACAGGTTTCCTCGCGTCTGAGGCCTATATAGGGACCAACAAAGACTTCCACTAGCATGCACAAGTCATGTATGTATAGAGCAGGGTTTTCCCTAATGCACAAAATCCTGCATTTTGGCGCATATTCAATTGAAATGACCCCCCAAAAAATTAACCAGTGCGTTCTCCAAGAGGCAATTAAAAAAAAACAAGAAATATTGAAAGTTTCCTCAACAGTAAAGTTGTACTTTCAAAACGTATACGGGTTTTTCTGTGGCTTATTATAGCTAGTTTTATCAATAACGTCCCAATGGCAACACGTGTATTGCATCAAACCCCTCGACATCGGTGTCTCCTCGAATATCTTTTTGGAAGAAAGAACAACTAGGGAATGCAACTCTTGGGGAGTTTTAAGACACTGCATCCATAGCAACCGCATATCGCTTTCGGCATACTCAGTTGTTATCTTTATTATTGTCCCAAGATTTGAAATCATGGTGCTGAGATCGTTTTTAAAAAGTCTGGTGAATCTGATTCGAAGAAGAGTCAGTCATGGAGAGGGACTGACTAGGCAAGCCCCAAAGCATCAGTCTCTTAGTTTCCTGCAAAAACTCTAAGGTCCATAATGTTTCTGTGATGATTGGTTGGTTGACTGAAAAGTTTCAGCAACATTTTTTTACTGTTTAAAACTCCAACTAGAAATTTATGGGAGACATGAATTATGTTCAATGACCATAATGGAATGCCCCCCTAAAATTTTTAATGACCCTAAATTCTAAACCTAGGGGGACATGATGTCCCGCAAATGAGAAAGTCATGGGAAAACCCTGATAGAGTCTCAATAAGTTATTCTGTTTGTATACACTTAGTTTGAAGTAGATAAAAGTTTAGACCGAGAACTAGATCTCTGGCCGGTCACGTATGTTTAAGATTTTAAGAAATTACTTTATAAATACTTAGATGGTAATAAACCATTTTTACCTGAACAGGCCCATTCTATTTTATCAGCAAATATGACATCAAAGAAAGGGCATCTGATAGTGTGAGATACTTATCTATAAGTGTTGCTGTGATCAGCAGTGTGAAAGTGTGACCAGATCTTACATAGTGTGCGTGATCATATAACGACAAATGCCCTTTTATGTACATCAACCTCTTTCCTTGGTAGTGGTGACTTCTGTCATCTGCTGATAACCTTTGCAAACAATTTGGACCCAGATCAGGACTGTCGGTCCTGATAACCTTTGCAAACAATTTGGACCCGGATCAGGACTGTCGGTCCTGATCTGGATCCAAACCATTTGACACTCTTATAGTATTCCTGAAAGAATTTTTTGAAAAAGTTAATTTTGATTTAAGTCGACAGACAACCATATGTACGAGTAGTAACACTGCTCATGTAATGTACTTTTTTCAGCTTTCAGAAGTTATGCCCGTTTTAATAAAATTGGATAGGCAGGATTTTATGAAGAACTATTTGGGCCTAAACGCAAGAAAACCTGTCTTCGGTGGTTGCGAACAACAAAGGCGCAGACCAGCCTGCACATATGTGCTTACGCGCAGTCTGATCAGTGCCTTTGTTATTCCCCTATTGAAAAGTATCATATCTAGACTTGCTACGAGCAAAATTTCAATATTCTAGCTAGTCTCTGTAGCTGAGCAGGCTGGTTTGAATATCACTTTGTTGGAAACCCGAAGACAGGTTTTCTCGCGTCGAGGCCCATTTAAGCCAGCTCATGAGATTTTCATACTTATTGCCTATGGGAACAGCCTGAGTAAATTAAGTCTTATCATAGTCTTCCCAGGAGGGACATAGATGAAGGCTCTGGCCATAAATTAACACTTAAAGTGCCAATCACAACTTCAGCAGACAACAGAATTAGCAACATTTTTCCTAATTTTCAGAAAAATAAGGTATGATATTTCATGAGAATCGTCTGGCAGCAGACGATTCTCATGAAATATCATGCCTTATTTTATATTTTGAAAAAGCGGCAAAATGTGAAATTGTAGTCTAATGCAAATTATAGGTGGCGCTTTATGGGCGAAGGGCTCTACCCTGACTAGATATCTGTGCATGCACATTTAAAGAAGGCCTATATGCATATTTATCATATGACGTTACTGTTATTCAGCAGATAATGTCATGTCATAAGAATGTTATGACAACACGTTACATTTGACTCGAGACCGAAGGGCCGCGGGTTCGAGCCTCACCGGCGTCACTGCGTTGTGGTCCTTGAGCAAGACACATTTATCCTAGCTTAGTACTGGTTCAACCCAGGAAGAACCGTCCCGCATAACTGAAAGATTGTTGAGTGGACGTAAAGAATAAAATCAAACAACACGTTACATAACACTTTCGGCCAGAACAAGTAACGTCATAACGATGTCTGTTACAACAAAGCGAATTTTCATTGATTTTATTAAACTTGCCAAAGCTGGTTTAATGAATTTCATAGGAAATGATCACTCGTGTAAGATCCTCTATACATATATATGCGATATTAAAGTTCCTATTTTTTGAGCTGGCCAATTGATATCTGTTATACAGATTGATTACCTGATAAGTTATAGAATTTAAATGGAATTATGTCCCTTGGATTTTTTAAATAGCTAATTGAAATCTGAGATAATGCACAACAGTGTTATGTGGCTTGATGGCTATAACAGGGTTGCCACTCAATATCCATTATAAAATTCCCTGACTTTTCACTGACTTTTTCCCTTACTTTCAATCATTTTCCAGACCCTTTTGGAAGGACAATTTTAGCCATTTTCATCCATCGACTATTCGAAGATTTTGCACAAATATTTGAACTTGCTGATTTAATCTATAAAGAAAAATCTTAAACCATAAATATTAGAAAAGGAATGTTTCTGAACATAAATTGCAAGCAATTTATGTTCAGAAACATTCCTTTTCTAATATTGCTTGCAAATTATGGAAACTAAAATTTCCAGAAGCCTGTTAACTAGCATCTTTTTTAGGAAAATTTTGAAATTCCCTGACTTTTCTATGACTTTTTTCATTTTTTTAAATTTCCCTGCCTGAAAATGTTATTCCCTGACTTTTCCCTGACCTGGAAAATTTTTCATTTTCCAGAACTTTTTCCCTGACCGTGGCAACCCTGCATAGTATAACAATGGGCTGGTTCATGGTACTACAAAGCATTATTGTAGTTTCCTGTACTAATTGCTGCTACAGAACTTTAGGAATAAAGGTGGGGTAATTGTTGAAGTTTATTGAATGCCCCTCATACATATTTTTTTTATTAATCTTTAGTTTTGTTAAGTAAGACAACACTATATCAAAACTTTCCACAAGGTAAAAATCTTCCATGTTTTTTGGTGCGTAATTCTGTGGCAAGACATAAGACCATATATGAGCCAGTACATGAGATCTTGGTTCTTATTACATAGTTGACCAACAGAGGCTCAGACAAGACTGTGCATCTGTACAAAGCCATTTCTGCTCACATTGGCTTAGTAGGTAACACAATGATTGTTCAGACCATAAACTATATAGCCATGAGCTGCGCTTGCACGTTTAACTCTTTGCCTACTTTGTCATTTTTCATGTTATTTGTTGTCTGTTGATTATTTTCCAGAATCAACTTTTCAGAAAATGCTTTCAGGAATACCATCAGAGTGTCAAACAGTTTGGATCCTGATCTGGGTCCAAACTGTTTGCAAAAGTCATCTCAGCAGACGACACTAGGAGATAAAGTTAAAGTATGACTTTACACATATGCAATAAGCAGTGCCATTATTTCATTATCACCCTCCCCCACCCCCCACGCCATGATATGGAAAAAGATATGTTATTATAATTCTTGTCATATATTTGAATGTACTACACTCCTCTCCAATTTTTACCCTGTTAGTTGCAAGCATGTATTTTAAATCAAAGTGGAAAACAGGGTGGATCCTGATCATGGCTTCATCAGAAGCCAGCTGATCTGGATCTACAGTGTTTTCAAAACAAAAGAGGATAAATCCGGATTCAGCAGAACTTGATTTGCTCAGTCACCAGCTCAACAAAGATCCACTGGTCATGCAGATTTTCACTTCGGTCTTAAGGGAAATGGGGGGTTGATTTAGGAACAAATATTCATGACTGTATAGAGTCGCTTTCTGATTGCAATATGGGGTTAATCAATGCATATTTAAACCATATTTGGGCAAGCACTCAAGACTTTTTACATATGCACAAAAGCCTCCTTTAAATGCTCATACTGGCATCTTCATCAAATGGGCCAGTACTTTAGATATTGGTACTTATCATAATGCTAAGGCTCAGGCCAACAGACTATTCAGAACTTTCATTGCACGCATACACAAAGTACATATGGGCCTCAACGCGAGAAAACCTGTTTTTGGGGTTCGCAAACAACAAAGGTGCAGATGAGCCTGCGCATCAGCGCAGTCTGATCAGCACCTTTGCTTATCGCTTATTGGAAAGTATCATATCTAAGCTTGCTCCAAGTGAAATTTCCAATTTTTAGCTAGTATCTGCAGCTGAGGAGACTGGTTTGAGTCTCACTTTGTCGGAAACCCCTAAGACAGGTTTTGTTGCGACAGAGTGTAGGACAAAAGCCCACTAGGACAAAAGCCCACTAGGACAAAAGCCCACCCGACAAAAGCCCACTGGGACAAAAGCCCACTAGGACAAAAGCCCACTTATATGCATTGTGGGGGGGGGGGGGGGGGGGGCCCAGCATCTACCGTTCACCCCCAAAAAATATCAAGAATGAAGAATCTCCCTTCTCAAATCTGAAATTTCAAACATCTCTTTTTGTTTTTGCACCCCTCATAAAATTGCATGCTAATTGTTACTGACAGATCAAAGGGCACTTGGATTGAATGTAGGACATTTCGGCCACGGACATTTCGGCCTAGGACGTTTTGGCCCGGACATTTCGGCCACGAACGTTTCGGCCACGGAAAATGCCAAAGGTGGACGTTTCGGCCTTACCCATAAATTTTGGGTTGGAGTGTGCATGCATAAATGTGTGATACATTTCTTAGGAAATAATTGACTGAATAATCTTATATACTATACATTGTATTTCTCCCAAATTTTTATCAGTTATTAAACTGCATGTTTTTACAAGCAGAGATGAAAACAGTGTGGGTCCTGATCAGGTTGGGAGCTGGCTGATCTAAATCTGCTGTGTTTTGAAGAAAAAAGATATACCCAGGTTCAGCATGAAAGTAGTATAAAATTCATCAATTGTTATGTACAGTATATTCAAAGATACACGAGAATTGTTGTAAACAAAAAATATTAACTAATTCAGGTAATGGGTACTTCATACAGGTATATATCATTTACTGCTGTATAATATGCACAATATTTTACCTGTTTCAATGAAAAATAGCATACTTCTATTATCATGCATCATTGAATCTACTGTAAGTATTCACATGCATATTTGATTTCAAAAGGTTAAGAAATGCATCACACATTAATGCATGCACACATCCCAAACCCGGAATTTATGGTTGTGGCCGAAACGTCCACCTTTGGCATTTTCCGTGGTCGAAACGTCCGTGGCCGAAATGTCCGGGCGGAAACGTCCGTGACCGAAATGTCCGTGGCCTAAATGTCCGAGCATCATTTGGATTAATTAGACATATGTTTCCCAATTATAATAGATTGTTTGACCCAAGCTGTAAATTGATTTTCTTCAAATATCAATGGCTTTTAACACCTAAATTAAGTTGTTTGTCGCAACATACAGGAGAAATGATAATGTCAGTGAAAACACACTGCAGGTGTGCCTTACCCTGAATGGAGCAGTCTGATCAGGGTTAACAGTTTAATTAAAGACTTAAACCTATTTTTTCCAAAGAAGTGGGCTTTTGTCCACCCTGCAAATTAAGCAGTGGGCTTTTGTCCAATGGGATATTGTCCAGTGGGCTTTTGTCCTAGTGGGCTTTTGTCCCAGTGGGCTTTTGTCTGTTCCCCGTTGCGACAAGGCCCATATGTATAAGTAGATGAAGCCTCATTCGGACCCAAGTTCTTGCCCCACTGGATACATCAGCATTGACATTTAAAGAAGACTTTTGTATGTATGCCATAAGTACGAAAATCTCACATGCAGGCCAAAACACTAGTAGGCCCCTCCCCTAGACAGGAGTGCATAATTTAAAAATATTTTTCTTATTTCTCAACCAATACATAATATTATGTTGTGGGTACTCATAAAAACCATCTAAATGAGCACTCAAAACATATGTTAAAATTGATGTGTAAGAAAATATTCACAATTTTACACTCAAAAATTTGGTTCATCATGGCCTGTGACTTATGATTATTATTGACTCCTCAAGACCTCTTGGTCAAAAGGTAAGGACAAGGATATAAGGGAATAGCTTTTTTCCATCACCTTGACATACTCTGCCTGTTTTGAGTTCAATGTTTAGATTAGCTTTAAAGACGTTTTATTAAAGCAAGATAGCAACAAAATTTTACACAAAGTTTGCTTTTAATAAGACCTTTGTCATAACAAAGCATATGTTGTGGGTACTCAAAAGAACCATCTCAATGAGTGGTTCTTTTGAGGATCCAAAACATATGTTAATTAAACTCATGAATAAGATAAATATCACTGTTTTAGACAAACTTTACTTATTTTAACCTGCGTTACCTTTCTAATTTGCTGTGTCTTTGGAACTGGTACATTCTTTATTTCTGTGTCAAGCAGATGCCGTATTTGAGCCAAAACATGTGTTTTGGTTGCTCAAAAGAACCATCTCTATGAGATGGTTCTTTTGAGCAACCAAAACATATGTCATGGATAAGATAATTATGACTGTTTTACAAAATTTGCTTATTTAAAACTTTGTTACCTTTCTAATATGCTGTGTCTTTGGACCTGGGACATTCTTTATTTCTGTTTCAGGTAGATGCCGTATTTGAGCAGCCTCCTTCCCATGAACCTCCTTGGTGCTTGACGTCCTTGCATCTTCCTGTAATGACAGTGAATACATTTATTATCCATGAATTTGATAACTTTTACTTTCTTTGCTTGAGTTTTTTGTATTGATGCTTTACGCCCCAGTCAACAATTTTCAGTCATGTCAGGTCACTTTCTAGGTTGAACTAGTTTCAAGCAGAGGGTGAACTGTCATGCTCTAGGACACAAAACGCTGCATCCGGTTGAGGCCCGAACCAGCCATCCCTCGATCTCAAGTCCAACACCTTACCACTGAGTCCCTGAGCTCCATATTTGGCCAGTACATGAGATTTTGGTACTTTATACTTGCATCATTGAGCAAGGAGGGCGCACACAAGCCTGTGCATATATACAGTCTCAAAAGAGCCTTAGTATCTCGAAAGTATGGATGTAGAGGAGAGCTCGGACCAAAAATTAGACCTCTAGCCACCCAGGATACATTAGCATAGGCATTTAACCGTTTGTATTTGGGAAACAGAGCTTATGCTAGTCGCTTGAATGTTCTATGAATATTAAGCTACTGACCGAACATCATTTGGAGTTTCTAAGCTTAAAAGGAGGCTGCTCAGGCTCGTCTGAGTCTACACTTGTCATGATGCCACATTGTTGGAAACCACATGTCACGGCTGAAGTGATCGTGAAAGCCTATCTTATGTTGGTGACATGGGAGAATGCCCTCTCTCACCAGAGTCTGCACTGCTTACTTTGATAAAAACAATGATCATTAATGGAAGGAAATACTACAGTCGAACTTTGGTCGCTCGAACTCGCCTGTCTCGAACACCAGGGATCGCTCGAACTCGTTCGTCGGTCCCATCAATTTCCCTATACATTTAATGTTAAAATTCACCCCAGGCTCGAACAGCGATGGCTCGAACTCTCGAACTCATAGCAGTCCGCAGGGCGATTTTTCATGTAAAAACGCTATGCTGGCTCGAACCAAATGAATCAGTCACACGCTTGATTTAAGTTCATTATTATTTTCATAAGCACTCTGTGACAATGATAATTTTGCGCTTGGGTTACCTAACTGACGAGCGGAACGTGTGAAGCAATTAGTGGCAATTTATCAGATCAAAGATTTGAGTAAGTTCTCACTTGTCACCACTTAGTAGGGCGGCCGAAAATGATTAAAGACAACTAATGTGATGTTTTGTAATCAAGAATTCGCATGTCAAAATGAGTAAAACATGCCTGGCTGGATAACGACAGGCATCAGATTGTGCGGCGGTACAGTCTGATCCGCCTCTTTGTTGTAAACATCCTGGGGAGTTTGTCATTTTTTCATGTTTTTTATTCTTTGTTATTACATGTAATTGAAACTTGCACATTGTGAATAAATAATAAGAAACAAACGTGTTGTTTTTCTTTTATTGTTCTAAAGGAAACGATAAACAACCGAACATAAACTGTAGCGACACATAAACAGGAACATTCACCCACAAGAAGACAAACGGAACAGCTTACTCGATAGCAAATGCATTGATCAGCCTGCGCATATATGCATGCTGATAAATGTATTTACTTTAAACAGGTTCATATGCTAACACATGCGGCTTATCATTTTAATTCTAGCGTGCAAAGAGTTATTGATCAGTGACAGGTGTCACGTGCGCTTTGCAAACATGGTGTCCGTGATGACATAAAGTACACATGAACCAACTTGAAAATTGTCAGGCTAGGTATCGCTCGAACACATGGATGGGTCGAACTCGCACCGACGGTCCCGACGAGTTCGAGCCATCGAAGTTCGACTGTACATGATTTGAAAAGTGTAACCTGCAACCCCCTCAATACTATAAAATGGATTATCTAAACTTCAATGGAAGATTATAATATGAGCCCCGACATGATGCAATTTCCAATATGTGGTATGTGTAGCCAGCAAAGGCTCAGACCAGCCTGCGCATAGGTGCAGTCTGTTCCGAGCCTTTGCTAGTCCCTTGAATATTCTATAACTGTTAAGCTACTGACCGAATAGCATTTGGAGTTTCTAAGCTTAAAATGAGGCTGCCCAGGCTAGGCAGAGTCTATTCATGTCAAAATGCCACATTGTTGGAAATCACATGTCTCGGCTCAATTATCAGTCAAAAGGAGGTTAAACCTCATCATGTTATATGGACATGGACTGGCCTGCACTATGAACAGTAACCTTCTTAATTTACAAACTTTGATCTTTCAAACACATTTGGACTGTGGAAAATTTTGATCTGCACATGTGAAGACCAACCTTATATCATGAAAATACAGTAAAACCTGTCTTAAGCGGCCACTTAAAAATAGACAAAACCAAGGACTTAAATTAATGGAAAATGGTAGCTTAATGAAGGGCGAAAGTATTGCAGAATGCTGCAATACTTTTGACCAGCATTAAGCGATAATCGGTCTTGAATACCAATTTTTGATGTTCTTTTTTAGTGGCCGCTTCAGACAGGTTTTACAGTAACACAATTTTGACCTTAAAGCACTAACAAAAAATTGCAGCAGACAACTTTTTTCCAAATTTTCTTTCTGCTTTTTACTTGTCTACTGTTTTTATTCAAAATCAACTTTTTCAAAAACTTCTTTTTGGAATACTACAGTATATCAAATACTGGCCCGACATTTTGCAAAGTTCATCAGCAGAGTACACTAGCATGTTAAGGGACCAAATAGAACTTGGTATTGCATGTGACAATTCACATGAGATGTCAAGCACATGCGCGGATCCAGTAAAATTAAGCAATACCGCATATTGTTAAGCTGGACTGGTCACTGTGGTAGCAACCATGGTGTAGCAGGGTTCGTACAGGCAAGTATGGGTAAAATTCAAGGACTTTTCCAGGACTTCTAAAAGCCTCTCCAACAGTTTTCAAGGACTTAATGCTAATGACAAATACTGATTTAAGTGTTAAAAGTCTACTGACTGATATTATTGAGACATAAGAATTGGAAAATTGTTTAAAAACTGTTGTGCCTTAGTTTGGTGCAGCATTTGCTGCACCAAATAAAGGCACAACAATTTTATATGGATTTATGTCTCAATCAATAGTGCTAAGTCCTACATAAAATAGTTGAATTCAAGGACTTTTCAAGGCTTTTGAGTGATTTTCCAGTATTTTTCAAGGCAGGTTTATTTTTCAAGGACTTTTCAAGAAAGCCCTCTAAATTCAAGTACTTTTCAAGCCTGTGCGAACCCTGTGTAGTGGATAACCCATTCACCCCAAGGTTTGATCCAGGCTTCTGAAGTCGGTTCAATGAGACTTTAAGCTGTGCCCAGGCCTCGAAATATCTGAAAATAGGCACTTGCCCTTCATCACAAAAATTATTGGCATACATGGGGAAAATTTAATTTTCAGTAGAAATATCAAAATATTCACTTGCCCTGCAGCCTTAGACACTCGTAAATACGAGCGGACGAGTACTATTTTCGAGCCCTGTGTGCCGCCTCCATATGACCTTAAGCATTGGTGGAACGTTAATACATTTATCTCTATTGTCAATTAAAGTACCAAAAACATTTGCTGTCCACTGCAGTCCTCATTAACACTTAAGGGTTAACTGGACTTCAAATCTATCAAGCCATATCGAGAGAAAACCTGTTTTCGGTGTTCATAACCAGCCATAACCAGTCAAACCAGTCTGCTCAGCTACAGCTACAACCTTCAAACCTTGTAGGTAGCAAGCTATACATTATTCAGACAGTGAACATGAGTGATTCAAATGCGTGGATCCAGAGGGGGAGACAGGGGTCCGGACCCTCCCTGAAAAATCACAAAAATATAGCTTTTCTTGGCAATACTGGTCCTGATCCCCTGAAAAATCAATCACATGGCGTTTCGTTGGTGGTCCGATGAAGGCCCGCTTAAAGTGGTATGTGGATTATCTCTCCCCTCATCAACTATAAAAAAAAAGATGAAAAAACCATTGTCAAAGCTAGAAATCCTCTGAAAAAACTTTCTGGATCCATGCATGATTCGGACCTACAAAACACAGGCTGTCATCTGCTCCTACACAACAACAAACCAATGATACAGCTCAAATGATATCACAATCCCACCATTCACAACAATTCTTGTCTACTGAGTCTCTCATTTGCTTACTTACTTTGGTGACTATATTGCAAACAATATGGACCCAGATCAGCCTGCTCCCTTCAGGGCAGTCTGATCAGAGTTCAGTGCTTAATAAATTAAAATCCTTAATGCGCCAATTGCAACAAAATTCGTCTGATTTTCTTGTCTGCTGAATTGTTTAAGAAGCCTCTATGGCAAACAGTGTGGACCCAGATCAGACTGCTCCTATAGGAGCAGTATGTTCTGGGTCCACGTTGTTTGCTTCTATACTTAATTCGTCAGTTATGTTAGGCAATTATTTGCAGCAGACGACTTCAGCAGACGACATTTTCAGATGCATTTTTCTTGGCGCTATAAGGGTTAATACCATGATAAATTCTGGAGTGCATCTGAATATATACAGCAGATGTAATTAGCAAGACAACATTTTCAGGACAAAAGCTTTTGTCAGGATAAGGGTTATTATTCAACCCTTTCCATCTTTACTGGTTTCGCTCATACTTGAGCATTGCACCAGGGAGTGGGAATTTGGAAATTTTGATAAAATAAAAAAAAACACACAAAAAACACAAAAACTTTTGGCTGAATTTTTGTTTAAATAAGGAGTGCCCTTAACTACTCTGTGGACTGGGTATTGGCCACAGAGGGAGACAGACTATTCCAATGTGGAATAGTTTGAGGGGAAAAGGAATTTTTCAGGGCGTCACTGTATGTCTGGTGTCTGCGGTATTGAGCACTATGTGATGACCTGGTAGTTTTCAAACTGTGAGCAGGGGTCATATACTTGTCTTTATCAATAGACACTGCTCAAAAATGAATCTTGTGCAAGAGAAGCAAGGAGGACTGGTCCCTCCCGGCCTCAAGAGATGGCCATTCAAGCTCACCAAGCATTTCGCCGACACTACTCGTGTTTCACCATCTCCTGCAGGTCCAGCAGGTTGCTGTCCTCTGAACTTTCTCAATCTAATTAATCTGAAGTATCGAGTGAGGGCTCCAAATGGGTGCTGCATACTCTAGTTTAGGCCGAACCAAAGTTTTGTATGCAACTTCCTTAGTTCTCCTAGGTGCAAAAGCCAAGTTCCTGCGAAGAAAACCAAGTGTCTTAGTTGCGTTGGAAGAGATTTCTGAGACATGCTGACACCAATCCATGTTATCAGAAAAGGTGATACCAAGGTATTTTGCCGACTGAACATTTTCCAAAGTTTGATTGTGTAGTGAGTAGTCGAAGATAATTTGTTTGTGATGCTGGTGCCGAGTCACTCTCATTGAGTGACATTTGGCTATGTTAAATTTCATTTGCCAATCGGCTTCCCACTGTCCTAAGCTGGTGAGGTCTTCTTGCAAGGTCAAACAATCCTGAAGTGAATGTATATTCCTATAAAGGACACAATCGTCTGCGAACAGGCAAACAGAAGACCTGATGTTATCCGGCAGATCATTTATGAAGATGAGGAACAGGACCGGACCTAGACCGATCCCTGGGGCACACCAAATAGCACTGGGACTGGATCTGAGGCTTGGCCATCTAAAACAACTTGTTGAGTGCGCCCTTTACCAGCTTTGACAGAGAAAGTTACAACAGTATTAAAGTCAATGGCTGTCCATTTTTGCTAGCTCACCTAAACTTGAGTTTTTATCCCCACGCTTTTTTAAAAAAGCTTCGGGGATATTGCAATCGCCTCCGTCCGTCCGCCTGTCCATCCGTCTGTCACGCTATATTCTCCTAAACCATTGGACGAAATTCAACCAACTTTGGTGTGTGAATTGCTCATATGAATAGGGTATGCAACGGCACATTTTTTGGCCCTGCCCCCTGGGGAGGGCCCAAAAGGTAAAATATAATTAAATATCATTAAAATTCAATTACAAAGTCACTTTCAAAGATTTTTAAACCAAACTTTGTGTGTCTTCTCACAAATGTTAGACATAAAACATATCAGACGGGTTTTCATTCGGTCGCCTGGGTCATGTCCCAGGGGTCGGGCTTGGGGGTACCGTGGGGATGTTGAGTGGTCCAAAAAATTTTTTTTCCAAAATTCAACTAGATTCGGTGTGTGAGTTACTTACATCAATGGCACATGCAACGGCACAATTTTTATGGTCCCCACCCCCTGGGGCCCTGGGGAAGGGCCAAAAGGTCAAATATCATTAAATATCAATCACAAAGTCAATTTCAAAGATTTTTAAACCAAACTTTGTGTGTCTTCTCACAAATGAAAGATATAAAAACATCAGACGGGATTTTCATTCAGTCGCCTGGGTCATGCACCAGGGGTGGGACTTGGGGGTACTGTGGGGGTTGGGGGTCCAAAATTTGTATTTTTCCCAAATTCAACCAGATTTGGTGTGTGAGTTACTTACATGAATGGCACATGCAACGGCACAATTTTTTTGGTCCCCGCCTCCTGGGGCCTTGGGAAGGGGCCAAAAGGTCAAATATCATTAGATCTCAAGTACAAAGTCAATTTCAAAGATATTTTAACTAAACTTTGTGTGTCTTCTCACAAATGAAAGATATAAAACATATAAGACTAGATTTTCATTTGGTCCCCTGGGTCTGGAATGCCCCAGGGTTTGGGACTTGGGGGTGCTGGGGGTCAAAAATTTAATTTTCTGAACATGGTCATGAGGCATATCAAATTAAAGGGGATGAGCAGTAGACCAAGATACGCTGAAAATTTTTACCCAAGGATCAAACTGGTGACCTTGGGATGGGGTCAAAGGATCAAATACCATTAGATATCTTGGAGAGTGTGGGGATTTGCGATGGCGCGCCATCGAATGTGTTCTAGTTTGAATATGAAATTGACATTTTAATAAGAATTGTTGCTTTACCCTAGATGCATTGCATAACTTTAAAAAAGGGCCATAACTGACATTAGCTACTGGGTGATATGAATACCTTTGGAACACAAAGATGCAAATGCCACTGCAGCTCTAATGATGAAGTGATCACTGTGACCTTGAAAATACTGACCTTGCCAACATAAGCATAACATTTTGTTATGGTGGACACATGTGCCAAATGATATGAAATTCAGTCAAAGGATGTGGCAGTTATGCTCCAGAAACAAATTTTCCATTTGACCTCGACCTGTGCCCTTGACCATACAGACCTGGTCATTTGTGGTACATAAGGTCTTGTTGTGGTAGATATTTGTGCCATGTTTGTTTGTTTGATTTGATTCTTTACATCTCATCAACAATCTTTCAGTTATATAGGGACGGGTCTTCCTGGGTTGAACCAGTACTAAGCTAGGATAAATGTGTCTTGCTCAAGGACCACCAGGCAGTGACGCCGGGGAGGCTCGAACCAGTGGTCCTTCAGTCTCGAGTCAAGCACTCTACCACTGAGCCACTGCGCTCCCTATTTGTGCCATGTGAAAGGATGTAGGTTTGCTTAGGTTATTTATTTTTTTCATTTGACCTTGGTGCCTTTAACCAAGGTCATATTCGTGACACAATGTCTTGATATGGTGGACACTAGTGCCAAGTGATATGATAGTGGGGGTGAGGGGGTGGAGCTGAGTAAGTTACGCATGATAAATGAATTTTCAGTTTGACCTTGGTGTGTGACCTTGCCCTTGGACATATGAACCTGGATCTTGTACCTGACACATTGTCTTGTTATGGTGGACAGTTGTGTTTAGTAATTTTGATAATTGGATGAAGGATGAGTAAGTTTCTCTCTGGAGGCAAATTTTCCACTTGACCATGGACTTTGACCTTGACCTTGGACATACAGGCCTGGATCATATATGCAACACAGTGTCTTGAAATGGTGGTTACCAAGTCTTGTGTCTTGCAAGTGACATGACACACCGTTGTAATTGGTCGAAGGAAGTTATGTTTGGGAAACAGATTTTGATTGTGGCCTGTGACCTTAACCTCGAACAAAAAAGCACTACACATTGTATTATTATGGTGGACACTTGTGCCTTGTGATATGAAAATTAAGCAAATGTTTTGAACATAATGGTCAGGACCAAATTTTCCACTTGACCTTGGCCTGTGACCTTGATGTTGGACACACTATTCACAAGGCATGGATTGGTTACAGTGTACACATGTGCATGATAGGAAAATCCAACAAAGAATGTGAAAGTTATTCTCCCAAAAACAAATTTTCCATCTGACCTTGCCTTTGACCTTGACCTTTGACATAAAGACCTAGATCATATGCCAGACACATCATCATTTTATGGTGGATATTTGCACCAAGTCTTATGAAAATCAAGCAATGGATGTGGTAGATATGCTCGGAAAATGAATAGAGTCCACTGTATATGGTATTCAGTCAATGTTTAGCCCACCTCAAACCAACCTCTCCCTTACCCTCTTCAACCTCTTTGTTCAGAGATATAAACATGGGAAAATGGGAATTATCATCCACTGTGTGTGTAACCCAGGTGTGACCCATTAATTTACTCTTCATTTGTCACTGTTGGGAATAACAAGTTCCTGAGTCTGACTTTTGGCTTAAAAAACAAATGACAATCTTATGGTACATGAAAAAAAGAGGTAATTCCTGACAGTATAAAATAATATAAAATATAAAATTCTGTTTTGGACGTTTTTTTATAAGCTGAAACCCAATCAGTTTTCAAAATGCCATTTTTTCCCGGTCCGAAAAATGCCAGTGTACCGTCCCATTTCTGTTTTTATCTCACAAGTTTTCTCCTGAACCTGTAATACCAATATGCATGTGTCATAAGGATGATTTTTTAGACTGGGGAGCTTTTTCTTATCAGCTGAAACAGCTGAACACTTTGCGACAGACAAAATATTTACACCGTATATCAAGAAATTGGTCTTCCAGTACAACTTTAATCTACCTGTGACATGACAGACCATTTAAAAAACTGAAAATTTGGATGATGCAATTTTGTTCGTTTGATTTGATTCTTTACGTCCCATCAACAATCTTTCAGTTAAAAAGGGACGGGTCTTCCTTGGTTGAACCAGTACTAAGCTAGGATTAATGTTCTTGCTCAAGGACACAACGCAGTGACGCCGGTGCGGCTCGAACCCGCGGCCCTTCGGTCTCTAGTCAAGCACTCTACCACTGAGCCACTGCGCTCCCGGATGATGCAATTTGTATAACAAGTGAGTGAACATAATAGAAATGTTGATAAGTTTGTGCTCATGTCATGTTCAGACTGATTTGCGCATAAGTGTAGGTAGTTTATTAAGTGGGTGAAGTGGAACAGTCTTATTGAATCGTTGGATACCAAAGGCTCCATCAAGACTGTGCAAATGTGTAGCCAAATAGCCCTTTTAACCACAGGAACTTGAGGTTCGGTCCTTATATCACCTATATAGCCTCAAAACCAAAAGCTCACGGTGTCATTACCTAGTAATGACCAGGAGTGAAACTAAGCTCTCAGTAGCCATTCCGGCTCCAGTTTCCGGTCAATTGGTAGTGAATGTTGCGATGGCAACGTCAAAGTGTTCCATAACTTTTCTTCTACCTTATGATCAAGATGGCGACGTTACGACAAACAGGACAATGACTCAAATATACTTTAAGTCGATATAGTACTGGTAAACCTATTTGTTAGGGCAAAAAAAATGAGACAATGACATTTTCATCTATGGAATAAGCCCCAAGATGCTATAACTTGACGTTACGCTTTGTACGCCAAATCGTGCGCGACGTCAACGTCACAAGATCTTTGAAAAACAACGGTTTCAGTTTTGAATTTCCGCAAAGTTTATGAAAAACTGAACTTTACGTGATAAGTAAATGTAAGGGTTTGATTTATTTAATATTCTGAACACATTTAACTGATCGTTTCATTTTTTGGTTGAAGAGTTTGTAAGTTTTGAAATGTATTTTCTCCAAGTGTGACAAAGGCTCGGATTCACTGCGTCAAACCGGATACTGGAGCCAAAATGGCTACCGTTATTTTTTCCTTAATTTCAAATGCTCATTATTTTGACTAAGTAATATGTCAGAAAAAGTTATCCATGCCTCGCATGACGTGTTGACATAGTTTTTATGGTCAGATGTTCAGTTTTCGCCAAAACCTCCTGGTAACAGCAATTCAAAAGGTGCCTGAAATTTAGTTTCACTCCTGATCATTACTACGCAATGACATTGTGAGCTTTCGGTTTTGAGGCTATAGGGGTGATTTAAGGATCAAACTTCAAGCTCCTGTGATTTAATGTTCATAAATCACATTTCATCAAGATTTAATTCAAATTCGGAGCTTATACTATCATTCACATTTATGTTGCAGAACCAGCAGATTATGGCGCTATCATTACAGCTCAGGTGGTTCAAGGTGTCTGTCATCATTGCCCATGTCATACTTCTCACACATGTTGAGCACACCAGTCCTCTGTTCAACAGTTGCAGATGGCTGTTGGTAAGAAGTTTGAAGAACTTGCCTCACACAAATTTGCAGTGTGTGACCTTATCCAGCTTGCAGCTAAACCCAGCAGAGAACATGTCACCAACAATACTTTAGTTAAGAGTGCGTACCAAAAAAAACATTTTTCTTATTTCTCAACCAAAATATATGTTGTGGGTACTCAAAAGAACCGTCTCAATGAGACGGCTCTTTTGATCACCCAAAACTTATGTTAAAACTGATGGGTAAGAAACTATTTACAATTTTACACTCAAAAATGTTGTTTCTATACAGAACACTGGTGGATGACTTCAAGCTTGTCGTCACCAACCACCACCTTCCTCATTGAACTCCATTAATCAGCAGTGCATTACCCTAAGCATCATGTGATCCTTAATTCAGGGTTCATGGGCAAAAGTTCAAAATTTCCCAAATCCTGAACTTTAGAAAATCAGAGTTTAAAACTTGCCTTATGCCTCCAAAACTTCAAAAAATCCAAGTTTAATGGTCAAATACCTTTAGATAAACTTAAACTAAATCAGAAAAGCTATTATTAACTGCAGAATTCGGCATTTTGAGGCTGACTTTCTGAAAAGTCAGCCTCAAAATCCTGAATTCAGGAAAATCCTGAAAACTTTCACCCATGAGTTTGGATACAGTGAGCCCTTAATACCACTGCACTTCTTGTACATCCACGGCAGGAAGCAACCACTGCATTGATACCCATTTCTGTAAGACAGACAGCACAGGAGTCCTTTTGGGACTTCTTCAGCAAGTCCAGATTCGTGCTAGACACTAGAACCATGTTCACAAACAGATATTTCTTCCCCATCCCTGACTCCCATGTCTGAACTTTCACCTGCAGTTCCCCAAGGACCCAACAATGATCACCAGGTCAACATCTCCCATGGAAAAGGGTGAAAATTCAATATTTCAAAAATCCTTAACTTTAGAAATTCTAACCATAAAACTTTCAGGATGCCTACAATGTGTTAACAATTTCAAGTTTAAATGGTCAATTGCCCAAAGAAGAGCCGAAAATAAATCATAGAAGCTATTTAAATCGGACTAATTCAGTATTTTGAGGCCGACTTTCTGTGGAAATTCAGTCTCAAAATCCTGACTTTAGGAATAATCCTGAACACTTTCACCCATGCATGGAGATCCTATGCAGAACACACTGGATACACATATGTTTAGATAAACAAAACTTTTCAGCGTAAAATTGTTAATATTTTCAAACCCATAATTTTTAGCATATGTTTTGTGTGCTCAAAAGAACTGTCTCATTGAGAGGGTTCTTTTGAGTACCCACAACATATGTTTTGGTTGAGAAATAAGAAAATTATTTCTTTGGTACGCACTCTTAACTAAAGTCCTGGATACATCTGTTGTATGATGATGAAGAAATGGGGATTGAGGACAGAGCCCTGAGACACACCTACTCCCACATAAAACTCCTTGCTGTACCCATCTCCAACTCTAAACCTAGTTTTCATATCCTTGAACATGGACGGGACTAGTCGCACCTGCCCATGGCCGATTCTCATCTTGGGCATCGCCCACCAGACAATATCTCTTAGGACTTGTCACCAGTACCAATGTTTGTAAATTGCCTTTGGTTGAACTTTGGAAACATTTTAAGCAGTTGTTAAGGCTGTTTGTATGAGTAACCTTTCTGTTCATCTATCAATAGATAAGGTATATCTAGCAGAAATCTTTGGTACTTTCAAATTACACTTCAGAATGAAATGTACTCTCAACAGTGAAGTGAAAACAGCTTTGGCAATATATCACAAATCGTATATCTGCCATCAATTTAAAAAACTTTTGAGATATTAGTCTTGCTTGTTACAGTCACTGGTCATCTTTAACAGACTATGCGCTTTCTTCACCTAGGAACTGTCTCATATTTAAAGATGCATTATAGGACCCATAAACATCCCCAAATCAGTAAGATTCTGCATTACCGCATGATATGGATATCAGGCTGATATGGGTATACCAAGTTGATATGGTGTATGATATAATAATCTCTATTGTATGAAGCTATCCTGATGTATCAGCATCGTTAAAAGCTATAATTCTCCTTTAATAGTATAATACACATTACATATCAAACAACCCCTGTACATCCCTTGGATCCCAAACAGGGTAGATCCTGATCAGCTGACTTCTGATAAGGCCAGCTAATCTGGATCTACACTTTTTTCAGGCTCTAGAATTTTGAAAAAGTTATGCACAGTGGGTTTAATAGGTCAAATACAGTATAAGCAGAGAAACCCTGACCAAATATCAAGGTCTGTGTTTTGTGTGTGCGAGTGTTTGAGTTAAACATCTCACTAACAGCTAAGGCCATATGGAGACCAGGCCCTATCTTAAACTGGAGAAGCCAGGAATCTAACTCGCAACCTATGGTTTACAAGACAAGTGGTTTAACCACTACACCATAGCTACTAGATTCATGTTTTAAGTTTAGCATATCCTTGTCAGTTATTTGTGACTTACCCCACCTAATGTAGTACCCTTTCCCTTCCAAGCAGGTCCAAGAAATTTAAGAAACTCTTCTTCTTTCTTTGTCTTTTTTGCCTCTTCTCGAGGCTCTAGAATTCTTTCCTTGTAGCTCTCAGCCTGTAAACAAACAGAACCTTTTATAAAGTACTGTACAGTATCTGATTAAGTTATGCTCATGTATGCTGACCTTCTGAACAATAAGAATTGTTCACAAGCTACTTACAGTAAAATCTGTCTTAAGCAGCCACTCAAAAAGTAGACAAAACAAAATTCTTAAAGACAAATGGTAGCTGAATGAAGGTCAAAAGTATTGCAGAATGCTCTCTTGGAGCATTCTGTAATACATTTGACCTGCATTAAGCAATGATCAGTCTTGAAACCCAATTTTTGGTCTTCTTTTTGAGTGACCACTTAAGACAGGTTTTACATACTCCTATCGTGATCCTGGAAAACTGTTTTCCATCTTGTGGGGACTTTTTTATCTGCTGATAACCTTTACAAACAGCTTAGACCCAGATCAGGCTCATCAAAATGTCCAGACTATAGTAAAATCTTAAACTTTTCGACATTATTTTGCAGCTTTAGGACAAAGAATAGGTCTCCATATTGCCACCAACTCTTTTATATTTAAGAATTCCATAGGACATTAACACCCTATAGCAGTTTAACACTGCTAAGACCAATGAGCATAATTTGCTTGATGAGAGGTCTGTTGTTGATAGACATCGATGCCATATAGCTGCTAAGTTTGGTGTATTTGCTAATGAGGATCTTAGCAAGCTTCCTTTGTTATACTGGTTACCTAAACTTCATAGAAGATCCTATATGTCACGTTTTATTACCAATTAAACCTCATGTACTACTACTGAGTTTTGACTTCTTGCCTAACTGGGATTAAAAACCATGTTATAAATATTGTGAAACAGTTTTGAGAGGAGTAGTAAATATTAAAAACTCAGGTGAAATTCTTAACAAATTAAAATGGGGGAGGGGCCACTACTTCAGTAAAACTTTTTCTATTTTCTATATGTTGAATAGTAAAAGCAGAGTTTTCAACCTTATATTTTTTACTTGGTACTTGTCCAATGAGAAAAAGACTTTTGCAGATAATTCAAGAGTTGAATCTTCTATCTTTTTCCTGGAAAAATATTGTTTTCTTTGAAACTTTTCTCTGGCCATTTTTGGGGCAATCCTTCATTAATACTGTCTGAGGTCCTTTGACTCATGGACCTGTCATCTTACCTTTTTATCAAACTCTTGCTGAGACACATCTCTTGATACTTTAGATTTGGCATCATACTTTGCTTTTGACTCTGTAAAATATTTTGAAAATACAGTCAAAAAATAGTCCCATAACATGACATAACATTCTATGTTATTTTCAGTTGAATGTTTCTTGGCAGAAATCTGCCAAAACACATCCAAATGAGCATAACATAGAGAATGATGTCTCATATCATGGAACTAAATGATTACAGCCAATCCAGGAAGAGACCCATACAAACCATTAAGAAAGTTTCTTCCAAATCTCTTTATTACCTGTCAATATTCTTTTCAAATTCAATAGGAAAGTTGACTCTTATCCTTTGAAAGAACCTTAGAGCTGATTTCATTTATCTTCATTTCAATCTTCATCAGTGTTTGGTTTACAAAACAAGTGTAATAAGTACTTCACATGTGATCATACAAGGCACCTGTTGGAAATGAAAATATTTGTCAAGGTTCTATTGTGAAGAGATTATGAACATAGATTTTGATGAAGATAAGAAGAAACACAAGCAGCTGTATAAGGACGACTACAATGAATATATATAAGCCTATGAGCATGCATTTGCAATAAAGGCATGCATGCCAATCTTACTTTATGAAACTTTTGTGGAATTCAAAAACCTATTTTGAAAACAGTGTAGATCCAGATCAGCTGGATTCTCATGAAGGCAGAGTCAGAGAAACCTTTTCTTCATGGTTTACCATTTTACTACCAGGCAAATCTCAATCTACAGCTCAGCTAAATTGGTTTTAACTCTTAAAGCGTAAAATCACAACAAAAGGCTTCTGTTTTTGTCCTCTGCTGAAATGTTTTAGAAGTGGCAAGCCTCTTTGACAAACAGTGTAGATCCAGATCAGACTGCTCCTGTAAGACCAGTCTGATCTGGGTTCACACTGTTTGCCTCTTCACTTACATTAACCAATAATGTGATCAAATATGTGCAGCAGACGTCTTTAGTAGACATTTTCAGATGCAGTTTTTTTGCTGGCGCTTTTTAAGGGTTTAAATGTTTTATGATTATAACAAGTTAAGCTAATATACTTTCCCAAAAGGGAATAAAAGAGGCATTTATCAGACTGCGCAGATGATACAATATCCAATGCAATTTAAACAAAGTTGACCACAAAAACCAAATAGGTTCAGGCCTTTAGTTAAGAGTGCGTAACAGAAAAAAAATTCTTATTTCTGAACCAAAACATATATGTTGTGTGTTCTCAAAAGAACCGTCTCAACGAGACACCCAAAACATACGCTAAAATTATGGGTAAGAAAATATTTACAATTTTACGAAGAAAATTTTTGTTTATCTAAACATTGTGTTACACCAGGTTGATAAATGAGCCAGTGCATGAGATTTCCAACAAGGTGGTATATGCGACCAGCAAAGGCTCAGATCGGCCTGCGCATACACCCAGTCTGATCAGAGCCTTTGCTCGTCACTTGAATATGCTATGAATGTTAAGCTACTGACCGAACATCTTTTGGAGGTTATAAGCTTAAAAGGAGGCTGCACAGGCTCGTCTGAGTCTACACTTGTCAAAATGTCAAATTGTTGGAAATTACATGTCACGGCTCAAATCCTTATTGTGTCTTTACCTTCATCTGGATCCCTTTTCTGTGTTTTCTGACGTAATGGAAATGTTCTTATCAGCCTGGTACCAATAAATTGCAATCCAAAGACAGATAGGAAAATGATGAATGCAGCCTGGAGACCAGTCTGTAAAGCTGTGCCAAGATCTAAAATATAAGGAGAAAATTGGATATTCCAGAATGGCTGCTAGTGTATATTCACTATATTGTAAAGATTACTAATATATATTTGCAAATTTATAACACCTTAAGCACTCTGCTGGTTTAGTATTAGTAGATAAGACCTCACTAGCTTAGGACAATGGGAAGCTGATTGGCAAACGAAATTCAACATGGCCAAGTAATAGTTATACCATGAGTTGTCCGCCTGTACGTGAAGATAATCCACGAGCTTAAGCGAGTGGATTATCTTACGTACAGGTGGACAAACATGGTATACCTATTTTATACCACCTACATCAGTGTATACCTTGCACATCATGAGATATTTTGTGCTAAAGTTGGTAAGGGTGGTATAAATGTCACTCTATAGAGAGTGACGCGGCATCAGCAACACAAACAAATACTTTTTGATTATTCTCTACACAACCAAACTTGCAAATATGTTCAGTCTGCAAAATACCTCTGGCTTACCAGGGGTGTAAAATTTCCAAATAAGTAACTCGCCCTTCATGTCCCCAATTTTTCTCCAAGATGGGGCTATAAGTTAGAAAAGTACTACACAAACTGTCAAAACTTTTACTCGCCCTGCATAACATCTTACTCATAAATGCGAGCAGGCAAGTGGAATTTCACACCCCTGCTAACTATTACTGATAACATGCATCTCTGAGATCTCTTCCAAAGCAACTTAGGCACTTGGTTTCCTTTGCAGGAACTTGGCTTTTCCTCTCAAGAGTACAAAGGAAGTTGCATACAAAATTTTGGTACAGCCTAAACTGGAGTATGCAGTACCCGATTTGGAGCCCTTTGTACTCTAAAACTCAGATATACCAAATTGAGAAAGTCCAGAGGATGGCACCCTGTTGGACCTCTCTAGAGGCCCGAAGGGATTGGTCCTCTTTGCTCACTTCCATAAGATTCATAGAGGTGCTGTTGGCTATCTTTTGACAAAGACAAGTACTTGAACCCTTCTCACAGTTCAAAAGTTACCAGATCATCATGCACACAGTGCCCAATATTGTAGATACATGTACCAGACTTTCAGTGATGCCCTGAAAAATGTGTTTCCTCGAACTATTCCACGTTGGAATAGTTTTCTCCATTGTGGGTGACTGCTGAGACCACAGAGGAGTTTAGGGCACTCCTCAATTTAGTAAAAACACAGCCTAGAGATTTTTTCCACAAAATTCTTAATTTAGCACTCCCTGTCGTAAAGATCATGCAGCAATTGATTGATGACAGTAACATAAATGACAATCGCTATTGACAGCCGGCTGTCAGCAGAGCAGCAAATTCGCTGTTGACAAGTGACTGTCAGCATTAAATTCGCTATTGACAGCCAGTAAAATTAATGATACAATAGTTTAATTTGGAGTCTAATACACTGATAACTTAATGCACTTACTTTAAATATTTTTGTGGATTATATAATTGAGATAAAATTTAAAATGCACAGAAGATTACTTAATTACTTAGGCTAAAAAAATAAATAAGTGTTTCTCAGGCCACTTTTTTGAAAAACAGATGAGGCAGGCATATTTTTATTTTTTAGATGAGGCCACTTTTTTATTTCATCGAAAACTAATTAGGCACCTTTTTTGTTCATTTTAAGTCTAAAAATGTTGATTTTCAATTTTGATATATGAATAAAATAAATTCAGCCACTTTTTTTTTAAAGTCTGAAAAAAAGACAGATGAGGGGCATTTGAAACAATGATCTGCCGGATAACATCAGGTCTTCTGTTCGCCTGTTCGCAGACGATTGTGTCCTGTATAGGAATATATATTCACTTCAGGATTGTTTGACCTTGCAAGAAGACCTCACCAGCTTAGGACAGTGGGAAGCCGATTGGCAAATGAAATTTAACATAGCCAAATGTCACTCAATGAGAGTGACTCGGCATCAGCATCACAAACAAATTCTTTTCGACTACTCACTACACAATCAAACTTTGGAAAATGTTCAGTCGGCAAAATACCTTGGTATCACCATTACAGATAACATGGATTGGGGTCAGCATGTCTCAGAAATCTCTTCCAAAGCAACTAAGACACTTGGTTTCCTTCGCAGGAATTTGGCTTTTGCACCTAGGAGTACAAAAGAAGTTGCATACAAAACTTTGGTTCGGCCTAAACTAGAGTATGCAGCACCCATTTGGAGCCCTCACTCGAAACTTCAGATTAATCAGATTGAGAAAGTTCAGAGGACAGAAGCCCGCTGGACCTGCAGGAGATGGGGAAACACAAGTAGCATAGGCGAAATGCTTGATGAGCTTGAATGGCCATCTCTTGAGGCCCGTAGGGACCAGTCCTCCTTGCTTCTCTTTCACAAGATTCATTGTGGAGCAGTGTCTATTGAAAAAGACAAGTATATGACCCCTGCTCATAGTTTGAAAACTACCAGGTCATCACATAGTGCTCAATACCGCAGACACCAGACATACAGTGATGCCCTGAAGAATTATTTTTTCTCCCGAACTACTCCACATTGGAATAGTCTGCCTCCTTCTGTGGCAAATGCCCAGTCCACAGAGGAGTTTAGGGCACTCCTTATTTAAACAAAAATTCAGCCAAAAGTTGTTTTTTTTGTTTTTTTTATCAAAATTTCAAAATTCGCACTCCCTGGTGTAATGCTCATGTATGAGCAAACCAGTAAAGATCACTTAAAAAAGATGGCCTCACAGTCGGAGATGCCAGAGGGAAGGCAGAGGTTCTCAACAGCCAGTTCTCATCTGTGTTCACAAAAGAAGATGATGCACCACTCCCAGACCTAGGCATCAGCAGCACCCCAGATGCCCCGAACATCCAAGTAGGCAGGAATGGTGTGATGAAACTTCTTCAAGGTCTCAAGCCTCATAAAGCCACAGGACCAGACGAAATATCCTCACGATTCCTCAAGGAGATGGCATCACCCATCACACCAGCTCTGACACTAATCTTCCAGGCATCACTTGAACAAGGACAGATTCCCGATGAGTGGAAAACAGCCAATGTTGCCCCTATCTTCAAGAAGGGAGACAAGAGTAAACCCTCAAATTACAGACCAGTGTCATTAACTTCCATTTGCTGCAAGGTGATTGAGCACATCCTGCACAGCCACATCATGAAGTTCTTTGAACAACATCATATACTTTCAGATTCCCAGCATGGCTTCAGGAAGAACAGATCATGTGAGACTCAGCTCATACTCACTATCAACGACCTTGCCAATGGATTAGACAACTCCCAGCAGATTGACGGGATACTACTGGACTTTTCAAAGGCCTTCGACAAGGTACCCCACTGCCGACTAGCAGCCAAGCTCCACCACTATGGTGTACGAGGAAAAACCCTATCGTGGATACAGAGCTTCTTAGCAGGCAGGACACAGCAAGTCACTCTTGAAGGTCAAGCTTCCTCTACATCACCAGTAACCTCCGGAGTGCCTCAAGGCACAGTCCTTGGACCACTGTTATTTCTAGTCTACATCAACGACCTACCGTCCAGAGTCAAAGCAATCCCACGCCTGTTTGCAGATGATTGCTTCCTGTACCGTATCATCAACTCACAAGAGGACGCACAGTCACTTCAAGATGATCTAGATGCTCTACAACAGTGGGAAAAGGATTGGCTCATGTCATTCAACCCTGATAAATGTGAGGTAATTCGGATCACCAAGAAGAGGAAACCTATTGATGCCAACTACACCATCCATGGCAAAGAACTCAGACACACCAAGAATGCGAAATACCTGGGAGTCCTGATCAGCGACAATCTTTCTTGGAATGCTCATGTGGACACAGTGACTAAGAAGGCCAATAATACGACGGCTTTTCTCCGCAGAAATCTGTCTTCCTGTCCTCAACACATCAAAGAAACTTGTTACAAGACATTTGTCAGGCCCCAGCTGGAATATGCAGCAACTGTTTGGGACCCACATACGGACATCAACATAGCTAAGCTGGAAGGAGTTCAACGCCGCGCTGCTAGATTTGTCACCAATGACTACAACTACACTAGCAGCGTCACAGCAATGATGAGAGCCCTTGAATTGGAAAGTCTTCAGCAGTGCCGACAAGAGGCCAAAGCAGTTATGATGTACCGCATTGTAAATTCACTGGTTGATATTCCTCCACAAATGCATCACCTTCACCAACAAGGTACAGCAGTAACCAGAGGTCACCAGTCCAGATTCATGGTCCCTTACAGCAGGACAGACACACACAGAACGGCATTCTTCCCTTCTGCTATTCGTCTGTGGAATCAGCTTCCAGAGAGCCTTGTCAACGCCTCTTCCCTTGATGTCTTCAAGACTGGGATAGCGGCAGCTCTCTCCACCTAGACTGTGAATGTGATGCTTTTAACCTGTTTTTAAACTGTAAATATGGACCCTCCCTCACGTGTCCAAAGCTTTTATCACAGTGCGATGATGCCTATTCCTTGGTTATGCACTTTAACGGAAGAAGAAGAAGAAGAAGATAGAAAGATAGAAAGAAATTATAAGTTTCAATAGCATCAGAGATTTATTTAACTTTTTTTATTGAAATTATTCCATATTTTAAAGTGCTAAATTATTGTGATATTAAATGTGCTATATGTTTTAATTTACTGTTGTATATGTATGTATGTGTTGATTTTACCAAATAAACATCAATCAATCAGAGTTTTTGGCATGATCATGCGCGTGGCAGTAAATAATGAAAAGGACGAAACTGCACGTGGCGAATCCTTGGTGTGAACGTGGCACATCACTCAAATTGGACTCATTGGCAAGGCACATTGGCATCGCTAGCAGAATTACCTATATTGAAATAAAATATGGATCCAAGACAAGCGCCAGTGGCCAAAAGAAGAAACAATTCGGCTAAAATTGAATTCATTTTGTTTTTATTCAGAGAGTTCACCTTCCGCTTTAGGTCATAAGACGATTTCAATTCTTTAAAGGGGGGGTTGGACAATTTAGTCGGTACTCTAGACCCTTGATTGCTGCCAAAATACAATTTACGGTTACAAATATTTGTGTTAAAAGTGGTTTTGCTAGGGAAACATGGTATTTTTTGAATAAAATGGCATGAATTTTGATATTGATCTGGAGTTCTAATATTTGAACCCCTTTGATAAATAGTAAGATTGCCGCGAAACGTCAAATGAAAAGCGCCAGAAATATCACGTGCAAATTAGCCTAGCTATAAAAGCTCAAAAGTACTCAATTACTGCCTCTTTTCCATAAAACCTGTGCAGGGATAGGACCTCGCAAAATGTCGGAAAAGCTTGTAAACGGAGTGGTGAATGGAAATGGTAATCATTACCAGGAAATCCACCATCATTATGCTGAAGAATGCAGTCAGGATGACATTGGAACATTCTTATTCACATCGGAATCCGTAGGAGAAGGACATCCAGGTAGAAATTCAATTTCCACTGGCACTGAGGAAAATTTTCAGAAATGATCACGTGGTCTTTGTTTACATTTTAAAATGTACCATTTTTACTGTTTTTACAAGGCAAAACGATTATTATTGACATGCAACCATTTTCAAGGTTTCCCATGGAGATAAGAAATAACAATTATTGGAAAAATTATTTGTATATTCATGAATAGCGCCCCATTATTTTTGCACAAATAAACAAGCTAGCTTTCTAAAAACAACCAGAGTAGATTGTATAGTTCATCCTTTCCATACTGGGAACTGTTGAACAGGTACACTACATTGTCCGTGTAGACCCGCAGCCAAGATATGATAAAAAGAATGATATCTTGTCGAAGGACGGTGCTTTTTGCTTAAAAAGATACACATCTGTGATTCCAAACCATTAATATCGTGGATGAAGATTTCACCAGTAATGATTTAATGAAGAATACCTAAAACAGATGAACCAGCTGATGTTGATCAAAACAATTAATCATTGAATTAATTGTTGGAAATGACGTATTGTAGGTGACAGAATTCAGGTCGAAGAAACACCCAAATGACTTGTCTGTCATTAAGTATTCAGATTTCTACAGAACGCAGCCGAAGAGGATAACTGGAAAGCATGGCATGTATTATTCTGTGAGACTTCCTGTGGACTTTCATTAAAGGACAGCATTTCTATAATGGAATCTTCCATGTCAGAGTTGGGCCATTTCATGGGATGATAACAATATTAAAGGAAATGATATGCACAAGGAATCTATCATGCCTGCTTTGACATATTTGACCAAGTTATATATATTATATGAGTATAAAATGACTGATTTGCAGCCAATTCAGTTTGGTTTCATTATATAATACGCTATGAATAATGATTTGCCAGCTGAATGGAGAAATTGTGGATTCTGCTCCGATGATTTCATCAGGACCCATTTGATCTTGACTCACTGTTTTCAGAAAAAGGATGTTAAATGTATGCAAGTTCACAGGAGAAGGGTTCATTTAAAATGTCACTCTTCTCACTATTGGAGACTTGTCGTCTACAGATAACCTTTGCAAACAGTTTGGACCCAGAACAGACCCTGCAAATTGTCTTGCGGTATTCCTGAGAGAATTTCTTGAAAAAATTAACGTGATAAAAGAAAATCTTCAGCTTGCAAAAATAGCATGCAAAATTATCCAGCATGCAGAGTTAAAACTTGTGCTTTTGCTCTGGAGATATCTGTATTTCTTCTCCAGGCCTCTAGGTTAAAAAGTTGTAACGAAAAAAATATTTCTCTTATTTCTCAACCAAAACCTGTTGTGAGTATTAAAAAGAACCACCTTCATGAGACAGCTCTTTTAAGCACCCAAAACATGTGTTAAAACCAATGGGTAAGAAAATATTGACAATTTTACACACAAAAAATTGTTTATCTAAACGGTAAACCTTAACCTTTCAGGGATTCAGTTTGGCGTCGGCCATCGGACATAGTCCGAAAATAGTTCCAGATGTACGAGAGTTTGCTGTCCAGTTTGGACAGCTTGTCTGAGACGATTTTCGGAAACTCACTCTATACGGTTATGCATAGTGATGCAATAGTATTTTTGCTTTAAAAAACGATAGCTGATTGGCCAAATTTACTAAGTTTCTGACTGGTTCGCCTTATTTTACCCCGCAAATACTTATTCATTAAAGCAAACCAGTCATAGTGTTTTATTACGCCGCACCTGATTGGTCTATTGCATCCTTAAAAGCGGACAGCATATTTGCACTGGCATTTACCGATAAAATGGCTAAAAATCTTAATTGCCACCAAGAAACAACAGGAACTGAAGTTTTTTATGCACCAAAACAGTTTGCCCGCTCCCTCATTACCTGAACAGTCATTTTTCATGGCTAACAAGTCATGCAGCGGTCGCAAAAAGCAGCAAAAAAACAGTACCCCACCCACTTCCACCGACAACGATCGACAAGCTCCACTCTCCTCATGAAATAAAAAGCCAGACAATCAATCAGACCGCACTTACCATCCGAAATGGTAGCAAAACTACCCCTGTGTTTAATTTGAGAAGGGCAGATGGCAATTTCCGTTTATGGTGGTAAAAATTAGTGTTGAAAAAATGTCCTAAAAAATTTCCAAATGTCCAAACAAAATTGGGGCTGCTTGGACAAAATGTCTGAAGTAACTCTCAGTCCAGCTGAAACCCTGCCTTTGCTTCTCTGTTTCAGACAAAATCTGTGACCAAGTCAGCGATGCCATTCTTGATGCTCATCTCAAACAAGATCCTAATGCCAAGGTTGCTTGTGAATCGGTATCAAAAACTGGTATGATCCTCTGCTGTGGTGAAATCTCCTCCAAAGCTAAAGTAGACTATCAGACAGTTATTAGAGACACAATAAAACAGATTGGATATGATGACTCAAGTAAAGGTACGTTAAAATTTTGTACTGGACTTATGACCAAGAAGTTGTGGATTGAAAACCCAACATCTGTGTGATGAGTTCAACAGGACATTTGATTTCTCTAGAATACTTAGTATGGGTTCAACCCATGATGATGAAAATGTCCCAACGTTAGTGAAATATTTTTGCTTTGGACATAAACAGTGATTAACCCTTACCATGCTGCACTTATGTTTTTCCTATTTTACAAAGCATTTCAATGTTTGACTTCATTTCAATGGGATGTTTAATACTGGTCTTTGAGGACATGGTATGCCAACATGGAACATCAATATAAGATTTCTAGGCAGAACAAAGATAGACATTTGAAAGTTGTATTACAAAGTCAGTCAGTCGAAGCTCAAGAACTGAATATTTTCGCCACTTTTGGCAAAAGTTGCAGATGTTTATGAAATGCCATATCATTCAGCATTAACAGACATGTTTGAAGTACATGTACTTTTTGTTCTCTTCAACTTCCAAACTTTCAGTATCTGATTATTTCGTGAGACTGGCTGAGAACCTCTGCAAGTAATTTGGACCCAGAACTGATGCAACAAAATGTCTGTCTTGCTCTGGATCCCAAGTTGTTTTACACTGATTAATACTGAAAAATGAGCCAGTGCATGAGATTTCCAACAATGTGGCATGTGCGACCAACAAAGCCTCAGATTAGCCTGCGCATATGCACAGTCTGATCAGAGCCTTTGCTAGTGCCTTGAGTATTCTATGATTGTTAAGCTACTGACTGAACACCATTTGGAGTTTCTAAGCTTAAAAGGAGGCTGCACAGGCTCGTATGAGTCTACACTTGTCAAAATGCCACATTGTTGAAAATCACATGCCACAGCTCAATTAAATATTTATTATAAAAACAAAATCCACAGACAACAAGAAGCATGCACAATTGCCCTACATGCTAAAAGCTCAATATTTTACAATTTCAGGTTTTGACTACAAGACGTGCAATGTTTTGATCGCCCTAGAAGAACAGAGTCCAGACATTGCCCAGGGTGTACACGTGGAGAGAGAGGAGGAAGACATTGGAGCTGGTGATCAGGTACAGTAAATGGTTGAAAATTTCTAACACTTTTTCACATATCAAATGTTGGTTATCCGGCCCCTAGGTTATAAACCTTTTTTCGTGCTCAACTCAACTGAGCATGGAATTTCAAATGCTTATAAAATCTAAAATGCTTAAAAATGAAGACTTTTCTTGGTTTCAGATGCTCAGATGTATTTATCATGCTAATAAATGTTAAAAATGCCAACAATTGTTGGCATTTAACATTTATAAGCAGGATAAATTTCGTGCTCAGCTGAGTTTAGCATGAAAAAGGTTTTATAACCTCGGGACCAGGACTGGGATTAATAAAATGTCTTCTCAGAGTAGCAAATGGGAAAGATCTCAATAATTGATTTCCAGCTAGTCTACTGTTGTATGTAGTTTCAGGGATTTTCCTGGACCTATTTTAGGGCCAAATATTAGGTCCTTCCACTGTGATTTTTTTTTTACCTGCACATCCTGCATCTTTTAATCATAATTTTTGCTCTGGGATGCAAAGTTTTTATTTTAGCGAGTCCCAGGATCCGATGCAATGGTATTGCAAACTTGTCATAAAAATAGTGTTCTGGACTCGTAGGTTTGCAGTTGGACTCATGGATATGGGAAACCACCAGTCCCAGGACACAAAAGCCCCAAAATTGTAAATGAATCACTGCTCCAAATACTAAAAGGAGATAATCAAAGTGTTATATTCTACCTATTAAACCATCCAATGCAAATTCTTGTGACTTTTGTAAATGGAAGTAAAGTGTACCTGGAAGAAAAATGTACCTGAATTTGCCAAAGCCTTGCGGATGCAGTTTTCTACTATATTTTGTAATAGCACATACTTTTTTTCACGTTTTCACCAAAAGCTACGTTTAAACCAAAAATGCAAACAGTTGAGACCGGGTTCAGGCCTGCCACTGAATTGAACCCCTCTTTCAATGTTTGAGGTGTGTATTATATATTTGTTTCAGGGTTTGATGTTTGGTTATGCCACAGATGAAACTGAGGAATGTATGCCTTTGACAGTGGTTCTTTCACATCAGCTAAATGCCAAGATTGCTCAGCTCAGAAGATCTG